>JAPMUY010010735.1:22500-52500 GCA_026901105.3 Galaxias olidus
ATTAACCGTTCTTAATGTATGATTGAATGAAATTGTTAAAGAGAGGCAGCGTTCACACACAGCAGTTTAGACCAGACCCCACACACTCGCCTCTATTTAGTGGAACCTCCTCACTCCCATTCAGATCAGTTAGAAAACCAAACCGGTTCTAAACAAAACCCATAGAGCAGTCTGATCCAAGAACTCTGCAAATGCCCCCCTCGACACACACACACACACAGGCACGCGCACGCGCGCGCACACACACGCACGCACGCACGCACGCACGCACGCACACACACACACACACACACACACAGTGACCTTTATATATTTAAAGAAAAGGCTAACACATAACTTCCATACAAGGGGCAAGAAAGACAAAGTAGAAGGTTTGACAGAGTGATGAGCCTGCAGGGGTAGTGTGTGTGTGTGTGTGTGTGTGAGAGCTTGTCTATGCATGCATCCATGCGTGCACATGTGTGCTTGTGTGTGTGTCTATAGTTGTGTTTGTGTGTGCGAGCTTGTCTGTGCATGCGTCCATGTGCACGTGTGTATGTGTGTGTGTGTGTGTGTGTGTGTGTGTGTGTGTGTGTGTGTGTGTGTGTGTGAGTGTGTGTGTATATGAGTCAGCTCCGTAGCTCTAATGTAATGTCGCTAATGTTAGTTGTGTCTGAGGAGACCTGTGTTTTTATGACTGACTTTAAGTACACTGGATCCTTGGCAGACACACATGGAAGTTACACAACACACAGCTCATCCATTTCTACAACGTGGCCTCCTTTTGATTTCTTTTGCATTGCATCGTCCTTTCAGGAAGTCCCTGCTTCAAAAGGTTAGGGGTTCGGGGGTGAGGGGTCAGGGAGGTTCAGGGACTGTGTGTCTTCTTGGGACAGGCCTTAGCTGTTGAGTGTTGGCTGAGGGAACGTTAACAACGCTCTGCTCCGGACAACAGGCTCTTCCCGTCTAAACAATAGGAGTTATGGATTATGACTTGGGCTCTAAGGCATGTCTGGTACCCCTACCAAGTGTAAATGTTTATAGCTCATTCAAATAATCGTGATTCTTCTATTATGACGTATTTCTGAGGCAATCCAAACATGCACGAATGTGAGTGTGTGTGTGTGTGTGTGTGTGTGTGTGTGTGTGTGTGTGTGTGTGTGTGTGTGTGTGTGTGTGTGTGTGTGTGTGTGTGTGTGTGTGTGTGTGTGTGTGTGTGAGGTGTGTGTGCGTGTGTGTGTGTGTGTGTGTGTGTGTGTGAGTGAGTGAGTGAGTGAGTGAGTGAGTGTGTGTATGTGTGCGTGTGTGTGTGTGTATGTGTGTGTGTGTGTGTGTGTGTGTGTGCGCAAAGTTGAGAAGAATGCAAGCTGTCACACGATGCCGTGGCTTGCAAGGAATGCATGTAAAAAAAAGCATATCTGACGCTGCATTGCAGATTGAAGCAAAGGAGTGACAGACAGATGGACAGACAGTATTCCTGTACTGTATATACATGTAACTAAAAGTGTAACCAAGCCAAAAAACGTGCACCATTTCCGTGGCTGCAGCAGAGCCGACACTTCCTGTAGCTTAAGCCCCACAGCCCTCAAACATCAACAGGACTACAACCATTTAGCAAACAGACCTCCAGTCGGTACCACACACACACACACACACACACACACACACACACAAATACACACACACACACACACACATACACACACACACACAAAGCACAGCCAGGAGCAGCACAGACAGAGAGAGAGACATCTGGAGACAGCATTCCTGCTGACGGGACCGCGCTGTCCGCTCTGAGCAGGAGGGCAGTGAGAACACACGCTGATGAGAGACTGTGACAGCGAACAGGGCCGGTGCGTCAACAAAAGACCAGTCTGAGCTGCTGGGAGTCTGAGGTCTGGGTTTGACACCATGGTCACTGGTCAGTGTCTGAGGAACAACCCAGCCAAGATAGAGGGTATTTAGTGTATCAGTATATTATATATATATATTATATGACAGTCAAAGGTTAAGACACAATTTCCCATTCACGTGTCCAACCTTTGACTGATAATGTATTTATGACTACTTTTCAATCCAGATTAAAACGTTCATGTTCTTGGTGCTAAATTGTTTGTACCCATTTTATTTCTCACATAACAATTGTTTTTATTTCTGAAGTCTTTATTTCTTGTGTCTTTCTGCTAGCTTGTCTAAAGCACATTGAATTGCCCATGTGTATGAAATGTGCTCTACAAATATATTTGATTTGACAGCCACTTCCTATGTCAGAGGGTAGGCTGACCAGACTTAATCTATATGGACTGGAATACCCAGTTGAGGGGGGAATGTCACTGTAGATAATCTCCTTACAGCATGTTTCCGCTCGTTTGAGACCTTGTAATGTTGAGTATTGCTGTCACAAAGTAGCAATTTTTTATTCTAATAATACAGCTAATGTATTTTTTTTGACCGTGTTACATTGCCAGCACATTTAAGACATAAATATTTATGCATCATGCTGTACCTGGGAACTATGTTTATATAACTTCCTAGTTCCTGAAGATATAGTAAATAAACATGTGCATCACCTAAAATAAATAATACTCCTCAGTCGTCTCCAAAGCGGCTGTCATGGCGACGGACAGAGGCCAGAGTGTGAGGGTCCACAGAGCTGTCTCTGTCTCGCCTCTGTACAGGGCCCAGGTTTAGATTCAGGACGACAGGCCAGCGGTCTGGATCTCTCTCTCTCTGTGACGGCTCTCTCTAACGGTGAATGTCCACATGCAGCAACTTATCGCTCATCAGATCTCCCGTCTCCCAGAAAGTCTTCGCCGGTCGGCGTGTCGGCAAAGAAGAGTAGGGTGTCTTTAACAGATTTAAGGTTTTGAAGTCGTATAATTCAGGGAAAGTCAACACTGATACAATTAGCTTCTCCTTTAAACATTCTTGCTTATGCGTGTGAAGTAAAATGCAGCGGAACCGTTTTGAATTCATGTGTTTGCAAACTCTGCTCTCTCCCGATTAGTCAATCGACGGGCAAATATCGTATAGAAGTTTGAGGGACTGGCAAGCTTTTTTGTCGCTCGACTTGGAAAATCGCCTCCCCAGCCTTCCCATCATGCACCGGGGCTTTGCGTCGCTCATTGCGGCTCGCTCTCGTAGGAAATGAATGGGGGCGATTCTTCGCCTGGCGATGTCGTGTGCAATGGACCCCCACCGTAAAGATCACACTGGGTGCAGAGTGTGTTAGGAGCACAGCGGGCTGCCGGGGGGGGGGGGGGTAAACAAGCCGCCTTGACAGCGTACACTCACCGTTTGACGACGGAGACAGTTGACGTGGGGTCGTGACAGGAGAAACCCCCTTCCCCCCCAACTCTGTTTTTCCAACTGACGTTCTGTATTTCACGTTTAAAGGTCTGTAATAGATGGTGACTACTGCTGGGCATATGAAAGCAATACCGAGAGAGAGAGAGAGAGAGAGAGAGAGAGAGAGAGAGAGAGAGAGACGAGAGAGAGAGAGAGAGAGAGAGAGAGAGAGAGAGAGAGAGAGAGAGAGAGAGAGAGAGAGAGAGAGAGGGGTGCGAGAGAGAGAGAGAGAGAGAGAGAGAGAGAGAGAGAGAGAGAGAGAGAGAGAGAGAGGGAGACAGAGAGAGGGGTAGCGAGAGAGAGAGAGAGAGAGAGAGAGAGAGAGGAGAGACAGAGAGAGAGAGAGAGAGAGAGAGAGAGAGAGAGAGAGAGAGAGAGAGAGAGAGAGAGAGAGAGAGAGAGAGAGAGAGAGAGAGGGTAGTGAGAGAGAGAGAGAGAGAGGGGTAGAGAGAGAGAGAGAGAGAGAGAGAGAGAGAGAGAGAGAGAGAGGGGTAGTGAGAGGGAGACAGAGAGAGGGGTAGAGAGAGAGAGAGAGAGAGAGAGAGAGAGAGAGAGAGAGAGAGAGAGAGAGAGAGAGAGAGAGAGAGAGATATAGAGAGAGAGAGAGACAGGGAGAGATAGAGAGAGAGAGATAGAGAGAGAGAGAGAGACAGAGAGAGAGAGAGAGAGAGAGCGAGAGAGAGAGTCGAGAGAGAGAGAGAGAGAGAGAGAGATATATATATATATATAGAGAGAGAGAGAGAGAGAGAGAGAGGAGAGAGAGAGAGAGAGAGAGAGAGTGGAGAGAGAGAGAGAGAGAGAGAGAGAGAGAGAGAGAGAGAGAGAGAGAGAGAGACAGAGAGAGAGAGAGAGGATCATGAAAACAGAAGGTGGTCGTTTGACAGCTAGAGAGACCAGGATGAGGATTCCACACAGAAAGTGGAGACTTAAATCAGAAATGTAGACTGCGCTCTGTGACACGATCCAAAACAAGACATGGACTGTCCCCCTGGAGTACTGTGTGGATCAGGATCACTACTGTATGAACAATGTATCGCGACACAGCAACCAAAGTCAAAATCAAGCATACCATACACCATACAAACCATGCACCGTGCACCTCTCTGGGAACCATCACCTTATCGTGATGAAGATGAAGATGAAGACATACACCGTGCACCTCTCCGGGAACCATCACCTTATCGTGATGAAGATGAAGATGAAGACACACACCGTGCACCTCTCCGGGAACCATCACCTTATCGTGATGAAGATGAAGATGAAGACATACACCGTGCACCTCTCCGGGAACCATCACCTTATCGTGATGAAGATAAAGATGAAGACATACACCGTGCACCTCTCCGGGAATCGTCACCTTATCGTGGTGGAGAGGTTTGTGTGTCCCTATGAACACATGTCTACTCCAAGTAGGGAATGAGTCTTTACCCCAAGTGAAGGAGTTCAAGTATCTCGGGGTCTTGTTCTCGAGTGAGGGGAAAATGGAACGAGAGATGGGCCGGAGAATTGGAGCAGCGGGTGCGGTATTGCAATCGCTTTATCGCACCGTTGTGACGAAGAGAGAGCTGAGCCAGAAGGCAAAGCTCTCAATCTACCGGTCTATCTTCGTTCCTACTCTCACCTATGGTCATGAAGGGTGGGTCATGACCGAAAGAACGAGATCGCGGATACAAGCGGCAGAAATGAGTTTCCTCCGGAGGGTGGCTGGCATCTCCCTTAGGGATACGGTGAGAAGTTCAGCCATTCGTGAGGGTCTCGGAGTAGAGCCGCTGCTTCTTTGCGTAGAAAGGAGCCAGTTAAGGTGGTTCGGGCATCTAGTAAGGATGCCACCTGGCCGCCTCCCTAGGGAGGTGTTCCAGGCACGTCCAGTTGGGCGGAGGCCGCGGGGCAGACCTAGGACCAGGTGGAGGGATTATATTTCCACACTGGCCTGGGAACGCCTTGGAATCCCCCAGTCAGAGCTGGTTAATGTGGCCCGGGAAAGGGAAGTTTGGGATGCCCTGCTGGAACTGCTACCTTCGCGACCCGACCTCGGATAAAGCGGATGAAGATGAAGATGAAGACATACACCGTGAAAGTTAAAGCACAGTTTGTTGTCGTCGACTCGATTCAGCTAAGGGAAATTGCTTTTCATTGCAATACACAAAATCTCATAAATGTATGTACAGTTAGGCCCAAAAATATTTGGACAGTGACACAAGTTTTGTTATTTTAGCTGTTTACGAAAACATATTCAGGATACAATTATATAATCAATATGGGCTTAAAGTGCAGACTCTCAGCTGTAATTTGAGAGAATTCACATCCAAATAGGAGAAAGGGTTTAGTAATTACAGCTCTTTAATACGTAGCCGCCTCTTTTTCAAGGGACCAAAAGTAATTGGACAATTGACTCAGAAGGCTGCAAAAAAAAATAACAACGCTGCATGGGCTCTTCCCTCATTAACCTGTCATCAATTAAGCAGTTAAAAGGTCTGGAGTTGATTCCAGGTGTGGCGTTTGCAAAGGAGCTCTCAATGGAGGTGAAACAGACCATCCTGAGGCTGAAAAAAAAGAAGAAATCCATCAGAGAGATAGCAGAAATGTTAGGAGTGGCCAAATCAACGTGTGTTGTGTACATTGTGTGTGTGTGTGTGTGTGTGTGTGTGTGTGTGTGTGTGTGTGTGTGTGTGTGTGTGATGATCGCAGAATCCTTGTGTGTGTGAAGAAAATCCTTCACAACATCCACTCAAGTGAAGAACACTCTCCAGGAAGTAGGTGTATCAGTATCTAAGTCTACCATAAAGAGAAGACTTCATGAGAGTAAATACAAAGGATTCACCACAAGGTGCAAACCATTAATCAGCCTCAAAAATAGAAAGGCCAGAATTGACTTTGCCAAAAAACACCTGAAGAAGCCAACCCAGTTCTGGAACAGCATTCTTTGGACAGATGAGACTAAGATCAACCTGTACCAGAATGATGGGAAGAAGAAAGTTTGGAGGAGAATTGGAACAGCTCATGATCCAAAGCACACCACATCTTCTGTAAAACATGGTGGAGGCAGTGTGATGGCATGGGCATGCATGGCTTCCAATGGCACTGGGTCATTTGTGTTTATTGATGATGTGACAAAAGACAGAAGCAGCCGGATGAATTCTGAAGTGTATAGGGATATACTTTCTGCTCAGATTCAGCCAAATGCAGCAAAGTTGATTGGACAGCGCTTCACAGTACAGATGGACAATGACCCAAAACATACTGCAAAAGCAACCCAGGACTTTTTTAAAGCAAAGAAGTGGAATATTCTGCAATGGCCGAGTCAATCACCAGATCTCAACCCAATCGAGCATGCATTTCACTTGCTCAAGACAAAACTTAAGGCAGAAAGACCCACAAACAAGCAACAACTGAAGACCGCTGCAGTAAAGGCCTGGCAAAGCATCACAAAGGAGGAAACCCAGCGTTTGGTGATGTCCATGGGTTCCAGACTTCAGGCAGTCATTGCCTGCAAAGGATTCTCAACAAAATATTGAAAAGTAACATTTTACTTGGGGTTATGTTTATTTGTCCAATTACTTTTGAGCCCCTGACATGAGGAGCGTTTGTATAAAAATAGCTACAATTCCTACATGTTTAATCATATATTTTTGTTCAACCCCTTGAATTAAACCTTAAAGTCTGCACTTCAATTCCGTTGTAGTTGTTTCATTTCAAATCCAATGTGGTGGCATGCAGAGCCCAAATCATGAAGATTGTGTCACTGTCCAAATATTTTTGGGCCTAACTGTACGTTATTCAGGTATTAAGAAATTAACAACATTTATTTAGGGGCAAATTCAGAATTGGAAAATCAGGAATCTGAATAATATACAGACCAAAAGCTTGGCCATAACATTTGAAGGCAGCGATAGATTTCTTTCCCATAAATCATACCTTTTTTATTTCCCTCCCTGGCCTCTCTATAACCTCGGATTAGCCAGGTAATTATGTCAATATCTGAACGGGATTACCGAGTAAAGTGGAATTAACAGAAGCCTTTGAGAAAACACAGTCCTTAACAGGGGTCAGCCATCAGCCAAACCAGGATTAGGCCCCAAACAACCAACTTCCACTGCAATAATGTTCCATTGTCCTGCGTGTGTGTGTGTGTGTGTGTGTGTGTGTGTGTGTGTGTGTGTGCGTGCGTGCGTGTGTGTGTATGTTCCAGAAGGCTTCCAGAAGATCTTTGAAGGAAAACATCATGCAGAGGGCAACATCAAACGCGATCCCGATCCCAAAAATGAGAAGCAAGAGGAGAGGAGGAGGAGGAGGAGGAGGAGGGTGGTGGTTTGATCAAAGTGTGGGGACACGTCTGCTCTGGTTTCGATGAAGAGCCAGGAGATGTGAGGGACGCGAGGCTTTGGGGCTTTGAGGTAATCCAAACCATGTAGTCAGGGCCGGCCAGGGCCCCTGTGACACTATACTACAGTCTAGTAGAGAGGGGTCGGGGGGAAGGGTGGGGGGGAGCGGTGGGGGGGAAGGGCAGCGACTGAGAGAGAGAGAGATAGTGAGAGGGGGGAACAGAGAAAGAGAGAGAGAGGAGGGGAGAGGGAGGGAGAGACAGAGAGAGAAGGAGAGAGAGATAGACAGAGAGAGACAGAGAGAGAATGAGAGAGAGTGAGGGGGGGGGGGGGGGGTTGTCAGAGTGTAGAGGCACTCTTAAAAAAAACACAGTCCCAGAACCCTCTGGGAGCCAATCAAGAGCAGAGCAACCTCTGTCTTTTCCTCTGTCTGTTCTTCATTCCATCTCTTTTGACACTTCCATGTGCTGGACAGATGTAAGGATGCATGCAGAGGGAGGAAAGAGGAGAGAAGGAGTGAGAGGAGGGAGCCAACGAGTGTGGGGGTGACAGCAGCCTGCGTCGCTGCCATCGGAGTTCTCTCTGAAGCACGCTCCCCATGACTGTGCTGTGGTTGGTAAATCAACAGGATCCAGACCCACCGTAACCCAGACGACCGCTCGTCAATAACAACCCTGATGTCACTGAGTAGAGCTAGGGGGTTACTCTCAAAGCAGACGAGGAGAAAGACAATGTGATTGGTGGATCAGAGCTGTTCAGACGGAACAAAGCCCTTTTTTACCAGGGCTCACCGCAAATAAAGAAAGAAATGATTTGTAAAACATCTTGGCTTACCCAGGCTGATTAAAAGAACCAGTCCTGCAGTGTGTTGGCTGTTTAAAAGAACCAGTCCTGCAGTGTGTCTACTGTTTAAAAGAACCAGTCCAGCAGTGCGTTGGTATTTACCCAGGCTGTATATGAGAAACAGTCCTGCAGTGTGTTGGTATTTACCCGGGCTGAGTGTCTGGTGGGCGCTGAGAGGACGCAGTGGGTTAAATCAAACATTAAAAGGCCCACTGCCCTGTTGACTCCACGTAAACACTCCAGAGAGAGAGAGAGAGAGAGAGAGAGAGAGAGGGAGGGAGGGAGAGAGAGAGAGAGAGAGAGAGAGAGAGAGTACTTGGAGACAAAGAGAGAAATGCAGAGTGAGACAGAGAGAGTGTTCTTGAACAGAGAGACAGAGAGAAAGATATATGGTGAGAGACACAGAGAAATATAGAAAGATAGAGGGAGAGAGAGAGACAGAGATGAAGAGAAAGAGATGGAGAGAGTACTTAGAAAAAGAGAGAGATTATTGATAAGACAGAAAGAGAGAGAGAATACTGAGAGAGAGCTAGAAATAGAGAGCGAAAAACAAAAAGAGAGAGCGATTAAGGGACAACGAGGGAGTGAAAGAAGGAGGGAGAAAAAGAAGGAGGGAGAGATAGAGACACGTTGGCTGAGAGAAAGTTATTTTTTTCTTCCAAAGTTCTCCTACACTACGCTTCTAAACAAACTCCTCTTTGCGGCCAGCAGACAGAGAGGGTCTTTTCTACAAGTTTGACCTTTGACCCCTGCTGTCTGACACACGGAACACTGACTAGCTCTATGTCAGCCTGAAGTTCAGTTTTACCCAATTCAGACAATATAGCACTCGTTCTATTCTTTAACACTGTGTGTTAACTCAACTCAATATACCAACAGGTAACACTAAACTCAACTCAATAGACCAACAGGTAACACTAAACTCAACTCAATATACCAACAGGTAACACTAAACTCAACTCAATATACCAACAGGTAACACTAAACTCAACTCAATATACCAACAGGTAACACTAAACTCAACTCAATATACCAACAGGTAACACTAAACTCAACTCAATATACCAACAGGTAACACTAAACTCAACTCAATATACCAACAGGTAACACTAAACTCAACTCAATAGACCAACAGGTAAAACTAAACTCAACTCAATAGACCAACAGGTAACACTAAACTCAACTCAATAGACCAACAGGTAACACTAAACTCAACTCATCCAACATCCTGTGGGAAAAATAATCGACACAGTTTTCTACACCCTCATATTGTCCAGCCCCCTCTTTCTCACTTTCAATCGCTCCACCAGCTCAGGGTCAACTGGTATCATTCATACAAAATGTACACCAGAGAGAGAGAGAGTTCAATGTCTTGAACAAAACAAACAGTGTACACATAATGTCTACATTCACCTTTCACATGATGTCTGGTCTCTCTCTCTCTCTCTCTCTCTCTCTCTCTCTCTCTCTCTCTCTTTCTCCCGCTCTCTCTTTCTCCCGCTCTCTCTTTCTCTCTCTCTCTGTCGTTCTCTCTCTCCTCTCCCCCCCTCTCTCTCTCTCTCCCTCTCTCTCTCCCTCTCTCTCTCCCTCTCTCTCAGCTCAGGGTCAACTGGTCACATTCACAGACTAGGGTCTACCTGGCAAAGATACAACAAGCTAATTCATTCGCACACAGCGGGCTGCGTCTCTCCTGCTTACACTGTTGACTTTACAGCGACCTGGGAAATCAACTCTGACATGTAACATAAAGCTAAGGAAAACAGGGAGCTGCCGGATTAAACCGTCTGGACATTCTGCAGCATGTTGGATTATTGTTACTATTTAATGAACAGGAGAACCTCTGTTCAGATAGGGCTCTCTCTCTCTCTCTCTCTATGCCTCTCTCTCTCTGTCTCTCTGTCCCTCTGTCCCTCTGTCCCTCTCTCTCTCTCTCTCTCTCTCAATGTAAAAATAAATAAATAAATACATATATTTGGAGTTTTATTTCAAATGTAAAATACATACAAAAGTTACACCAAATCATATAAGATTATGAGAATGAGAAAAATTTGAAATATTATTTACTATGGTAAATGTTGCTATGTAGTACAAATGAAATACTACAACACCATATTATTTTTGCTAACTTCATCTTTTTTTAATTGGAATGGTATTCTTCATTATGACCCAATATGCATTTCTTTAAATTAATCTAGCTGAACAGAGCCTGCATAAACTGGATTTATTTAATTGTTCTGAACTCCAGTCTCTTTAAAGATCGCCCAAAAATTCGTTTTCTTACAAAAATCAATCATCACCAAAATCCCTTTGAGGGTGGTCAAAGAACGAAGACTTCAAAAAGAATAACCTAAACATTGTCGTATAACGTGAGTGTTAAAAGCCAGTCGTTGCCCCTCTGGCGTTCCTTCGATTCCCTAGCCCCATTTAAACTCACAGATGTCCAATCAGATACAGTAAATCCTGCTTCCCCTGATTCTATCCAGACGAGCGAAATTGGAACGCAATTTTCCAGAATTGCCAGTGACGTGCAACTTACAAAAAAAAAGGAGTTGAAGAACAGTCACTGGAGGAGAAGAAAGCAGGAGGAAACTTTTTTTTTGAGAAGTCACCAGAGAAAGTCTTTACCTTCAGTAAACTGTAGCTTTGCTAGGCAACGATAAAGATAAGAACTCAAATTAAAACAAACTGACAACTTAACTGGCTTTCAGTTTAACTTCTTTCAAAACACTACGGCTACTTTCAAAAGGTTTTCAAAACCATGACAACTGTCTTGTTTACATAGACATAGACCTAATTTTACTCACTTGGGTTTAACATTAACAATCTTCAAAGATTCTCTCTCTGTGTTCAAAGTCATATCTATCCTCATTCTTTATGCTCTATCTCCTGGTTTTGTGACATGTGTCTGTAAAGTATAGGTTTATAAAAGTGGCATCTCAACAAAAAACAAAAATAAAAACAACATTCACACAAACATTTAGCTGTTCTTGATGTTTGAACGATAGGTAAAACATAAAAGCTTTAAATATATCATCATTGTGCTTTTGCATTAATTGCACGTTGCTTCAGTAATAAATATGAACTAAATCTAGAGTCTGGACATTAACAAAGTTGGTTTTGTTTCATGTACAGGTAAAAGAGAAGGGGAGAGGCTACGTCATGAGGACATCCTCCCCATGATCTCCAACCTCCATAGCAAAGCCAGAGGCCTGTAAACACCCTCAAGCCCACATAGATCTTTATAGGTTACTATCGTAATCAGACTGAGTGTCGTGTTTGATAGCTGTCGTCCATTCGTTGTTCGTTCTGTGTAATTAAATGGCAACCGATTTGTGTAAAGCGCTTTGAGTTTTGAGAAAAGCACTAAAAACGAAATAAAATGAATTATTATAATCATTTCACTTTCCATGTTAACACAACCCTTACGCTGGGGGTATTTTTCTATACTGTTGTTTTTATAACGCATGCCTTCTCTAAGCTTAGGGGAGTGTAGGGGGGCTTTACTTGTGTGTCTTTCTGCACCACACGCAAAGTTTCACAGCCCTGTGACCAATCGCTGCCTCGTGGGGAGGGGGGGGGGGGGGGCACCATGGGTAAAACACGGAGTGGATTGAAGACCATCTGGAGGGGAGTAGCAGAGTCTGCTTTCAGTACCACCTACACCCTCAAACCCAGGGTTCCTTACTGTACCGAAACAAACGGCCTCTCTGCACAGCAGTCAACATAGGAGTTGGATCAACACAACAACTAATCAGAGCGTTAATCAGGGACTTTAGAACCCGATACAGCAGGTGAGCACGGTGTGCTGTGTGTTGCGGGTGTTTGGTTTCTCGACCGGGCAGTACAAGGGGAACGGGCGTGGGGGGGGGGGGGGGGGGGGGGGTGATAATACCTTTGATCACAGCAGGGTGTGAGACACAGCAGGGGTCCGGGCTGCATGGTGACAGATCTTCAACACAGTGAGACTTTAAGGGGGGGATCCCTCTGAGGGACTTTTATTGTGAAGGGCTGATAGACATTGTGTTGGTGCCAGCGTAACAAATGTCTTGAGTCAGAGCTGAGGCTTATAAAGCAGGAACATGCGTTCAGTGCCCAGATCTACAAGGCACAGCAAGGCATCATAGGAGTAAAATGCTCTTTTTCCTGGAAAACAAAACTGCAACGAACATTGGTAAATTATAAAGATTGCTGAGACATAAACTAGTAGAAAAATCACTGTTTCCAAATACCATGGAACAATTTGGTAAATTCGAAATTTGAAAAAAGAAAAATCGTATAATCTGAAAACAATCAGAAACAAAATATGGGTGCAACAATAAATCATATTAACGGCATTTCAAAAACCATTAAAGAAAATACTTCAAAAAATAAAAGTCCAATCAGCCAGCCTCCGCTCTGATGCTGGATATCGGGTTCCTATTTCTCCCGCCCAGCATCAGACCCGCGACGCCCCTGCCTCTGCTCAACAGCCATCTGTTTGCCAGTCCTAAATTTTCTAACTGCTTTTTAATTGCGACATTAATCAGACGTCAGCTTCGCCATCGTCTGGGTCGTCCCATAAAACGCCGGTGTTTATTTGGTCGCCGCTTGTCATAACAATGCTGGTTTGTGAGAAAGGCGGGCGAAAGGAAACCTGCTACCTCAGGGTCACTGCTCATTAGGGCATTAGAACTATTACAGAGGACGACTAGGTTAAAACACTTTAAGTGTTGCCACCTCTCATTTAACACCAAACTACATGCTAATTACCGCTGGCTCTGCTTCAGAAGGGGGGGCTCGTCTTTGGATTTTCAAATGCTGAACCACGCTGTTAAAAACTTAAGTGCTATAGAACTCTAAAACGTATATTCTACTGCGTTAAGCATTTAGTATGTAGAGTGAATCATTCAAATACATACTGTAAAGCTAAGGGGCTACTGCTAATAGCACAAAACCCTCCCAAACGATGACATAGTGAAATGCCACAATGGCCATATTAAGCTATAGAGCTACATTCTATTTTTTATCACGCCCCCCATGATATGACTGGATGACATATGACTGTGTGCCGTTCTGGGAGACCTAGCTCTGAAGTACTAGGAGAGCAGCCATCTGGAGTAGTACTAACACACCCAGGGGTCAAGGGGTCAACGCCTTGGGGAGCACTAAGTCATCGCAGGCCTCCTAGTCCTTTCCTCTTTCTCTCCTCTCAGGCGGCCACTGCATGGGACTTGTAGTCCTTTGGGGTTATAGCAGATATTATGGTCTATGTGGGGTGACTGTGTGTTATGACCAGGCTATCATTTAAATAGCCTCTTCAGTGTGTGTGTGTGTGTGTGTGTGTGTGTGTGTGTGTGTGTTTAATAGACCCTGGTGCAGAAAGGGAAGCCGGGTCTTCCTAGCACCTTCCCCCAGAGACTGTCACAACATCCAGCTAGTGTGCTTCACTGCTGCCTCCCTGCTTTCACTGTTAAACTGATGGTAGACACTAACTCCCTTTGTACCTGTTAAACTAATAGCACCTCCCTGCTCTGCGCTCTCCGTCTGTGTACCTGTTAAACTAATAGCACCTCCCTGCGCTGCTCTCTCTGTCTGTGTACCTGTTAAACTAATAGCATATCTCTCTGAGCACTTGACCAGACAGTATCTGCAGACACACGGAGGATAGGGAGAGAATGAGAGATAGGAGCGATAGAGGAGGGGAGGGAGTGAGAAAGATAGAAAAAGAGAGAAAAAGACACTGAGAGAGTGAGTTGGAGTGAGAGAGAAAGACATACAGAGAGAGAGAGAGAGAGAGAGAGAGAGAGAGAGAGAGAGAATTAAGAGAGAGAAGGAGAAACAGTCAGAACGAAAGGGAGAGAGAGAATTAAGAGAGAGAAGGAGAAACAGTCAGAAAGAAAGGGAGAGAGAGAGAATTAAGAGAGAAGGAGAAACAGTCAGAAAGAAAGGGAGAGAGAGAGATACCGATGATAGAGTGATATTGGTCCCACTGGGGTCGAGGGGAGGAGAGAGGGATGGAGGGGAAGCGAGGGATGAGAGGGGTGAGAGGGTGGGGGAGAGAGGGGTGATTGGGTAGGGGCGGTAGAGAGGGGTGAGAGGGTGGGGGAGGTGATGTGAGAGGGTGAGAGGGTGGGGGAGAGAGAGAGGGTGGGGGAGAGAGGGGTGGAGGGAGGGGAGAGGGGTGAGAGGGTGGGGGAGAGAGGGTAGAGAGGGTGGGGGAGAGAGAGAGGGGGGAGGGAAGAGGGGTGGTGGGTGGAGAGAGAGAGGAGAGAGGGTGGGGGATAGAGGGGTGGAGGGAGAGGGAGAGGGGTGAGAGGGTGGGGAGAGAGAGAGAGAGAGGGTGGGGAGAGAGGGGTGGAGGGGAGGTGAGAGGGGTGAGAGGGTGGGGGGAGAGAGAGAGGGGAGAGAGAAAGTAGGATGGGAGAGGGGTGAGAGGGTGGGGGAGAGAGGGAGAGAGGGTGGGGGAGAGAGGGGTGGATAGAGAGAGGGGTGAGAGAGAGGGTGGGGGAGGGAGGGGAGAGAGGGTGGAGGGGCAAGAGGATGGAGGGGGAAGCGAGGGTGAAGGAGAGGGGGCAAGAGGGTGGAGGGGATAGAGGGAGGGGTGAGAGAGGGTGGGGGAGAAAGTGGAGAGAGGGTGGGGGAGAAAGTGGATGTGAGAGGAATGAGAGGGTGGGGGAGAAAGTGGAGAGAGGCTGTAGAGAGAGAGAGGGGAGAGAGGGAGGGGAGAGAGGAGTGAAAGGGTGGAGGAGAGAAGGTGAAGAGAGAGGGGTAAAGGATGGAAGGAACAGAGGCCCTTGCAGTCCTATACCTTTAAACATGCTCACATTCCTTTGGTCCTGAGTGGAAGCTCTTTTACCGCCTGTTTAACTGTTCAACAGTGCTGGCGTGCTGCCTATACAGTTACCAGGAAACCTGCTGACTGATACAGTTACAGACTGCGTGTTTAAGACATGTTCTGATGGATCTGGGACGAACAGCCCGATTTCTACTGTAGGGCCCAGCAGGGCTTGTTCCAATGACTGATGTTCTAGTTCAACAAAGTCAACACCATTGTTAGTCACCCACACATTGGGGATGTTTGTAAATATGATGATTATACTGTTTAGAGAGAGTTAAGGAATACAGGAAGAAAAAGTGTTTCGGATGTTTTAATATTATTTCCATGTATTGTGGACTTGTACCCACTATTTCAAATTGTTTTTAGCTAAGCTATCCCTCATAGGTTTCCAGGCAAACAGTTAGCATTGTAGCTAAATAGGAAAACAAAAAACAGGCCAAACGGGTGTACACACTAAGGTGAAACAAGGTAAAACATCCAAATGAGTGAACTATTCCTTTAACGAGACAGTGAGACGGTGGTCTGGTCCTCACGGCTGTCCAAAAATGGCTTAACGGGCTTCCTCTCCTCTGAAACCTTTGCTCTGCATTCACGACTAGAAGCCGTAACCTTGGTAACCCCCCTGAGCGGACCTAATCCCCGTCTATCTGGGTGATCATGAAAAGTGTCTAGCTCTACTGCTGTCTCCTTCTGCCGATGCACTGTAAAGGCTGCTCATCCTACTGCTGCCCGGACAGGATCTGTTATATCTCCTACTGATGTCCTTATAGGATCTGCTCTATGTTCTACTGATGTCCTTATAGGATCTGCTATATCTCCTACTGCTGTCTAGACAGGACCTGCTGTGTCTCCTACTGGTGTCATATGATCTGCTCTATGTTCTACTGTGCTGTCCTTATAGAATCTGCTGTATCTCTTACTGCTGTCCTTATAGGATCTGCAATATCTTCTACTGCTGCATAGACAGGATCTGCTAAATCTCCTACTGGTGTCATATGATCTGCTGTATGTTCTTCTGTGCTGTCCTTATAGCAGATCATATGACACAAGCAGGAGATATAGCAGATTCTATATGTTCTACTGTGCTGTCCTTATATGATCTGCTATATGTTCTACTGTGCTGTCCATATACAATTTGCTATATGTCCCACTGGTGTCCTTATACGATCTGCTGTATCTCCTACTGCTGTCCTTATATTATCAGCTATATCTCCTGCTTGTGTCATATGATCTGCTATATGTTCTACTGGTGTTCTTATATGATCTGCTATATGTTCTACTGGTGTTCTTATATGATCTGCTATATGTTACTGATGTCCTTATAGGATCAGCTATATCTCCTACAGCTGTCCATATAGGATCAGCTATATCTCCTAAAGCTGTCCATATAGAATCAGCTATATATACTACAGCTGTCCGTGTAGGATCAGCTATATCTCCTAAAGCTGTCCATATAGGATCAGCTATATATACTACAGCTGTCCTTATAGGATCAGCTATATCTCCTAAAGCTGTCCATAAAGGATCAGCTATATATACTACAGCTGTCCATAAAGGATCAGCTATATCTCCTACAGCTGTCCTTATAGGATCAGCTATATCTCCTAAAGCTGTCCATATAGGATCAGCTATATATACTACAGCTGTCCTTATAGGATCAGCTATATCTCCACTGTATAAAAGGATCGCTATATATACTACAGTTCTGTCCATAAAGGATCAGCTATATCTCCTACAGCTGTCCTTATAGGATCAGCTATATCTCCTAAAGCTGTCCATATAGAATCTACTATATCTTCTACTGCTGTTCTGTCCTTATATGATCTGCTGTATCTCCTACTGCTGCTGCCAGGGACAAGCTCTGCTGCTCCTGCTACCCAGTGTCCTGCCAGCCATGTCCTGAGCCCTGACTTCCTGTGGGTCAGTTAGAGCTAAGCTCTGGGGTGGACTGCGGACCTACATGGGAGGGATTGTTTACAAGGGCCTTAACAAACACCCGCAAAGGCTGACCACTGACCCGGTCTAAACCATGCCAACAGTGTTCGCAGAGACGAAGCTTGGTGTCAACTAAGCAGGGTGTTTAAGAACAACAAATCAAGCACAAACAGCTCTTACTACAGTAAATAAAAATGTGTTAGGATACTGACATACTTCACGTTTATAAATTAAAAACTATATGGCCTGCATTCTGAGTCACTTGCCGCATTTTGCAGAACATGGTTATAAAGTTTGAAGTCAAACGCCGGCATTTTCAGTGGAAACCGTTGGGTTTTTGTGTGTCCGTGTGTGAAGTTTTTCATCCATCAAGCGGTTAGTTCAACAACTTCATATCAAGTGACCTGATCCTACGGTTGGTCTATGGATTCTAGGAGTCGTCCAATCAGAGATGCGTTACCTTGCCACAGCTTCCAGACAGCCAATGAGGTTAGTTGAGAAACAGAGGGGGCATTATTCAAAACACATTTCTAAAACAGGATATGTGTGTGTGTGTGTGTGTGTGTGTGTGTGTGTGTGTGTGTGTGTGTGTGTGTGTGTGTGTGTGTGTGTGTGTGTGTGTGTGTGTGTGTGTGTGTGTGTGTCAGTGAGGTGTAGGGAGTTGCTATAGGCTGTAACCCGCCTATATACACCTTCTGAATCAGCTACTATGGTCTGGAAACTTTCTGAGTTGTGATTTATTATTATTTCATATCTGACCATCTGTCTGGCGGCTGAGTTGGAGAGGTAGAAGGCCATGGCCGAGGTCTGTGGTGCCTTGTGAATATCATGACTTTATATACAGAGGGATAAGAAAGAGCATTGCGTCATTCAGCGTGTTTTCTGAAAACACTTGGGGAGCCAAGTCTATAGAAATCTAAATGGAACTCAATTGAAACTTAACAAGTCTGATGTTTCCTTTGCTTGGCAAAAAAAAAACACTTCAAAATGTATAATCGGTCAAACAACATCACTTGTTCTGTGTCAATCTGTCTGGTCTTCTGCGGTAAGCATTGCAGCACAAACCCTCTGAATTCACTCAACACAGACAAGTATAAACTTCAACACACTCGCCAAAAGACTCCAGAACACTCCAATGCACTCCACATGCAAGTGACCTGTGTCAGAAAGAATTTTTACTAACAATTTTTACTAACAGTAAAATAAAACAAGACAGCGCCAGAAAAAACATAGCATATGGTCAGAAAGATGATTAAACTATTGAAAAAGCTTTCCCCTTTTCAGACTTCAAACAGCCCTGATATTACCCAGACTTCCTTTCGTTCAGAAGCTCTAATGACACTGGGTAGCGTAGTTTCCTCCACTCACTACTATTAGGGTGATTTAGCCAGGAAGTAGAGAATCCATCATGTTTGAAAATGGAAAATAGGATTAGGTCTCTAAATGCCGCAAAGAATGTCTTTGTTGTTTTGAACCGAAAGTTGATGGGTACTCCTCTCGCATCTTTTAGCCTCTCTCCTATTGGTCAATGCAGCTCTGCTGGTTTTTGTGTTGGGGTAAAGGTCATACACAGACACAGACAAAAACACACACACACACACACACACACACACGCTGGGGTTAAACGGATAGTCCCTGAAGCTGTGTGGGTGTACCATTGGTTCAGAGTTCTGTGTTCAGCTAACTGTCTAGGTACAACTTAGATCCACCAACTGAACGTATGCCATAATCTCAATGAATAGATAACAAACGTGATCCTTCCATATGATGAAATGATTACATATGACGAGGTCATGGTCAGTTGGCCCTGTGCCATCATTACAGTTACACCCCCGTGTTGCAAACCAGGCCATTTAGACAAACCACGCCATTTATCTAAGTTTGTGAAATGGCCTAGTTTGTCTGTTAAGATAACAGACAAACTAGGCAATGTCTATCAGTTAACAGGTAAACTAGGCAATTTTTCTAAGTTAACAGACAAAGTAGGCCATTTCTCTGTGTTAACAGACAAACTAAACTAAAGTTACCAGACAGACCTGTTGTGGTTCAGGTCCAATGTGTTTTGGCAGCGGTTTGGACACGTTTCTCTGACCCGTCCCATCCCTGAACGCTCCTGTCCCGTTCCTGAACACTCCTAACCATTTAAAGCCACAGCCCCCTGCTTCCTGTGGCTCTCTCTCGCCTCGGTCCGAGAGGGGCCAGCTAACCACAGACACGCTCCTCTATTCACAGTGAAAGGGGGACAGTTTACATTGGAGGCAGGGGTTTGAGAAGGAAGTGTATGAAACTTGTCATGTATAAGAGAAGATGTATTTTTTGATAATAGGATTATTCTGCGAAGTTCATGTTCACTTCGTGAATCATTAGAGTCCTATGCAGTTCCAGTAAGGCTGTTTGTTATTGGTTGAGTTAGACAGGCTGAAAGATCTGATTGGATACCATGTATCTAGGGGACCATGTGTTTTCCTCCCTCTTTGGATATGTGACAAAAATAAAGTGTAGTTTTCTTCACCTATTAGCTTGGAAAATAGTAGCTGCAGAAATCTAGATATTTTTTATATGAAAATATATAAAATGTTCAAATAGTTTTATACTACACTTCTGCCCTCTGTATTTCAGAAGCTTGTTAAAAACCCTAAAAAGTTGCTTCAGAACTTCTCCAGAATATGTGCTCCTGGGGAGGGTGGGGGGGATTCTGATGGAATTCTGTACTGTAATCCAGCTTCTAGTTCCAATAAAGCAGGGACTCATAAATCTCCATATCTGGCTGTACTACAGTAGAAACGGTCTCAGACCACATTACACTGTGGCACAGAGACTCCAAAAAGAAAAGACAAACTAAGCGTTTCGGTAATCTCACCCTGGTGTTTTCCCCTTCTGTTCACGAACGCGATGGGTTCACTGCGTGTTGAATAATTTCTCTGGATTTATGAGGGAATGTATAAAGAAGTGTTTAGCATAGATCCGGAGCGCAGAGTCCTTTTTCTAACATTAACATCACGGGGAATATTAAACGTTGGAAACCGACCACATGGACTTACTATTGTTCAAGGGGGGAGGGCTTAATGGGAAAAGCATGTCGACTCAACGACGCAACGTTAAAATGTTACATTCAGCCTTCAGCACCACTCAGCTTTAACATTTAATGTTTAATTGTTTTAAGACCACCTGACTGGATGGAGCCTTGTTCTCTATACGGTGTGCTGCTCACCACACACACAGACAGACACACACACAAACAAAATAGAGAGAGAATGAGTGTGTGTGTGTGTGTGTGGGGGGGGGGGGGGTAAAAGAGAAAGAGAGAAAGAGAGAAAGAGAGACTGATCATACTAGCAGCAGCGAGTTCAGACACATAGCTATAGATATGAATGACACATCTAATTCCCAATGAATTAATTCATTAATGATAATAGCCTGCTATATCAAATAAATCACTTTGGCCTACAAATAAATATCTTGTAAGGCAATAAATAAAAGTAGACAGAAAACCTTTTATATATATATATATATATATATATATATATATATATATATATATATATATATATATATATATACATATATACATATATATATATATATATATATATATATATATATATATATATATATATATATATATATATATATATATATATATATATATATATATATATATATATATATATATATATATATATATATATTTAATATATATAAATATATATTATATATATATACATATAAATATTATATAAATGAAACACCAAAAAGGCTAGGCGGGCATTCTGCAAACCAAATAAGGGTCTAATCAGCGTTGGCTCCCAAATAAGGCTATAGGCTGTCTAGCAAGACACTGAAGTTAAGATTCAGATTGCCAGCTTTAGATAAAACAACAGTTTCAATATCCCCAGAACGCATTAGTCCGTCAGCTGCTATTAATGAGGTGTTGTTATGGAGACGGGAGACGGCCATTTTGTGAAAATAAAGTAATTTACCGTAACTTACACTGGCAACAGCAACAAAGCTTCATTAGTGACTACCCGTGTAGGCAGCCAGCCAGTCGGCCAGTCGGTCACTCAGAAAGTCAGCTTGCCAGCCACCAGGTTCTCAAAGTCTTTGCCAACATCAACAAGCTAGCCAGGGTGGAGTTCCATCTCTCCGTTTACACTTTCATTTATCACTCCGTTTCTCCGTCTTTCATCGTAAACCTAGCTCGGTCTATAAATACTGTCCCCAGAGTTCATTCAGCTGGCTGTGTGTGTGTGTGTGTGTGTGTGTGTGTGTGTGTGTGTGTGTGTGTGTGTGTGTGTGTGTGTGTGAGAGAGAGAGAGAGAGAGAGAGAGAGTGAGAGAGAGAGAGAGAGAGAGAGCGAAAGAGAGAGAGAGAGTGTGTGTGATTCTGCGTCATTTATTCACAGTGCCACAAAAGATTACCTCCCAAAACGTTTTGAAAACTTTGAAGGTCCAGATCACTTAAGATCGCTTGGAGGAAAATAACAAACAGAAAATAGCCTTAAACATTTACATTAAACAAGGTCCAGTTCAAATGGAAAGTTACATCTTGCTTTTGGGAATGCATTTCCATGTGTGGCAACAATGATGGGTCTTTTAGGAAGCACATATTAAATACCCGTCTAAGTGGAGAGTAATTAAACGCTGCAATCTCAGTATCGTGATCTCCATAAACCACAATAGTGGCGGTCTAACAGACCCAGTCAGTCAGTAACCGGGCAGCGTGCGCACTCGGAAAAAGGAGGCCCTCTCATTGTTGACTCTCTAAGACACCATTTTACCTCTTTCGACCGAGGAGGGTCTGGTTCAACCCCCGGGGAGGGGAAACTGGACTTCTGGCCCAAACTACAGAACAGGAGGAGAGGGGAGGAGAGAGGAGAGGAGAGGGGGAACGGAAAGGAACACTTAGTACAGTAAAAGAAGAGACAGATTAAAGTAAAAGGAGAGAGATCAGGTGTCTGATGATGGGAGAGAGGTATGAGCGAGGAGGGGGCGGGGGGCAGGGGACTGATTGAGACTAGAAGATAATGGTGTTGCTTTTTTTGGGCCGTGTGGCCCCTCAAAGCCCCCTGGAGCCCCCCCCCCCCCCCCCCCCCCCACCCCCACCCCACCGAGACTACAGGACTAAAAGACAAGCGTTGGAGCTCCGTCATAAGTCAGAGTGGGTCTCTTAGTGAAGGGGCTGGCTGCACTGTGGTCCACGGAGCGGGGTCAAGTGGAGGCTCAGTGTGTGGGAGAATGGTGCCAACGAGAGAGAGAGAGAGGGGGCATAGAGAGAGACAGCGAAAGAGAGCGGGGGGGAGCGAGAGAGAGAGAGAGAGAGGGAAGTAGAGAGAGAGAGAGAGAGAGAAGGAGAGAGTGAGGGGGGGGGAGAAGAGAGAGAGAGAGTGGGGTCAGAGAGAGGGGGGGGGCAGAGAGAGAAAGAGAAAAAGAGAGAGAGTGGGGGGAGAGTGAGAGAGAGAGTGTGGGGTCAGAGAGAGGGGGGGCAGAGAGAGAGAGAGAAAAAGAGAGAGAGAGAGACAGGGGGGCATAGAGAGACAGAGATAGGGGGCGCAGTCACACTGGAGAGATGATATTCACTGATAGGACTCACTTACAAATGACTGGTGGATGAAACACAGAATATAGTCAGGGGCCGAGTCACTTTGTAACTGTTAACAATAGTCAGTGGCAGAGAGTCCCTTTTTAACTGTCTACGCTTTTTTTAACAAGGTCAAAAAAAGTTATGCAAAATACTGCAATTCTAAAAGCAAATTTTTTTTTATAAATAAAGTAGGCTTGTTTAGCGTAATGGAAATAATAGCAATTTGTGAATCAAACCCTTTGTGCCCTTTAAAAAATGTTTTAATGACGTATGTAACAAAATACATCACAGTCTATGAAAGCACACTAGGTTCAGAGCTTTGGAGCAAAAACCAAGGCTTACTGTAAAAAAGGTTTTTTAGATTTTCTCAACTACCATGACGCCACATGAAAAGACTCATCCTGTGGAAAAGCCATTTAGGCACCATCTGTCAGCAGCATGGCAAAAATACCAGCCTGACTGGGACAAAGGGAGAGAGAGAAACCAGGAAGAAGAGTCCAATCCTCAATTATATCTCAGGAATAGCTTTGATCCCAGTCTGCCAGTACGAGCCACCAGAGACAGACAAAACCAAGGAGTCAAATTATACATCTGGAGAAGAGGCATCGTTTCAGTCAGCCAGTCAGCCGTTTAGCCATTCATCCAGTCAGCAAGCCAGTGTCTCATTCAGTCAGCCTGTTAGCCAGTCAGTAAGCCAGCAAGCCAGCATCTCATTTCAGTCAGCCGTTTAGCCATTCATCCAGTCAGCAAGCCAGTGTCTCATTCAGTCAGCCTGTTAGCCATTCATTCAGTCAGCAAGCCAACGTATCATTTCAGTCAGCCTGTTAGCCTGTCATCCAGTCAGCAAGCAAGCATCTCATTTCAGTCAGCCGTTTAGCCATTCATCCAGTCAGCAAGCCAGTGTCTTATTCAGTCACCCTGTTAGCCAGTCATCCAGTCAGCAAGCCAGCGTCTCATTCAGTCAGCCTGTTAGCCAGTCAGTAAGCCAGTCAGCAAGTCAGCCACTCAATAAACTTTCAAGACTCTTTCCAGAGATGGATCTCGTCTGAGATGAACCATGCTGTCATTCAGGGGCTGGGCTCTCCATCACATCACTAAGACATTCTTACTAACACTTCATGAATAAAAAACAGAGCCTTTTATTTCACATAAAGAAAAACCTAGATCCTAGAAACTGTCACTCAAAATGAAACGGACATTGGCACTGCAGCTAATTGCAGTGAGATTGAACCCACTATGACACTATTTAATTTTCTTTTTGTTAAAAAAATAAGGTAAATGGTCTGAGACGCTACAGAGGGTTTTTGGCTCCTATGTAGTTTAGACAGGTGGGATGGAGAAGGAGAAGTGGGCCGGAGCCAGATCAAACTGAAGCTGTTTGAGGCCTAAGAACAACAGAGACCAGAGACCTAATGAAGTGAGAACCGTCACACTTCACTAATGTTACAGACTCCTAAGACCTGGTGAAACGAAAACGTTTTTTAGGTAGGAAGATTGTGAAAAAACAACTTCCCTTTACATTCTGGTGGAAACATTACTGTTATATACTTTGCAGCATCCAACTGAGCTGACGGACTAAATAGTTTATTCAGAATTCGTAGAGAATGAGGTTAGACGGTTTCGTCAAAGGCCAGTAGTGCCATATGAAAATCAATCTTCTTAAGTCTGCTTAATATGACTGAAATGGTTGCTATAACTGCTAAAGTTGAAAGAGAAATCTAATCAATAAATGTTTATGCTGCTGTTCATTTTCACTCAATTTTCCAGTCATAGCCAAAACCCCAGATGATGTGGTTCAAACTAACACCAAGTGACATGAAACAATCTGCTGCACCCCCCCCTGTCGTCGTCGTCCCCCCCCCCCCCCCTCTCAGGTTTGGATACTGCAGGCAAAGACAGACCCATCAGTGAATGGTCAAAGGAACAGTAAACCGAAGGGAGGAAGGGAGAGAGAGAGAGAGACTGAGAGGGAGAGGGAGAGGGAGAGGGGGAGAGGGGGAGAGGGAGAGGGAGAGGGAGAGGGAGAGGGAGAGAGAGTGAGGGAGAGGGAGAGAGAGAGAGAGAGAGAGACTCCAAACATTTGAGTGACAGATTAAAACACACAGTATTTCATTAGGTCTCCCACAGCTGTAAACCCCTTGTTGGAATAGCGCCAAGTCTCAGCTGGAACCTCAGTCGCTTCTCAAAAGCCGGTTTGAGCTGTATATGATTGATCATTGATGGGCTGGGGAGAAAAGGGTTCGCGGAGAGCACTGGGTTATTGCACGTTGCTAACTTTTATTAACACTTAACGTAATAAAAAATTGGCCTGTGGAGGAAAAAACTGATCCATATATGAAGATAAGAGCAACTGCGTCAACTTTGAAAATGTTGGACTATGAAAGGAAACCATGGCAACGTTTTCTCGGTTGGAGCCTGAGCTGATTCTAATCACTGTAAACATTATGACATCACAGAGACACAAAGCTCCTCCCCCTGGCACATAACACGAGGAACAAGTGATTGCTGAGCAGGGTAATTAGATGCAGATGTCTCTCTCTCTCTCTTTCTCCTCTTCTTCTTTCCTTCCTTTCTCTCTCTCTCTCTTTCCAAAGCCAACAGCTTTGCTCCACTCATAAAGAAGCCAACATAAAAATCTATTATCTGTAACCTCAGCAAGTGAACTATATAAATCTATTATTCGTGAACTATACTATCTACTAAATAAAACTGATTCGCAATTCTGAGATGGATTGTTTCCTCTATATGACTTAATTATACTGTAGCTCCAGGAAATAGATTTGAGGCTTTGGTTTCTATGTTTTAGTTTGGGCCCCTGCTATACCACCTACGTCCTCTAGGGGCACAGGGGCTCCCATTCCAGTGAATACTCTGAAATCTGCCACAGTTCAATATTAGCAAACGTACACGTTTTCTAGCAAAACACGTTGATTGAGTACAAAATCCTCCCTGCCTCTCTAGTAACGCAGGCTGGTGTTATTCTCTGTGCTGTCCTCGACAGGTCAGGGCTCGAACAGAATGAAAACATTTCTTAATCAGAGTGATAATCTCAGTCTAGGACAGGCATATAAAGCTAGTTTACACTGTCTCCGACACGTCGGCAGAGCGTTTCTATACTTTCTTGACTTTATATTCCCGCTGAGGAATGTTACTAGAGGGAGGCAGTGATGCTATCTGCTAGCAGGGCCTTGACGGCACCACAGCCCCCCCCCCCCCCCACACACACCTTCAGCGCGGCTTATTGACAGGGGTAACTCCATCCCAGAGCCTGGGTTAAAACAACAATGTCCATCTCGTAAAACGTGTGCGCTTCCCTTTGAAGCCACGGCCATTTGGAAGCCAGAAAGACAAGGTGATAGACGGGTGGAGAGATGGAGAGAGAGAGGAGGAGAAGGAGGAGAAGAAGGAGGAGGAGGAGAGGAGGTCTGTGCATTTTATTGGCAGCTCACTGATAACTTGGTGTACACTAGCATGGGTCCCTCTGAGGCAGTAACACCATGGCTCTGATAACATTCACAGTCTCTCTTTGCTACTCACCGAGAAAAAGCTGCACCACTACTACTACTGCTGTATGTGTGTGTGTAGTGACACAACAGGGCCACTGCCATGTGTGTGAGCGAGACCGTCTACTCACCAAGGTACAGGGCATTTAACTCTGTGATCGTTGTGTGTGTGTGTGTGTTGGGTGTGGGTGGGGGGTGGGGTCACAGACACAAATGCATGAGAGATAATATTTATGCAGTGCAGTGTATGTATTTGTGTGTGTGTGTGTGTGTGTGTGTGTGTTTGTGTGTGCATCTGTATACGTGAGTGCATGGATAGCTGAGAGGCAGTGTCAAAGGTCTAGCCTACTAGGTGTGGAAGCTGCAAGGTTTGCAACAACACACTGCATCACTGCATTGACAAATCATAAAGCATGGGTGTCGGTGCTGTAAGAAGATAGGGACTTCTCCTCCTCCTCTTCTCCTCCTCCTCCTCCTCCTCCTCCTCCTCCTCCTCCTGTGCCCCCCCTCCCCCTTCCTCCTCCACCCTTCCACAGACAATGATTACAGAGGCATCTGGTAGGAGGGACACTGAGAGCTCAAAGCTTGTTAAACCAGTCACTCTAAAAACACATGCCACTTCCAAAACACTCCGGAGAGGCGAGTTTGTAACCCTCCTGTGAAAGAACAACAAAGCTCCCAGTGACAAATTGGACGGGGGAAATAGCGCGGCTGATCACGGATCGTCGGGCAGGGGGGGGGGCACATACATACTCATCCTCCCAGCCTACCCACGACGGGTTGATTCCACATGTGTGGAAAAGGACGTGAACATGTGCTTAGAAAACCCTGCCAGTCTTACTATGAAGAACGGAGAGACTGCATGGCTGCGTTCGACCATGAGCACTGCTGCTGCTGAGCTGTTTTCTTCTCGTTGCCTGAGAGAGGCAGGATCAAAAGGGGGCAAGGAAGTTAGAGGGGGTGGGTAGATGTGTTTGGACCCAGGCCCAATTTGTTTTAATTAGGTTAGGAGAGGAAGCAAGACAAGAGCCCCCCCACCCCCAAGGCCATAGAGGAAAATGTCCATAAATACAAGCAAACAAGTGGTGGTGAGATTTTAAAGCAGGTTACACAGTTTGGGAAGTATGCACTATCGACCATGAGACCATGAGACGGCGTTCCGGGCCCTGTTTACGAGCCAGATTAGGACCAGATTTCAGGACGTAGCTTTAATGGTTTCTTACAGGCCGTAGCAGCCTGTTCAGCTAACAGACAAAAGACTAACAGCAACCATCCATCTCAAGATGAACAGAAAACTGAACATATCTGTGCTGTATGTAACCTGATAACCCTGTTGTTGTAAATTACTGTTGAAATATATATTATATAGAACTGGAAAGGTTTGGGTTCAAAAATGTTTCAATCCCCATGCATTGACCAGATGTATACTCTAAGGATCTTTTCTTGAGTACTTTTCCTGCCAAAACACACAGCTACACAAAATGATACATGTCAATCATACATGGAGTCAAACATTGTAGCGTTCTGGATTCATGACTGCCTGGTGGACACAGGGAGACCACTAACACATGTCTAACAGATCACGCTGTGTTTTCCAGGGCACTGCTTCTCACTGGGAAGCCCAGTGTCAGCCGGTGCCCCTGTAATGTACCGGTCCACGTCTGGCACTGCGACAGGCTAGCCAAACCAAACTGTAAACAGTTAAGTGTGATTTGAATGATATTGGTGATGAATTTCATTATGTATTAGTTTGTCCAGCATTTCAAAATCCGAGGAAGAAGTCAAAAATTTTATATTTTACATTAGGCCAAACATTTTGAAATTCAAAAATCTATTTTGCTCGACTGACCATCTTACTTTGTCTAAGTTATGTACATGTATTATGTTGATTAGGCGAAGTTTCTAAAAACCCAGCACTGTTCTGTATTTATTATTCAAATTTGTGCATATTTTCTCTTTCTAGCTCATCTTAATGTTGTACTTCCATCTTTATGATACTCTCATACCCTGAAAGGGGTCGTCTAGAGTAATAATAAAATCTAATAAAATAATATGAAAAATCTGCGAGGTTTGAGGCTAATCAAGTCTGCCTTGACGTGAGGAGTGTTACAGAGGGTGACTCTCTGATGTAAAATAAGCTCGTTCAAACCCAGTGAGGAGGGAACGACTGGACAGAAACAGGCAGCAACACAGCATGGAGAAATGCTGAAAGATAAATATTGGCAGATCAAATGGAAAGCGTATCATTCCAACAGAACGGAGGAATGAGAGCTAACGATCACCAGAACCAGACCGCACGACAACCTCAATCTATCTCCTCAAGTCCCTGAACGACACAGGGCCAAACGTATCCCTAAGCACGCCCCACACAACACAACACTACTACATCTGCTCAACAACTTCAGCCTCCAGCACGTTCCAGTACACACAAATCAATACAAAGCATGTTTGATTCTTTTCTAAGCAGGACCCTCTCACTCGATAGCAAGTATTACAAAACGGGGTAAAACAGAGCTATGGACAAAATTCCTCACAGGCAGGAAACCTTAAAGAATGCCATATCTCCCAGTAGTCCATCTCTCTCTCTCTCTCTCTCTCTCCGTCCTTTTACGACATTCCTGCATGTTAAGAAGTCCCGCCGGCTTTCATGTTTATTAGAGAGGAGTGATATCAGCCGATGAAAGCCTGAGCTGTCATACAGCACCTGGCCCCGGAGAGAGAGATGGAGGGATAGAGGGAGAAAGAAGGCAAGATCCAGGGGTGGACAGAGAGGTTTACTGACTGACTGACTGACTGACTGACTGACTGACTGACTGACTGACTGACTGACTGACTGACTGACTGACTGACTGACTGACTGACAAATTGGCAATCTGACTGACTGGTTGACTAACTGACGAATTGGCTGGCTGACATACTGACTGACGAATTGGCTAGCTGTCTGACTGACTTACCAACTGGCTGACTGACCGGCTGTCTGTCTGACTTACCAACTGGCTGGCTGACTGGCTGGCTGACTGACTTACCAACTGGCTGACTGACAGTTTGACTGACTTGTTGACATACTGACAGACAAATTGGCTGGCTGGCTGGCTGACTGACTTACCAACTGGCTGACTGGCTGTCTGGCTGACTAGCTCTAGTCTTGGCTTGACGTTGTTCTCCATGCACCTTCAGAGGCAGTTCTACAGTATACAGTGAGTGCCTTTCACATGGCTCTGTCGGGAAAGGACTTATTTAAAAGAAGAGTATTGAAGGAACGCGTTTGGTTGTTGTTTTTTTATCGTTGTTTAACCAGGTAAGTCCAACTGAGCACGAGATCTCTTCTTCAGTGGTGGCCTGGCCCCGTAGGGAGAAACTGACCAACTCCAGTTCTATGCAAGTGCCTGGTCAGGGCATTGATGGGAAGATTAGTCCTAACATGTTTTTATGGTGGTGGGAGGAAATCGGAGCACCCGGTGGAAACCCATTAAAACACGGGAAGTACATGCAAACTCCACACAGAAAGGACCTGGATCAACCTGGACATGTGGGTCTTACCTGCAGAAAGGACACTAAACAATGAGAAACACTACAACATATTCTCTATTTCAAATTGCATCATCACACAGAAGCACTGTAGCTATACAGACAAGAAAGGATGAGTGATGTTTAGAGCTGCTTGAACATAAAA
>JAPMUY010010735.1:55000-122998 GCA_026901105.3 Galaxias olidus
GTTTACACCTTACTTGTTGTTACCGTAATGAAGAGGATTTTGCCCAATCTCTGACATCAGTTACACATGTGTCAATTATGACTAAAGGCTATTACTATAAAAGTAACTTAAAATTAACTGAAATAAAATAAAATAAATAATAAAATGAATGAAATAAAATTGTTTATCTTAATTATCTGAATGATTATTAATCATCAACTAAAACGTCATGATCGATCGTAGCGCCATAGCCACATAAAAATAACACATCCTCTTACAGTAAGAAATACGTCATGGAGACCAGAGTGAATTATAACCCGAGTTAAGAACCCCTGCAGAGAGATAAACAAAGATATTGAGACGGCTGTGTGGCTGGTGCTGAAACAACAACATTAATGATTGTTGATTTAACGGTTTTCTACCGTAATAGGGCCAGTGTCTAAAGGGCACACATCGAGCAGGGTATTGCTAGCGTTCAATTTGTCTGTGTTGACGTTTCACGACCTGATCAGACCGAGGAGGGAGTAGACGGTTGTTCAAATATTTAGGAACTAAGGATGCACTATGGGACCACTAAAAGTCTCCCAACTTTTCGACAGAAGAAAAACACGTCTCGTTAACGATCTTTTCCCACTGATTCCACTGTGGAGTGGTTGGAGAGGAAACACAAGGGCAATGTGTGCCGTCCCTGTCAAAACAAACTTAATAAAGTAAAGCAGAACAGTTCCCTGTAGAATACGGTGGCTCTCCGTGTTTCATAACGTTGTGGTATGAATCATGGTGGAGGGGATGGGTGGCAGGGTGGGGGGTTTCTGGGTACTACAAAGGGACCACTGTTGAGCCTATAGGTCGCAACCTTTAGTTCCATGGATCACAGACTATAGTCGACTCTCCCTCCACACAGAGCTGAGCCTGTGTCCGCAGCAAACGCAGCCTATAGTTGCTACAGCTGCTGCTCTTTCTACATTAACCAGAGTCTACAATGGACTCTCCTTAACAATGCTGTACCTTTGTCCGCAGTGGCCACAGGCAGGAGAGGGTGGGACAGTCAGGAGAAGGTGAGACAGTCAGGAGAGGGTGAGACAGTCAGGAGAGGGGTGAGACAGCCAGCAGAGGGTGAGACAGGTAGGAAGGGTGAGGCAGCCAGGAGAGGTGAGACAGCCAGGAGAGGGTGAGACAGTCAACAGAGGGTTAGACAGCCAGGAGAGGGTGAGACAGTCAGGAGAGGGTGAGACAGCCAGGAGAGGGTGAGACAGCCAGGAGCGGTGAGACAGTCAACAGAGGGTTAGACAGCCAGGAGAGGGTGAGACAGTCAGGAGAGGGTGAGACAGTCAGGAGAGGGTGAGACAGCGAGGAGAGGGTGAGACAGCCAACAGAGGGTTAGAAAGCCAGGAGAGGGTGAGACAGTCAACAGAGGGTTAGAAAGCCAGGAGAGGTGAGACAGCCAGGAGAGAGTGAGACAGGTATGAGGGGTGAGACAGCCACCGCATTGTCTGTAAGCCAGACAGCCTTTATACAGTACCTCCCTTAAATTAAAAAGTACCATAAATATATTAAATGTTAGTGGGCTGTTTTATGTCACCATAAAATAAGCATATCACAATATGTTTCATGAAACTTCTCAAAGGACTTTTACAAAGTGTTTTACATAATACTATAATTGTATAAATAAATTATACAGTCAGTAAAACTAAAATGTTTTCATCCCTCCTCTCCCCTCCTCCTCAGTACTCTTCACATGTGCCAAATTGTCTAATGACGTGACGCTGAGATTTAATTTTTAACAAAGTTAAATGGATTACCACAGACCTCCCCTCCTCTCAGTCTCCTCTCCGTCTCCTCTCCTCTCCTCTCCTCTCCTGCCTCCTCTCCCCTCCTCGAGCAGCAAAACCACAACAGGAGACCTCTCTCCTCAGTCTCACTGCTCCCTCCCTAAACCTCAGCTATCACCAGATAGTAATTACCTTTAAACGTCGTTAAGAGTCCGTCCTAATCCACACACTGAGTCTGAACCAGCTCCCCGTAGGCACAGGGCTATGTTCCTACACTTTGTAAGGAAATCCCCCCCTCACACGCCAGGCTGGTTTTACAACTAATGAGCCTGTGCTTATTTGTTTACATCCAAAACTTGGCAACCTGCAAGCTACTTGAGCAAGAACGAGGCTGAAGCTAACAACTTCAGAATACAGGTTGTTGATACAGTAAATTCAGAGTTACTCGAATGGCTTCATTATTAATGTTTTTTCACTGGAATAAAAAGGGGGGAGAAAGGTGAGGATAAGGAGTCTGAGAGGAAGCAGATTGCTTTGAAGCCTTACCAAAAAGTCCTAGACAGTAATACAGCATGGGTAGTTACAGATGAATGAAAAAAGAAGGTCAAGATAAATATCTTAATTCAGAACCCAATGTAAGCATGATGATTCCATAATGAAAAAAGAAGGTCAAGATAAATATCTTAATTCAGAACCCAATGTAAGCATGATGATTCCATTTGAAAGGGATGAGGGAAGGTATACCTAGCTTCAATAATGACGAATAACAAACACCGAAACACATTCACACCCAAAAAAAACAAAAAACTCCCTGTTAGACAAAAGGAATGTCCCTTTGTTTGTCCCGGAGACAAAGGGAGCCTTGTAGGTTTCCAAGGGGACCCTTTATTAGCAACTGAATCAATTACCATGCCAACAGCCCAGTGGGTTGTCTTCACTGACACCTTTTAGATGGAGCGGGAGAGTGGTGTGTGGGTGTGCGTGTGTGTGTGTGTGTGTCTCAAAGGTAAGAGCCTCCTGTGGATAACTAACCCCTTCTCCTCACACTCGCCCTCCCCTTCCAGTCCGTATGCCCTCAGGCTAAAGGGGGTTGGGGGCCCTGCTACCTCCTGGCCCCTCAACAGCCAGTGCTATTTATAACCCCCCTCCCCACACACACACACACACACACACACACACACACACACACACACACACACACACACACACACACACTCCCCTCGCTCTCTCTCTCTCTCTCTTTCTATCCCCACAGCTTGGATGAGAGAGCAGCTTTTTGGAAAGAAAAGAAAAAAAAGAAAGCAGAGGAAGCTGAAGGTTGCCTATTGGTTAAGGAAACGGTAAAACTAACAACGGTAAGAGCCCTAGCTTTAGAAAAGAAAAATAAACCTTGACTTGCCATCAAGTTTCCATTAAAACGTGCTGATAGGCATTGTATAGATTTCGTGACTTAGAACTTCATCACCCCCCCCCCCCCCCCACCCACCCCTGAAAATCTTCTCTTCACAGGAACTGAACAAGAGTGCAGCCTATATATATCGTTTTGTAAAGTACATTGTCGTTTCCAGTACCTTTAACCCCCTCCCCTCGATACCTCACACCAAATGGTCTCAAGACATGCATACAGGAAATCTCAACATCTTTGCCCCCCATAGGGAAGTCAATGAATTAGCAGGACTAACAAAGAGCATAGATCACCTCCTAGAAGGCATCTCATTAACAAGTCCAAACCGCTGACCCAATGGGCTGACCCTCAACCATTGAACCTTAATCTATTCGCTTGATCATATGAGTTTCATCATGGCTATTTTCTTTCTCTCCACAGCTGCCCTCAGACATCGCAGAGAAACATAAGGGCACTATATTAAAATGCTTTTTAGTTGGGATTTCTATGAACGATTCTGGGTTATACAAAAGGGCTAGAGAGCAAGGATATAAAAAAAATTGACCCCCCCCCCCCTCCAGATAAAAAAAAAAAATCAAAAAAAGTTTTTCCCTGAAAACATGCTGACTTCTGCAGTGCAAATAGTTCCACTAGTAAAAATAGGATTTTCCTATATTGCAAGTAATTCTGCGCGTGAAGGCATATCATGCATGCCTAGGCGATGCCAAAGAAGACATTACACTTACCTGCGCATCTCAGTATTGGAAGCAAGACCACCAGGACAAACAAACTTTTCCAGAAGTTAAACACCACGCCACTCTTTATCCATGCCATGATTCCACAAAGAGGAGTTGTGAAGCTATATTTAATAATAAAAAAAGTGTTTAGCTATGGTAGTCGCATCCGATCAAGAAATATTTATTCTCTGGGAAACGATAAAAATCTTCTCTCTTCAAATCACTTTATCACTGAAAGTTTAGTAAATCTCAAGTTGCAAATTTTCCCAAAATCAACAGGTAAATGTAGCTCAGGTGTACGATCAATAAAACTCCTTTTCGTTGCTTTTGATTTGAAAAATAACGGTGTATTTAATTCCGTGAAGTTAAGGACCGCGTCGTGATTCCTGTTCGCTGTTGTCCTGATAGGTATCCTGGATAAAAAGTGAACTTACTATGCATACATGACGTAGACCGAAGGTTTTCCAGGGAGAAGAAAATAGCAAGTATGTTTGTGTTCGACATACGCCATCTAGGGGCCAATCATGATTTAGCAAGCGCATTTTTACATGTGCATGCGAACAGAACTCGATTCTACATCTAGATTTTGTTGTAGGCAGAGGACATAGGTGTAAACAGGCAGCAGCAGTGCGTTGAATGAATAAAATCAAATTTACAAAATGAAGCTTCTTCCCATTTATTTGATTAATAACAATTCAAATTGATAGCAGGGTAGCAGCAACAAAAAGGCACAAATTATACTGCATATTGTTGTAATAGATACATTTGTGATATAAAATATGATAACCGCCTAGAAGGCATTCATATCTCTGATAGCTGGCTTTAAATGAACATTGATGTGCATTTAGAAAAGTGCAAATATTCCATTAAAGCTGATATAATCTGTCATCTAAAAATAATATATCAAATTACCTTAAATGTTGTGTATACCTACATAGTGTGAGGATCCTTAGTGATTTCCTAGCAACAACTCAACAATAAATCAAAACTATATGAACATCCACACAACGTTGAGGTATGTTAGGGCCACTTTCAGACAAACAGTATAAAAAAAGATTTTGGATGAAATCTATACTATGAGTAAGAAAGACACATCTTCACACAAACCTGGGGGGCTTTCCAGGCAAGTCATGGCTTGCGTGAAAAGAAAATCAGTAGTATAAAAACACAAAAACATAAATACGTACAAATCCAATTTTAACAGTGCCGGAAGTGCACTCATCATGTGGTAAAAAAATATAACAATTAACTCATAACGTGTCAGTCCTATTGAGATGAATGGTATGCGATTTAAATCACTATATAATGTGATATAATTTCTGTTCTCCCCTTTCAAATATTCACTTGTTTGGTTGGAGTCGTGTGATCATCGTCAATTTCCGGTAGAGCTGATAAAATCAGCAACAACTTAAAAGGCCAAGAGGCCCCATGACGTACATTCAAAGATGTTACAAAAATACTGTCCCTCTTTGTGTATCAAAACTGAAAAGGTGAAGTTGCGTTAACCCGAAAATGAAACCAAATTAAAACAAAAACAAAAACAGACACCAAAACAAACACTGCGTGACATGGGAGATATGTGTGGCCTGAGTCACGTTTCCTTTAAGAATTTATCAGCGTCCATTACTCTCGTCTACTTCCCCCAAGTCTCTGTGGACGAGATTCCATTGCCGGTGGTTTTCCTGATCGATCTCAATCTCTCGCTCTCTCTCTCTCTCCCTCTCTTTCTCTCACTCTCTCTCCCTCTTTCTCTGGCTCTCATTGACTCGCTCACTCCCTCTGTCTCTCTCTCACTCACTCACTCACTCACTCACTCACTCACTCACTCACTCACTCACTCACTCACTCACTCACTCACTGTTACTCTCTCCCTCTCTCTCCCTCTCACCCATCAGTGATATGCACTGTGATCAAATTCCCACAGGTAGACCTTTGTGTCGGTTCGGTTGCCATGGAGACGTAAAGGGTGGTGGTGGTGGTGGTGGTGGTGGTGGGGTGGGATGGGATGGGGGGGGGTTGACTAACAGGAAGTGGAGGAAATCATTTGAGGACGGCCAGAGCTGCTTCTCTGATACAGGAAGCCGCAGCCTTCATTTCCTCCTCAGACTGCTGGACAGTGACCACCACGCGGATTCTTCAGACAGACGAGAGAGGAGACCATTATGATCACATAGTATAATTAATAATAATAATAATATAAAACAACTAGCTTTCATTGAGAGGGGAGGGTTTCTCTGAGGTATGACTTGAGACTGCATACAGCTGAGAAACTGGCTCTTTATTTTTCTTATTTTGTTTCTCTGTCCTTAATTTAACAAGGTGAGTCCCATTGAGATAGGCACCTCATCGTCATGGCGACAATGGAACCCTGGCCATAAGGAGAACACCAGCACCCAACAAAACAAAAATATATACAACACCACCCAGGGTATAGACTATACACTAACACCACCCAGGGTATAGACTATACACTAACACCACCCAGGGTATATACTAACACCACCCAGGGTATAGACTATATACAACACCACACAGGGTATATACTAAACTAACTCGTAACTGTGAAGATTTTAACTGAGGAAAATATCTTTGTTAAAAAAAAACATAACTCTTTGAGCGTGACGTTTCTGGTGATAAAATGGCGTCATTACTTACGTTGGCGGAGGGAGGAAGCGCTCCTCCTTCTCTAGGTAACGTGCCAGAGTTAGAGCCACCTTTCTGTCCAAACACTGTTGAACCCAAACAGACGTCAGAAAACACATAAAAATAAGTATTAATGTCACAATCGCAAAACAACTTCACCTGAGCATGTATGTCCAGCCACCTTCATCTTGTCCCTGTTTCACTACTATGGTTACCGAAGATCTCCAGGGGTTTCTTAAGAAGGTCTATTGTTTAACTATTAACATTAGTTTAAATAATAAAGTTATCTCAACCTGAGATTTATTTTAGGATAGCTTGTGGTTCTTAAGAAAGCCTGTTCGGCTTGTTATTAACATGAGTGTAATTAACAGAATGACACGTTATTTCAGTATATCGTACGTAATCTACAACACTGCGTAGCGTTATTTCAGTAAATCTTACATAATCTACGACACTGCGTAGCGTTATTTCAGTAAATCTTACATAATCTACGACACTGCGTAGCGTTATGTCAGTATAATTTACGTAATCTACGAAACTGCGTAGCGTTATGTCAGTATAATTTACGTAATCTACGACACTGCGTAGCGTTATTTCAGTATATCGTACATAATCTACGACACTGAATTGCGTTATTTCAGTATATCGTATGTAATATACGACACTGCGCAGCGTTATTTCAGTATATTTTACGTAATCTACAACACTGCGTAGCGTTATTTCAGTAAATCTTACGTAATCTACGACACTGCGTAGCGTTATTTTAGTATATTGTACATAATCTACGACACTGCATAGCGTTATTTTTGTATATCGTATGTAATCTACGACACTGCGTAGCGTTATTTCAGTATAATTTACGTAATCTACGACACTGCGTAGCGTTATTTAAGTATAGCTGACGTAATCTACGACAATGCGTAGCGTTATTTCAGTAAATTTTACATAATCTACGACACTGCGTAGCGTTAATTCAGTATAGGTTACGTAATCTACGACACTGCATAGCGTTATTTCAGTAAATCTTACATAATCTACGACACTGCATAGCGTTATTTCAGTATAATTTACGTAATCTACGACACTGCGTAGCGTTATTTCAGTATAGCTGACGTAATGTACGACACTGCGTAGCGTTATTTCAGTAAATCTTACATAATCTACGACACTGCGTAGCGTTATTACAGTATCATTTATGTAATCTACGACACTGCGTAGCGTTATTACAGTATCATTTATGTAATCTACGACACTGCGTAGCGTTATTACAGTATAGCTGACGTAATGTACGACACTGCGTAGCGTTATTTCAGTAAATTTTACATAATCTACGACACTGCGTAGCGTTAATTCAGTATAGGTTACGTAATCTACGACACTGCATAGCGTTATTTCAGTAAATCTTACATAATCTACGACACTGCGTAGCGTTATTTCAGTATAATTTACGTAACCTACGACACTGCATAGCGTTATTTCAGTATAGCTGACGTAATCTACGACACTGCGTAGCGTTATTTCAGTAAATCTTACATAATCTACGACACTGCATAGCGTTAATTCAGTATAGGTTACGTAATCTACGACACTGCATAGCGTTATTTCAGTAAATCTTACGTAATCTACGACACTGCATAGCGTTAACTCAGTATAGGTTACGTAATCTACGACACTGCATAGCGTTATTTCAGTAAATCTTACGTAATCTACGACACTGCGTAGCGTTATTTCAGTAAATCTTACGTAATCTACGACACTGCATAGCGTTATTTCAGTAAATCTTACGTAATCTACGACACTGCGTAGCGTTATTTCAGTAAATCTTACGTAATCTACGACACTGCGTAGCGTGGCGGCGTCGGTGTCTCTGGAGCCGGAGCTCTTCTCCAGCTGGAGGTGTAGAGCGGGGGCGAAGGGCTCCCCCACTACCTTCAGACCAGGGAGCCTGTCCCAAACACACACACACACACACACACACACACACACACACACACACACACACACACACACACACACACACACACACACACACACACACACACACACACACACACACACACACACACACACACACACACACACACACACACACACACACACACACAGGCAGACATGGAACACATAAACACACACACAGTCAGACATGAACACACACACACACAAACAAACAGAAACCAACACACACACATACACACACAGACAGACACACACAAAGAGGGAGAGACATACACACAGACACACATAAACAAACAGAAACCAACACACACACAGACAGACATGACCATACACACACACACACCTAAACACACACACAGGCAGTTTTATTAAACACAGGTTTGTGAGGCACATTTTGGAGTTGATGGGATGTTACTGGGATGTATCTTAAACTGTCTTGGAGGAAGAGGAGGAGGATGATGAAGAGGAGGAGGAGGAGGAGGAGGAGGAGGAAGGAGGCTAAACAGACACAGTAATACAGCGACTAATGGAAAACAGGATATCTGTTTCAGTTTGGTTACGAAACGCAACCCTGTAGGTAAAGTCTCAGGATTTGAAGGTCTGCCCCCTGACAGCAGATGAGCAGATCCGAAGCCAAAGCTTTTCCAGAGTTTGTCACGGCATTTTTAAGAGCAGGCTGAGGGATGTCTCGACGTTGCCAGGCTAGTAAACACAAAAAATGTCTTGCTTCTTTCTTTTCACAGCTCCCAGGCTTTTTAATAGAGTGAGATTTGAAAGCTTGGTTTCAGTTTATTGTTTGTTGACTAGTTTCATCTCCTGTCTTTATGGGGAGGGACGATGAGGTTAAGCTAGGAATGGAACGCCACATTGAAAAACCAAAGGCTACAAATGGACACGGTGGTAAAGAGATGTATATGAATTATCAATGCATACACGTGTCTGTAGAGCATTATAAGTGTACGCTTTAGGCTTGATAGCAAGAGGCAGTCAAAATTGTATAAAAGTACATTTTAAATTTTATTTTATATATATTTTTTTTTAACAATGTGCTGTAGATGAATATATATAAAAAAGGGTTGTTAAAAAGGAAAGGCATTCCTATTGCATGTGATCTTACCCTTGCAAGGCGTTGTGAATGTAAAGCACTCCTATTGCATGTGATCTTACCCTTGCAAGGCGTTGTGAATGTAAAGCACTCCTATTGCACTCCTATTGCATGTGATCTTACCCTTGCAAGGCGTTGTGAATGTAAAGCACTCCTATTGCATGTGATCTTACCCTTGCAAGGCGTTGTGAATGTAAAGCACTCCTATTGCATGTGATCTTACCCTTGCAAGGCGTTGTGAATGTAAAGCACTCCTATTGCATGTGATCTTACCCTTGCAAGGCGTTGTGAATGAATCGGCACTTTTCCTTCAGAACGGTAAAAATGTCTGAAAGGCAGAAGGAGCAGGGTGAGTGTTTTCAGACAGAGGGCCAGGAGGACATGCCTCAGCTGGGGAAATCTTAAATGAGTTTACGTTGGCCACAAGTGTCTGCAACAATGCACAGTCACATGTACACAGTCACAACGCACGCACGCACGCACAGTGTTACTGTATATTTCCTCGCTACAGTCACAGAAACACACAGAGACACAGACTGTGTTACTGTATATTACCCTGCTACAGTCACAGTCACAGAAACACACATACACAGTGAGACTACAGACACAGAGACTACAGGATGTGTATTGGCTGTGCTACACTGTGGCCTGTTACAGGGAGACAGACAGAAAGACAGACAGAGAAACTATAGGATGTGTTCCGGCTGTGAACGCAGAGACCTATTGCAGTGAACCAGAGACTTAGCGTGTGTGTGTGTGTGTGTGTGTGTGTGTGTGTGTGTGTGTGTGTGTGTGTGTGTGTGTGTGTGTGTGTGTGTGTCTCCAGTACCTGGGTCCTCCTCCATGATATTCAGGGCTTCGATAGCAGCAGCAGCTAACATAGGCGGTAGGGAGGCAGAGAAACAGTAGCCCTGGCCCGACAGGCGCTGAAGAGGGAATGTGGAACACACACACACACACACACACACACACACACACACACACACACACACACACACACACACACACACACACACACACACACACACACACACACACACACACACACACACACACACACACACACACACACACACACACACACACACACACACAGTATGGATTGGTGTGAATACACTTTCACATCCAGTGATTTTTGGAATGTTTTTTCAGGAGTCAAAGTCAATGACTGGAAGTTATGGCTGCCAAGTCTAAAAAGGGAATGTTTTTGGTCTAGTTTAAATGTCCTGAAATGGGCTATGGACAACAGCAACTGCTAAATGACAGCAAAGTATTCCTAATAAACAGATAACGTGTTTGTAAGCACTTTTGAACATTGTTTTGAAAAGCGTTATATAAAAAAATACATTATAAATTATGAACAAATTAATAATAAATTAAATAATAATTCAAAATGTATACATTTTATCTTAAAGGCTGAAGTCTCCAATAGTCAGACCCACGCAAAGACAGAGGTGTGAGTGGGGCAGCGGTCAAGTTGTGTACCTGGTGATCGATGACAAAAGACCGGCCACAGCAGAACCCTCCTATGGATGCCACTGCATTCTCCATGTTGGCACTGATCAAGTCGATGTCATCAATCTGACATCACAAACAAAATGGCAGTTATTACAAAATGGCTGAACGCGAGTCCTCAATTCCACTGATCATACCAAAATAATAATAAATATATTATAATAATTCATATTGTTCAGGTGCTTTTAGCAGGCTCATTCCTTGGAGATATACTTGGTTAAAAAATGATGGTAGGAAACTATTTACAGACAGTAAAGTCTTTTTGAAACTCACGTTGACCCCAAAATGTTCGGTGACCCCTCGGCCGTGTTCTCCCAGCACCCCAAAGGACATGCTCTCCTCCAGGAAGATCCTCACCTTGTACCTGTACTTCAGCTTCACCTGGCAGGACAACAACAACAGGACAACAACAACAGGACAACAACAACAACAGACAACAGTGTCAGAGTGGCCTCCGTCAACTGTACAGCGTTCTATACAACATGGTTCAAAAGAAAGTGAGATAGTGATTGTGTTCTTAACTTTTCTCTAATGGCGCACAGAGTACCTTTTAAAACTGTTTTAGGGTACAGTAGTTTATTTGAGTCCTTATGATTGGGTATAATAATAATGTAACACTAATGATTAGGTACAATAATAATGTAACACAAATGATTGGGTATAATAATAATGTAGCACTTATGATTGGGTATAATAATAATGTAACACTAATGATTAGGTACAATAATAATGTAATAATAATGACTGGGTATACTAATAATATCACACTAATGCTTGGGTATAATAATAATGTAACACTAATGATTAGGTACAATAATAATGTAGCACTTATGATTGAGTATGATAATAATGTAACACTAATGATTAGGTACAATAATAATGTAATAATAATGATTGGGTATACTAATAATATCACACTAATGCTTGGGTATAATAACAACGTAATATTAATGATTGGGTATAATAATATTATCACACTTATGATTGGGTATAATAACAACGTATTAACATGTCACCAGCTCAGGAAGAGGGCAGACGTCTGCGGTGTTGATGTAGAGCCCTTCCACTACGATGAACCTCCTGGTCACTCTGGCCTTACGAGGGTTCTAGAGGAACATAGAAACAGGTCATATAGAATCAACCCGACTGGTCACTCTGGCCTTACGAGGGTTCTAGAGGAACATAGAAACAGGTCATATAGAATCAACCCGACTGGTCACTCTGGCCTTACGAGGGTTCTAGAGGAACATAGAAACAGGTCATATAGAATCAACCCGACTGGTCACTCTGGCCTTATGAGGGTTCTAAAGGAACATAGAAACAGGTCATATAGAAATCAACCCGACTGGTCACTCTGGCCTTACGAGGGTTCTAAAGGAACATAGAAACAGGTCATATAGAAATCAACCCGACTGGTCACTCTGGCCTTACGAGGGTTCTAAAGGAACATAGAAACAGGTCATATAGAAATCAACCCGACTGGTCACTCTGGCCTTACGAGGGTTCTAAAGGAACATAGAAACAGATCATATAGAAATCAACCCGACTGGTCACTCTGGCCTTACGAGGGTTCTAAAGGAACATAGAAACAGGTCATATAGAAATCAACCCGACTGGTCACTCTGGCCTTACGAGGGTTCTAGATGAACATAGAAACAGGTCATATAGAATCAACCCGACTGGTCACTCTGGCCTCACGAGGGTTCTAGAGCAACATAGAAACAGATCATATAGAATCAACCCCACTAGTGTGCCCTTGAGCAAGGCACTTAATCCAAAATTGCTCTAGGGTGACTGCCCCTGTAATTAAACTGTAAGTCGCTTTGGATGAAAGCGGCTGCTTATACAACCATAATGTAAAGAGTTAGAAATATTATTATTATAATTTAAAGGGACTAACCTTGTGGTCCTCCACCTCCTGCTCCTTCAGCAGTCTCTCCAGATCCTCCATGTCGTTATGCTTGAAGTACTTGATGAAGCTCCGCGAGGCCTGCAGACCCTTCTGGATGGAGAAGCAAGCCGCCTCGTCCCTACACAAGAAACCACACAGGTAAACGCACGCACGCACGCGCACGCACGCACGCCCGCCCGCACGCACGCACGCACGCATACACACACACACACAGAAACACCTTTGAGACGGCGGTTGCCTCGTCCCTAGACAAATCTGCGCAACCACCACAGTTAAACACACACACACACACACACACACATATTGAAATACAATGCATCCTACTTTGACAAGATGCACAAGGTGCACGGGTTGGACATTTTGCCATACTTGTTAATAGTTTGATTTAGACTTCTGTGTCTGGCATAGGAAATATTTAGTAAGTCAAATGTAGACAATAAAAAGAAACGGGGATTGCATGCATTTTCCATAGAAGCATAAATCCGTCTTTAACCCATCATGTTTAACAATGTGCACGGTGCCTGCCGAAAAAAGTTTAAAGAGTCTGAAGTTAAGCTATTAAATGCTGAAAGATAATAGTTTGATGAAACGTTTGCCTTACACAAAGACGATGTCTCCCCGTTTTGAGTAGGCAGGTATTGCACTAGCTATGGTTGCAAAGCCATATGAATAAATGATGGACTCCTCTGTTCTCATGAACTTTGCCAGACGATCTTCCAACTCCAGATGGACATCTATAGGCAAGGCAAGGCAAGGCACATTCATATGTACAGCGCCTCATTTCATACACACGGTCAACTCAAAGTGCTTTACATGAGGCAAGCAGGCACACACAAAGCAGAGAGAGAAGATGGCGGTAAAGCTTGGCTTGGTAAAAAAGCACCAAGATGTCTGAACACACAGGTAATATGTTAAAGTTGAACGTAGAGATTAACAGTTAATAATTATACCTACTAATAGTTATGTACCTACTAATAAATTCAATGTACAGAGAAATGGAGGTATGTTAACATAGCTTAGCTATTTATTTTTTTTACATGCAGTGGAGCAAATAGACTCTGGATAGCGTGTGGGTCAAAGGTCGTCCTTTGTTAAAGAGGGAGACGAGAGCAAAGGTGAGAGTTCAAAGGAAGGGGGCACTACTTTAACAGAGGCTTGGAAACGGTCAGATAAAAGGTCATGACTCATGGCGAAAACGTTTCCGTTGGTTACAGTCGTAACTCAGAAACAAAGATGTTAGTTACAGTTGTAACTCACACACAAGGACGTTAGTTACAGTTTTAACACACACACACAAATTAGTTAGCTGTTGGCTAGTTAGTTTTATAATTCACACACATACATAGAGTACTGTGCATAAGTCTTAAGGCAGAGGATACTGTTTTGAAGGCGAAGGGGGTCACACCAAATGTTGATCTGATACAGATTTGCTTTTCTCTCACTTTGTATTGCATGAATTGAAAAAAAGATAAACAATTAACATTTATATTTTTGTACTTATCCATTTTTTCTAACTTCAAAGACTTCACACCTGTCTAAAACTTTTGCACAGTACTGTATATGTGTATTTAGCATAGATACCCGAAGAAGAAACTAGTCAATAAATGCACACTAGTCAAAGACATAGCTCTCAGGGGGGGGGGGGAATGACTCACCAAACGTTCCATAGAAGCCCCGAGGACCACAGGTGCCGACTCCATATTTCTTCAGAGAAGCCAAAGCCTTTTGCTAGCAGGGGAGAGAAAAAATAAGAATTAAAAGGACTCCCACTTCTGACTCCCTACAGTTATCTACTATGGGTATATGGATTTGGAATTTAATATTTAGTGATGTGAACCTGATGTTCAAGAAACAAACTTTATGAAGAAAACCGATATAAAAGTTACAAAATAACTAAACTTATGGGTTTTCTGTTTGTCTGTTTATTTATTCATAGAAGGTTTTTACTCCACAAACTTGTGTTGTGCTGTGCCAGCATATCAACAGATCCACCAATATGGCACATTAAGTCTTCTTTAACTAATGGTACTGACTGGAATAGAACCCACCTTCACTCTGTCGTTGTCTAGGAGACCCAAGAAATTAAATGAAGCGAAGTTAATGCACTCTTTTCCATTCACAGTGATTTTGTGGCTTGGCGGACTGTGGAGGAAAAACAATGTCATTAGCTAAAAACAACACAATGGTCCCACGTTTCAGACCACAGAGAGAGACGTCAAAAATGTGTACAAAAATCTAATGACTAGACAAAAACTACACACTCAAAAAGAGCTAATGCAAATCTATTTCAAGGCGTTATGGTTATAGAGCCTTATAACTCTATAATTAGATGGAAAGAATGCACAAAACCTTCGAGAGTACAAACTAATTACAGGCATTGCATTAAATCAGCATCCAGATTTAAGCAGGCTACCAAAACACACATCAGTTGGGAATGCATTACTTTGACGTAATGGTCACAGTGGACTGGGATGATTTGGCAGATTTATCCAGGTAATTAAGTGGTAAGTAATTTAATAAAATACATATTTCAAGTACATTACTTCCATATACAAGAAAATTTACCGGTTTGAATGCTTGCTCTTATACGTACTTTACTCCAAAAGGCACAGAAACCCACTAAAGACAGCTGTAATACTTGTTTCTTTTTCCAAAGAAATCCAACTTTATAGTGAAACTGTTCAACCCAAACCACATTCAGTTTCAATAGGCTGCCATGTTGTAGCATGTAAACAGCCTGAGATGGTAAGTACCACAAAGCAGGCTGGTCAGATATCCTACAACTGCTGTATTTACTGAACCATTCCGACTCAGAATACTTCTGGTTTGGCCTAAGCTAGCTAATTGCTTGACAACAGAAATGTGAAACCTTCAGCGCAGCCCTTAATTTACTTGAACATGTATAGTATCGTAGGTTTGGTGCCAGGCATACCAGTTCATAGAGTACTGTGCATAAATTTAGGCAGGGGATACTGTTTTGAAGGGGAAGGGTGGTTACACCCAACGCTGATTTGCTACAGATTTGCTTTTCCCTCACTTTGTAGTTAATGAATTCATTAAAAAAATAAACAATTAAAAAAAAAGATTCTAACTTCAAAGACTTCACACCTGCCGAAAACTTTTGCACAGCACTGTATATATATTTTTTAATTGTTCAACAATTTGTAACAACGGTGCTTATCATTCAGAAGTGGTGCTGCACCTCTGTTGAACTGTAGGGGAAACACCGTAGCTAGATGTTGGACACCTATGTAAACATCAGTGCTACCGCTAACACGTGCGAATGTTTGCCGAATAACTGATTCAGAGGAATGAATCAAGTTATAGGAGGCACAGTTGTATTACCCAGTGACAACATCGTAATGGAGAGATGGGTGGTCCTTGGACAAATGAGGGACAAGGGGCTCTGGTTGCCATTCTTCAATCAAGTCCTCCTTTTCCTGTGACAAAGAGAACACACCCCTGTCAATCATCCTGAGTGGCTATTATATATATATATATATATATATATATATATATATATATATATATATATATATATATATAGTGGTGACACCCTTACAGACGAAATGTCACAGTATTTATCTTGTTCAGATTGAAAATTTGGTCACTACCTATCTCTTACTGTAAGCACACATGAGCAACTTGCGCTTACCTTTTCGGTGAGTTTGTATGTTTCCTGTAGTTTGTAGGTCTTTGAGAAGAGGAGTCTTATGATCCACAGAATAAGGATACCCTCTAGTATGAGGTGGTATGCAGGCGCCTGGTTGGGAGAGATCGGAAAGTTACTCCAAATTTCAAATGGTCCACACTGGTTTAGAATACTTCATTTGATTTCTCCAGAGCTTTGTACAATGAAGTTTCCTGGTGTCTTAAGTATCGCACAGTAAACGGACCCCAAACGTTTCAAGACAGATCGCATATCGTAAAGTTTGATTTCATATTCAGTTTACGTAAAAAATACATTTTATTCACAGCCAACTCTGTGACTGTGGACACCCAAACAACTTACGTCAAATACACTTCCTGTTCACCTTAAGTAATGCATTAGCAAAAAAAAGAAATGCTCGTTATAGGCCAAAATAAGGACACCTAACGCAAAACTAACTATTACTAGTAGTACTAGTAGTACTATCACCAGTGTACCATTATACGTAAGGTGAGGCAAGTATCACTATCAGTAACGTTAGCTAACGCCATCCGAACACTTCCTGAAGTACACTTAAGTTTTGACAGCGCTCTTAAACCCACATTTGTCCATAAATGTGAACGGATCAAACTATATACAGTGGTTAATGTAAGAAACGATTAAACGTATGTAAAAGTCGACTGACAATTGTTAAAAACGACAGTTTACCTCGTAAAATGCTTGTACCATCTCCACCAACACCCACTGTTGTCCCGACGCCATCTTCGTTCCTTGATCACATGCTATTCAAACGTCATCAGCTCTGTAAAGAAACTTCTGTCAGACACAGCCACCGCTTTAGAAAATTAAAGGGCCCAAAATGTAGACAATCATACATTTTTGTGTGCTTCCTTGGTGTCTATGAAGCACATCAAAAAGTATTTGAACAAAAAAAAAAAAATTTTTTTTTTTAAATCTTTGTTCTAAGGTGAGAGGACTGAGGCAAAAACAAATGTTAAATTCAGAATAGATATGTTAACACAATGATGACAGCACTAGGCTAGTTTTCTATATAATTTTAATCATCTTCAGATGTGTCTTTGAATTGCATTGCTTGGTATATTTTAGAGAGACGTTAGGTTAGAAAGATCATATCTTGACTTGACTTGCTAGACGGTTAACGGCCATACATGCTCATTTCAGGTCACTTATTGACAAGAGCATTTTCCTGTGTGGTACCTGTGACATTATACAATACATCAATACATATTGATATGATCACTGGACATGCGCAGTAATGATACTCTGCTTAGGACTCAATAAGCTTGACACAGGCTACTACTAAAACAGGCAAAGAAAAACGCTCAATTGGGCCTCTAACCTTAAGGTGAAACTGAGACAGATGTCAATAATAGTCTATGTATGGTAATAGAAAACACAAAGGTGTCAATTATATTTTACAATACAACCAATCAAAAATGTCATGGAATATACTTTACAGAAATAAAATAAAAACCAAAAGTCTGTCTTGCCATGTGCACAACAAACTGAAAATACACTGTAAAAAAAAAAAGGTAAAATGTATGGTAAATAACTGGCAGCTATGAACGCCAGAGGAGAACCGTAAAAAAATACGGCACAGACATATTCAGTATTACAGTAAAACATTTCTTTACGGACAAAAACTGGCAGCTGTGGACGCCAGAATAAATCTGTAAAAATATACATTAAAATTGTGAACAACATAACAGAACAACCGGCACATTTTACTTGTTTAAAACCATTGGAATTACATTCAAACTGGTTAAACCAACGGCCTTATTCGCTTTTGTTTAACGTTTATAATTGACATCGCAGTTTTCCGATGTATGTAGAAGAGTCAGGTAACGGCTCTCGCGAACGATACAGACAGTCAAAGGTTGTAGACAACGCCCCTGCTCATGCTCATGCTCATGCTCATGCCCATGCCCATGCCCATGCCCATGCTCATGCTCATGGTAGTTCACATTTTTCTTTGTCAACCGTCCTCCACCTTTGATACGTTTGAACCGCATGGCGTAAGTATACGGGAATAGACATTCTCACTCAAGGTGACCCTAATATCAGCCAACTTGCATCATTAACTAAATTAAGCAGCGATAAAAATTATCAAAACAACCCAAAAGACTGGGCAAATATATATATATATATATATATATATATATATATATATATATATATATATATATATATATATATATATATATATATAATGAGCAATAGTAATACAGCAAAGTATATGGCAACCGCAGCCCCCTGGTGCATGCTGGGAAGGCCCCACCCCCGGGATGCTGCAGTATGTATGGCTAAGGTTCTACAGGGACTAACTAACTAAATACAGCAATTTAAATTTCTGTAAAAGGTATTGATTACGATATAAATGTATGATATTTTTACTACAAGTCCTATCTAATGTCAATCTCAAATATAAACTGTAAAATTGTCAAGTATTTCTCACCGCAGATTGAACGCTTCTACAGGGAACATAAATAGGAAAGAAAGTGTAGGTTTTAAGGAACATTTGAATATTACACTCAAGTGTTTACAAATCCATTGGCTATTAGCCACACTCATAATGAGTTATTTTATCAGAGAAGCTATAAAAATACTTCGTATGTAAAGCAAGACACAACATCAGCTTTTTTTAAAACCTTCATATTAACATACTTTCACTGTATTTATACACATCCCTATCTGAAAGGAATAACATATGAATTCTTAACTTTTACTTTAATCTTGGGGAACCTTAGTCAGATATTGTCTTCAGGTGAGAGGGGTGTTTGATTTACTCTTTTAAAATAAAATGTAATTTATGTAAATATTCATTAGCTTTTTTTGGCAAGACGTTATGGCACACCCACGCTCAGAGGTGGAGACTAAAAAAGAGAAATGAAATAAAAGCTTGCTGCGAAACAGAAAGAGCAAGCAAAACTGGACCTTAATTTGTAAGTGAAGAGTTTACCATTCTATATTTAACAAAGCCGTCAATGTACAAACTTCAGGAGGAATTTGAGTTATTTCATTGTAAAATTAAGTTAATGCTATATTTTGCATTCTTCATCTTAAAGCATCCTTGTGTATAAATACAATACTAAATCAAATACATTTGGAAATTGAGTGAGTGTGTAGAAAAAATTGAGGCAAAACATAACATGTATTCTGTGAATAGAGATGTTAACCCAATGATGACAGCACTTGGTCAGTGTCATTGAATTGTATTCTATAGTACTTAACACATTCTCACTGGACCTTCATTTTTAAGTGCAGAGTTTAATATTCTTTGAACAATGCAGTCACTGTGAAAACTAGGTTGAAATATTGTTACATGCTCTATTCTGCATTCTTTGGCTGAGTAGTTTAAAAAAAAAGAATGTGGTTGAACATTGTATAAGTTGTTTGAGCAGGTGGAGTCAAAAATCATATTTTAAACTCATATTAGAGATTTTAACACAATGATGACAGCACTGGGCCAGTTTCAATTTCATCTGCTTTAGTTTGTTTAGAAAATTGTGTCATTGAATAGTATTGTTTTGAACTTTGTAATATAAAAGGTTGATTCAACCGGAGTCTCTTGAAGAGAACCTAACTTGACTCGCTGGATTATTCTAACACTCATTTCAGGTCAGTTATAAAAAGACCATCTCACAAAGCTCTTGCGCCATGGAAGACGACAACGAAACTTTCACAGAGGGCGAGATGTACCAAAAACATTTTCAGTCCCGGAAATATCTGGAGTCATACTATGCTTCTGCTGTTGGCCATGTGGACGAGGTCGACTGTAACCCCTTTATCTTGGGGAAGCTCAGTCAGACATTCTCTTCAGGTGAGAGAGTCTGTGTGTGTGTGTGTGTGTGTGTGTGTGTGTGTGTGTGTGTGTGTGTGTGTGTGCGTGTGTGTGAGTGTGTGTGTGTGTGTGTGTGTGTGTGTGTGTGTGTGTGAAAGAGAGAGCGAGTGTCTGATTTATTCAAGTTGAGGTAAAGCCTACTTCAAAAGTGTTGGCCCCATTAGATTATATTTGTGATTCAAGCAATTCATTCCAAACTATGTGCGTTGTTGTTATTTTTCATTAGGGAAATTCAAGGGTCAAAGATTGATAGATATTGGCACTGGACCCTCCATCTTCAATCTGATAAGTGCTTGTCAACATTTTGAAGAAATCTGTGTATCAGATTTTACTGATAGCAATCTCCAAGAGATGAAGATGTGGCTGAACAACGAAGGTGGCTGTTTTAATTGGAACCCAGTGATCCAATATGTGTGCAGTCTGGAAGGGAACACACAGTAGGTTTTGAAGGCCCCCATAAGCTGCTAGTTAACCTAGTCAACCATTAAGCATAATCAAAAGTAAATTATACACATATTGCTTTAAATATGGCTGGGACAATTATGTTTAAATGTATTTATTTGTTTTCTTTAACATAAAATAAAATAATTGTAACCTAATCCTAATTACCAGAAATACATCTTTAAACAACACATTCTGGTTTCATCCTTCATTTTCGTCTACCGTTGTGATCCAGGAGTCCCTCCCAGGTGGAGCAGCAGCTGAGGCAGAGGGTGAAGCAGGTTCTGCGGTGTGACGTCCGCCTGAACAACCCCTTTCACCCTCTCACAGTGGAACCCGCGGACTGCATCACCACCAGCCTGTGTCTGGAGGCAGCCTGTAAGGATCTGGAAACCTACCGCCGGTCCCTGCAGAGCGTCTCCGCGCTGCTTCGTCCGGGGGGAGTCCTGGTGATGGTAGGGGTGCTGGGCGAGACCTTCTACCGCGTAGAGGAGCATAGGTTCTCTTGCCTTTATCTGACCCGTGATGACATCGAGGCGATTTTAAAGGATTTGAAATATTCCATCAAAGAGTTTAATGTCCTTCCTTCTCGAAACAAGGAGGCAAATGTCACGTCTGATTTTAAAGCTATGTTTCATTTGGTGGCTATCAAATATAAGCCGAACTAAGAGTTGTATTTATGGTGTCATGGTTCAAGAAGATTTTTTTTACACCGAGTACCCATTATACAAAAAATCTGTTAACAATCATGACTTCAATAACTGGTTAATCTTAAATAAAATGTTTTACAATAACAAAAAAGCAAAGTGTCTGAGTCTCTGGTTATGTTCATTGGCCTGAGTATGGGATTATGGTGGACCAGTGGGTAAGACTGCCACCTGGTGACCAAAAAGTGATAAATAGTGCACTTAGTGTGCCCTTGCGCAAGGCACTAAACCGAAAATTGCTCCAGGAGCACTGTAAACCAATGGTAAGTTGCTTTGGATAAAGACGTCCGCTAAATGACAACAATTTAAATCAATAGGCTACATAATATGCTAGCGGGGGTCCCGACGGACTTATTCAACCTGTCCCTGGCCCAGGCTATTGTGCCGACCTGCCTCAAATCTACCTCTATTGTGCCGATACCGAAACATTCCACCCCAACTTGTCTCAACGACTACCGCCCAGTAGCACTCACCCCCATCATCACAAAGTGCTTGGAGCAACTGGTTCTGGCACATCTCAAATGCTGTCTTCCACCTACCCTGGACCCACATCAATTTGCCTACCGCAAGAACAGGAGCACAGAGGATGCAGTCTCCATTGCGCTGCACTCTGTCCTCTCACACTTGGACTATAAGGACACATACGCCAGAATGCTATTCATAGACTTTAGTTCAGCATTTAATACTGTCATCCCCTCTAAGTTGATCACCAAGCTCAAAGACCTGGGCATTGGAGCTTCCATCGGGAACTGGTTATTGGACTTCCTGACCAACAGGCCCCAGCATGTTAAATTAGACCATCACTGCTCCTCCACTCTCATGCTAAACACGGGTGTACCACAAGGCTGTGTGATGAGTCCGTTCCTCTACTCCCTATTCACTCACGACTGCAGACCTGGACGTAATTCCAACACCATTGTCAAGTTTGCAGATGACACCACAGTAATTGGCCTCATCAAGAACAACGATGAGTCGGCCTATAGGGAGGAGGTGGATCGCCTGGCTGCGTGGTGCGGCGACAACAACCTCCTGCTCAACACCAAGAAGACCAAGGAGCTCATAGTGGACTTCAGGAGGAATGCTGACACTCATCCACCCATCCACATCAATGGTGCGGCAGTGGAGTGTGTGAACAGCTTCAGATTCCTGGGGATCCACATCTCACAAAACCTCACCTGGACAACCAACTGCTCCAACCTGGTCAAGAAGGCTCACCAGCGGCTCTTTTTCCTGAGGAGCCTGAGGAAAAACCACCTCTCTTCAGACATCCTGGTGAACTTCTACCGCTGCACCATCGAGAGCATCCTAACCAACTGTATTACAGTTTGGTATGGGAACTGCTCTGTCGTGGACCAGAAGGCGTTGCAGAGGGTGGTGAAAACCGCCCAGCGCATCGCTGGAGCCCCACTTCCTGCTATAAAGGACATCTACAGGAAGCGTTGTCTTAGGAGGGCCATAAACATTAGAAAAGACTCCTGCCACCCAGCACATGGACTGTTTGCCCTCCTGCCCTCTGGGAAGCGCTACAGGAGCCTACGGACCAAGACCACTAGGTTCAGGAACAGCTTCTTCCCCACAGCTGTCTCCCTGCTGAACTCTGCCCCCCATGCCCCACCCCATTCCTAACACATATACACACGGATCTGAGCACCAGGACTCTACCAAGTATCATTGCACTACTGTAGATATGCTGTTTATAATGTAAATCATTTTCCCTGCACTACTGTACATACAGTATACTATATATTCTGTAGATTATGTAAATCATCCATTGCACTGTACTGTACTGCACTGTACATACTGTATACTTAAGATTCTGTAGATAATGTAAATTACCCACTACTGTACACTACTCATATCGTAATTTATCTATACTGTTACCATAGCCTGTTCATAGACATAGATATAGACACTGCACATATGTATATCTTTTTTTATATCATTTCATACTGCACTTTGTAAATTATGTTATTTAAGCACTGCTAAAAGCACTTCTGGTTGAGATGCAATCTGTATTTCGTTGCTTTGTACTTGTGACATGCGCAATGACAATAAAGTTGAATCTGAATCTGAATCTGAATCTAATATAGGATTTGTGGTGTATGGTTGTGTGTTCAGGTCTTGGTTTGTGTACTCATAAAGTCCTGTCATACATTTATTTTTCAAATAAAGTGAAAGTTAAGGTGTAAGAAGAATTATATGGCATGACAGAATTATTAAACTGTTTTCAGCCCTGGAATCTCCTCAATGCTATGAATTTGGCGTCAAGACTGTGTCCCTAAATTACTCTAACTGAAACTGCCGAGAATATTTATGATTCTTCTGATTAGCGTCTATGCTTATGTGTAGGCTAATTCTCTGGTTTCCTAAACTGCACCGGATGAGTAGTAATGTCAAAAGTAGGATATTGTACTAACTAGACTTCAGTTTCGGTATGCGGCATTTATAAATTCATGCTGCATCTCACTTCTGATCTTCTGTTTGATCTTGAAAGTATAAAATGGCCGCTCCAGACGATGGCTTTTTGTTACTGATGTAGGCCCAATGATTGATTATTTATTACAGCGTGTGCACATTAACTCTTTTCAAATAGTTCCTCCCAAAAAGTCACACATGTATTGAGTTCATTCACTTCCGTTTTTTATTATTATTATTTAACATAAGGAAAGCAACAATAACGTAAAAAAGTTGCAGCCTAATTAGATAAACTTCTCTAGCACCCGTTATAAATGCATTTAGCAACTTTAACACAAGGAGATGAAGTAAGCGATAGATTAATTGATTTAAAATTAGTAGATTCTGCTAGAGATGCTTGGTACATAAATATAATAATTTCACTGTTATGTGGATAAACATTGTGACCATCAATTTGTGATGTTTCTTAACATCTATATTTACTCTCAGTATAACTCAGAAGAATCACCATACAGTTTTCAATACCACGCTTTTGTCCCGTGAAGTCAAAACCCAGTTAATGGTTAACTTGAAATGTACAAAATCATGATGTATCAAAGAATTGATATTCATAGTGCATATGTTTTTTGAAGATATTATTAGCTTCATTTTCATTCATGTTCTTCCTGTGGTTTTCCAGGAGGGCTTTAAAGTGTTTTTCTGGGTGACCTCCCCTGTTGCCCTCCTGGAATCCGTAATAAGGGCTCGTTTGTGAGAGGTCGAGACTATCGCCCACGTAAAGCCACAGTCTGGAACAGGGCAGAAGAGCTACTGCAAAGTAGATTGGATCTTTTTTCATCAAGTCCTTGTAGCTCTGAACATAGCTTCCTATTGCAGTGGCGGGTGTGATGTCATCAGCGTTCTATGAGTAAAAATAGGTAACTGTGAGTGAAGGATTATTTACTGTTATAAATAAAGTAACTTTATAAGGTTATACATACGTTAGCCAATTGGATTGATAAAGATTGCCCAATGTGGATCATGACCTGACATAATTGTCAAAAATATGTAAAGTTCATGCTAATCGATGAATGTTACTTGTAGTGTAACGAACAGTTCCCTGTGTGGTACCTGTGACATCATATGATACATCAATGCCTAGTGATATGATCACTGGACATGCGCAGTAATGATCCTCTGCTTAGGACTCCATAAGCTTGACACAGGCTACCACTAAAACAGGCAAAGAAAAACGCTCAATAGGGCCACTTACCTTAAGGTGAAACTGAGACAATATTCTGACAGCAAATTTTTTGTAACTTGTGGCTCTACCGAGTATGAACTCTTGTAAATCCTTGGAAGGGATGGACGTCTTGTTCAATATCTCCAGCATCTTTGTGACTTCAACCAAATAATATATATCCTGCAGAGTAAAGTTTATGTAACGTTCCGCTGCCAGGCTTCCAATTGACATTTTTTGTAAGAAATCAGTTTTCATTGTCAGGTCAGCAATTTCCTTGTTGTTATCCCAGAGTTCATCATAAAGGCTTTTAGGGTCTGTGCCTATGACAAATTGACAAACACATCAAAGATGAATACAGACAGATTGGAGGGAAACCACTTACTCAAATTCCAATGTATTTGGTATTTACTTGTTTTTTCTTTACTTTCACTTTCAATCTTATCATGCATATTTCATCCCTAAATATTCCGTATCACATCAATTTAATCAACCTTGATTTCTGCTTATTTTTTATCAGCTCCATGATTTAGCAATAGATTGATAAACCCATCAACATATAAGCCAAAACTTGCATTAGTATGCATATTATGTGGCTATTCACATGCAGGGGCTGCAGCGGGCAGCAGTGACACAAAGCATTGTTCCTGTCCAATGACTAAATTTAACCGGCTTTTAAAATGTGTAGTATTTCATTATATGCTCACAGCCACGTGAAACCGTAGACCCATCGGTAACACTACACAGAAATGTGAAGAGCAGAATCATTTACTATGTTCTTGTATATTTTTTACTTCCCTAGGCAGTCCTTAACTGAGATAAGTTAAAAGGATATACATTTGAATCATATGGCTTTACTTTAAATGTTGGTTTCAGAGTGAATATTTGGATATATATTGTACACTTACAAGTTTCTGTTGTCCACTTGTTATCCGGAGATACTGCATAAACGGACCTTTAGTAAACAAGCAAGTATGATGAATCACAAGTTATGAATAAAGGAAATGACAAAGGGCTTATCAACAGTTTACACAATTATGTGGTGACCACTTCTTGAAACCTTACAGTAACCAGGTTCACTTTCTGAACCTTAAAATACAAAAAAACAAGTTCCTTTTTTAATTTCAACAAAAGACCTTAAGAGTGTGGACTACTGTAACTATTTGGTGTTGCTAGATGTCAATAATAGTCTATGTATGGCAATAGAAAACACTTAAATAAGTAATTCCCAACCTTGTACCCTGCACAAGTTTAAACACATGCTTATGTTAAAGGTGTCAATTTTATTTTTCAATATAACCAATGAAATTTGTCAGGGAATATATATCACACAAATAAAATGAAAACGGAATGTATATCTTACCATGTGCACAACAAACTGAAAATAGTGAGAGATTTCATCTTCACGGATGTTTTTTTAAAGCAAGTTACACAGGTTCACTCTTTTCTCACTGTCTCCCTGGCTCACATGGTTTCACTTTTATATCCGAAAGAAGGAAGACAGGACGGTTTTTTTGGGGTTTTTTTTGGTTTTTTTTTTTAATTCAGACGATTTCTTGGAATTGAATTGCAACACAAAACCATCTTCCTGTACGAGGCAATGTATAAAAGCAGGAGGTATGACAGGTTGAAACATTTCATCATAACTCAGAATGAAGAGAATTTGTCAGTGCTAGTTTTGTAGTATGTTCAAACAAAGAATATTTTTGGCTGAAGGGTATTTTAATGAGAATCTTACATTATGTGCTTTCTGTTTCTGTTTGGGGTCTGACTAAGTTCCTGCTGAAACTCCCAGGCCAGAGTGTCAGTTAATGCAGTCTACAAATGTGTATATTTATGAATATACACATATACATATATATACATTTGTAGACTGCATCAACTGACTAGCTAAATATATTCCAGTCAGAACAACGTACGTATGTTGAACTGTTTATTGTAATCACATGGTGTTACATTGAAAAACAATGGATAGGGAACAGATATGTGCAGATTGATTCCCTCTGACAGATACTGAACAACAGACCCGAAGAAGGTGGAGGCTGGGGTGGAGGTGGGTGTGAAGCAGTGTGTAAGCAGAAGTGAGCATTGGTGCTGTTGCAGCAGCCAGTGTCGTGTAGCAGTGAACATTTGAGATTTTGTCAGATGCATGGTAGCAAGAGAACTGCAGTTGACAGTTTTTTCCAATCGCTCACACACTTGTTACGGAATTTGGCTCTCCATGCCAAAACTCTACACACAAGCCACATAACACACAACATTTGGAGATGAACATCTCACTTCTACATCAAAATTAAACTCTGCAATCTAAACCTAACAATCCTTTTTCAAAGTGGTATTTTTGTCTCAAAGAATACACACAGGCACCATCTGAATTAATCTTTCAAATCAGCAACAACACACTAACGTGCTTTATACAAAACACTGCGGTCTTTGTACCTTTTTAACCCTCCTGTTATCTTAAAATTTACTAACATCGTTCGCCCTTTGGGGTCAATTTGACCCCAGTAATTAAAACCTTCAGAAAATTACTTTAATTTAAATTGTTGACCAAGTTTATTTGTCAAATACTTTGTCAATTTGTCTACTACATAAATCTGCCATTAAATTAAGCATCACTCCCCCCACAGCCCCCCTTATACAATGTTAAAGTTGCTGTAGGAATTATGTGTTTTCCTCCCCAATGTGGTTTGAACTATGAGGAGTTCTCGTCATACTGAATGCATGGTTATGTAAGGTTGGGGCCCTAAAGCATAGGGAAGTATTTTAAATATTATAAAATAGTTTTTGATGGTGGCTCAAATATCAGCCACAACCAGCAGAACAAATCTGCCTAAATTCTTAATATTTCATATATGTTTTATACAGCTAAAACAGCCTGGGGTCAAATTGACCCCGAAGAACACCGATGCATATAACATGTGTACAGGACATTGAAAACATATTATCATGCCAATTTGATGTTTAACCAGTTGTCTCTTTAAAATTAGGAAAAGTCATTAAATATGAAGCAAAACAAATTATGCCAATCATTTCTTTCGGGACGTCAAACATTGAAAGGGCTCAAATTGACCCCAAAGATAATAGGAGGGTTAATCTGTGAAAGCTTGTTCAAGTTTACAATTACTCTGCTCACATTGTAATGAACACCAGAATGGAAATTCCCCTCTCCCCCGGGTTGTCCTTATGTATAGACGATGGCCAGTTCCTGTTCTTGGGGGTACAGACATTGCCTTTCACCCTCAGGAGGTTGTCTGGCAGTTCTGTAGAAAATGCAAGAATATGACTTATAGGTTGTTTTTTTTACATATTGTACTGTAATACTGTACACATTACAGAAACATTAAAACTGTGTTTTGTGAACTTCATGTGGTTCACTGAGGAGCGTATCCTACTATTGTAGGACTGTATAGTATTCTACTGTAATGCAGAAGGATGTGCATCAATTACATAGGTCCAGTCTAATGTAGAAAATGTACTGTTGGGCTGTTGTTCTCCAGTCTAAGGCCTGTATTACAATTGTTCACACACGTTTTCTGAATATTTGGCTAATTTTCAAAAAATTCTTAACACAAAGCACAAAACCACAAACACAAAATGCAAAACTCTACAAATCTCTAGCAAAAGCAAACACTGCATTCAAAACTGTTTTGTTTTTCATCATAATGACACACACGCATCATACGAATAGATTTTTCTACCAACCAACAACACACTAATGTGCTCCACACAAAACACCACAATGAAAATCTTATGATTAGGTTTATGCCTTTTGCATTTTTATTGTTACCCTGTAGCCAGTTGTAAAAAATTGTTACAGTAATGTATATCTACTCAAATATATATAAACAAACACACACAAATGCAATACAGTAACAAAACATTTGATTTACATGTACAATGGGGGAAATAAGTATTGAACACATCAATATTTTGTCCAGTAAATGCCTATTCAAGTGAAATTTGCACCAGACGTTGGTATTAACTCAAACAATCCATAAAAAAAATCTGAAGATTAAAGTCCATATGTAAATAAAGTTGTGTAATAAAGTGGAATGAAACAGGAGAAAAGTATTGAACACACTGACTAAAATGAATTCAATACTTAGTGGAGAAGCCTTTGTTTGTAATGACAGCTTCAAGGCGCTTTCTGCATGAAGTAACTAATCTCCCGCAATATTCAGGTGTGATTTTGGCCCATTCCTCTACACAGATTGTCTTTAAATCTTGAAGATTGCGGGGGGCCCTCTTGTGAATCTGGATCTTCAGATGCTTCCACAAATGTTCAATTAGGTTTAAATCAGGTGATTACTGGGCCATTCCATCAAGCTGATTTTCTTGATGACTAGGCTAAATATGTTAGTTAGCTTAGTAAAGCAAAACAAAATATATAATTACAGTATTACAAAATACAAACAATTGATGTTACAATTTCTTCTCATTGTCAATGTCCAATAACTTAATTGATTGTTCCGTTGCAACAGTTTCTTAATCCCAATTCATTCATCCTTAAAGTAGCAGTTGGAATTGCTGGAATAGAGTTAAGGTTTTATGACCCTTTGTGTTGAGAGACCATGCTTTGATTCTCTGGAATGAGGGGGATGGTTTGAGGATTGGTTTTGAACGGATAATCCCTCCAATGGTGCTTACTGGAAGACACATTCCATTTTCATGTTTTGCAACAATCTGGTTGCGAAGGTCTTGGGACAGCTCTTTGCTTTTACCCATCATTAGATGTTTGTTGTGTGACACCTTGGTAACAAAAAACCCTTTATAGCCCATCAATATATTCTAACCCAGCTGACATTAATTAGCACAGATTGGAGGCAGATTTGACAAACACAAAATGCAAAACTCTACAAATCTCTAGCAAAAGCAAACACTGCATTCAAAACTGTTTTGTTTTTCATCATAATGACACACACGCATCATACGAATAGATTTTTCTACCAACCAACAACACACTAATGTGCTCCACACAAAACACCACAATGAAAATCTTATGATTAGGTTTATGCCTTTTGCATTTTTATTGTTACCCTGTAGCCAGTTGTAAAAAATTGTTACAGTAATGTATATCTACTCAAATATATATAAACAAACACACACACAATACAGTAACAAAACACATGTACAATGGGGGAAATAAGTATTGAACACATCAATATTTTGTCCAGTAAACATTCATTTGCACACACAAACAATCCAGAAAAAAAAATCTGAAGATTAAAGTCCATATGTAAATAAAGTTGTGTAATAAAGTGGAATGAAACAGGAAAAAAGTATTGAACACACTGACTAAAATGAATTCAATACTTAGTGGAGAAGCCTTTGTTTGTAATGACAGCTTCAAGGCGCTTTCTGCATGAAGTAACTAATCTCCCGCAGTATTCAGGTGTGATTTTGGCCCATTCCTCTACACAGATTGTCTTTAAATCTTGAAGATTGCGGGGGGCCCTCTTGTGAATCTGGATCTTCAGATGCTTCCACAAATGTTCAATTAGGTTTAAATCAGGTGATTGACTGGGCCATTCCATCAAGCTGATTTTCTTGATGACTAGGCTAAATATGTTAGTTAGCTTAGTAAAGCAAAACAAAATATATAATTACAGTATTACAAAATACAAACAATTGATGTTACAATTTCTTCTCATTGTCAATGTCCAATAACTTAATTGATTGTTCCGTTGCAACAGTTTCTTAATCCCAATTCATTCATCCTTAAAGTAGCAGTTGGAATTGCTGGAATAGAGTTAAGGTTTTATGACCCTTTGTGTTGAGAGACCATGCTTTGATTCTCTGGAATGAGGGGGATGGTTTGAGGATTGGTTTCCCTGCACGGATAATCCCTCCAATGGTGCTTACTGGAAGATTCAGAAATTGTGAAATACGCCTGTAGCCAATTCCATTTTCATGTTTTGCAACAATCTGGTTGCGAAGGTCTTGGGACAGCTCTTTGCTTTTACCCATCATTAGATGTTTGTTGTGTGACACCTTGGTAACAAAAAATTCTTTATAGCCCATCAATATATTCTAACCCAGCTGACATTAATTAGCACAGATTGGAGGCAGATTTGCCTCCTAATTAGTTATGGTTTTCAGCTGGTTCCTTGCCTTTCCTAGCTGTGGTGTACTGCTTTTTCTTAGTGTGTTCAATACTTTTTTCCTTGTTTCATTCCACTTTATTACACATAACTTTATTTACATATGGACTTTAATGTTTAGATTTTTTGTCTGGATTGTTTGAGTTAATACCAAAGTCTGGCGCAAATTTCACTTGAATAGGCTCATTGGAAATACATTTACTGGACAAAATATTGATGTGTTCAATACTTATTTCCCCCATTGTATTTCTAAAATGCAGTATTTTGGAACATTGTGTTTTGTATTGTAACACTTTACAAACACAACAGGAGAAAACCAGGAAAAACATTCAGTAAGATAAAGGGTTTTCCGTATATAAAAAAGAGCTCATCTGTGGCCTTTTTATAGTGCCAAAGCGCTGATTTCTAAGTGAAGAATTAAGCAACTAGTTTTTACACTTGTGAGGAGTGGGCATTGCCAATTGGGAACTGTGTGTAGTGTTTTGCAAAATGTGTGATTTAGGATTGAAAACTGAGTGAAAAGCAGAAATCGTGCCAGCAATTTTTCAGACTTGGTTTAGGGATTTGGTACATGAGTTTCAGGTTTCAGTGATTGTGTTTAAGTTCCAATTTTAGTTTGTAAACAATTGTGAAAAACTGTATGACATGGTCCACCAAAGATGCCTGTTGGAAAGACAGTATGTCCCCATCTATTGTCTTTGTTCTTGTCCTCCTCTTCCTCTTCCTCGTATTGCCTCCATGTGAGCAAAGGTCTCACAAAAGAGGTGAGCTTACCTGAGGTCAATTTGTGGCACTAAGGCTCAGACAGACTGGTGTCCAACTACTGTTTGAGTGTTTTTATGTGAGTGGCTGAGTATTGCCAATTTCGGGTGTACTTTACACTCGGAACAGTAGAGTTTTAATTCTTCAATGAAGTGTCCAATGTAGTGTGTGGTGTTTTGCAATGTGTGTGTTGCAGAATTGCGAACAAATGATGATTTTGTACTTTTGGTGCATTGGTTTCAGGTTTGGTTACATAAGTTAACGTTTTCATGCTTTTGTCTGAGCATTAACTTCAAGTGTGTAAGAAATCAGAAACAAACTGTAAGAAGTCCACATTAAACTATTGAGCACATGCGACTGGCTGATCGCCTTGAAGTGGATAAATGTTGTTGACTGAGTGGCCTGCCTGAACTAACTCTGCCAAAGCTTTAGCTCATATAATAGTGATGTATATATTTTTTATAGACTGCTTCAACTGACAGCTCTAACCTGGGGGATTGTGGAGGCCCTGGCTTGCAGCTCCTGGGTCTGACTATGAACAGAAACAGGAAGAGCACATGGTCATTCTAAAACTGAAAGCTACAAAAGTTGCTTCACTGTATTATACTTGCATATGAATCATGAAGGGTTATCGGAAACATTTCTGGAAAAGTAGAAGAACAAATACAGTCAGCTTTCCATATTGCTTGAGTAACTGTTTTTCTTTACTCAACATGAGTGAAGGACCAAAAGTTTATTAGAATCGAAGCAGGCAAGGCTCAACTTTTCTTCACATAGAAGATTTTAAAAGATTTGACAACAGCTGGTTATTTCCACCAAACTAGTGTATTCACCCACAAAACGTAATGTTTACATAAATTAAAAGTGCACTGAGGAATTCATATAGAGATGTTTATGCTATTGTAGGCTAGAAAATCCCAAATAAATAATGTAATTTTGTTCAACCAATGTGTTGCTCTCAACAGGTTTTTAAAATGGTGATTTTTGGGGGAGATGGTATCAAAAATGGAGTGCAGAGCCTCCATTTTGTGAGTGGGAAGAGTCAGCCGGGTGTCAATTGAGAGGGTATGTTTTATAATGCTATTCCACCTCTTAGGGAATCCTTAATAGGTGTAAAAAACAGAACTTATAACTTATCGTATCTTGTGTATTGATGTGAAGCTATACACAAGCATACAACATTTGTAATATTGTTTTTATTTTTTATTACAATTACAATAATCTTTAATCACATATATGCAATCTAGATATAGATCAATAATTGATTTTACAAATAAATGTATAACTATTGTCTTAGATGAAAGCATTTGAGAGAAGAAACTATTTTATGGACAGTGTCACACTGATGTGCTTTATACAAAACACTGCAGTCTTTATAATACTTACTATACCTTTTTTATTTTAACAGGCCATCTGGGTTTATCTACTGTCTTGACAACGAACATAGTGACCTTAACAGAGCTAGTGGTGTTCTCCTGTCGTTGCACAGTCGCTAAGTCAACTCTCTTTAATCCTGAGGTCAACCTGAGCCCATAAAGGCTGAATTGGCAGCTTCTCTTTTTAACAGAACGGCTAATGTTTTTTTTATGCAGTCCATGCTATCTTTTCACTTGCATGTTCTAGACATACTGTATGTTTTACAGTATAACGTGTTCAATGCTTTGACTGAGAAGACGAAACGATTGGAGAAATTCAAAGGATGTATTTTTACCCAGCTAACCAGAGAGAGAGAGAGAGAGAGAGAGAGAGAGAGAGAGAGAGAGAGAGAGAGAGAGAGAGAGAGAGAGAGAGAGAGAGAGAGAGAGAGAGAGAGAGAGAGAGAGAGAGAGAGAGAGAGAGAGAGAGAGAGAGAGAGAGAGAGAGAGAGAGAGAGAGAGAGAGAGAGAGAGAGAGAGAGAGAGAGAGGGACACTGTGGAGGCGGTCACATCCTTCCCCTTAGACACGGAGTAATTCCTAGTGGCACCAAAACAGAACGGAACTGTCACTGCAGAATATAACTGTCATACCGCATCACACGCAGCATGGTGGCTCCGTGGTTAGCACTGTTGCCTCACAGCAAGAAGGTTCTGGGTTCAATCCCCACCTGACCCAAGGGCCTTTCAGTGTGTTTCCTCCCACAGTCCAAAAACATGCAGGTTAATTGGTGACTCTAAATTGCCCGTAGGTGTGACTGTGAGTGTGAGTTGTTGTCTGTCCCTGTGTCAGCCCCGTGATAGACTGGCGACCTGTCCAGGGTGTGGGATAGGCCTGGGATAGGCTCCAGTCCCCCCGTGACTTTGCAAAGCAGTACAGCTAATGGAGGGACTGCATAATGCATGTGGCATGATTGGCCTAGTCACAACAAATCGACAAACCTTGAGTTCTTGGTAAATCGTTCACATTTTAACTCGTTCTTACCTACTTTCTTAAAAGATAAGATTGGCCTGGCAGCATGGGACACCACCTTTAAAAGGCCAGTGGCGAGTCATACCGTACACTAGGCCCGGGCTGATATTGCTCCAGCACCTCCACATCCAATTGGAGATCCAATGATTTGTCCCTGCAGCATGTCCCTCGTGCTCTCTCTCTTTCTTAGTTATGGTTAGAATGATTTGTCCCTGCAGCATGTCCCTCTTGCTCTCTCTTTCTCTTAGTTATGGTTAGAGTTATAGTTATGGACATCTAAAAAATGTAAGTATACAATTTATATATATATATCAAGATATAAATGACTTATTTGGATTTGTTCAGATTTTATTCACTGTAATAAACCACACAAATGCAGAAATGGCTGTTGCATATTGTACATTCACAAAATGTCATCATCAAAATATTAACATATTTTCTTATGTCTTTTTCTCAGGCAGCTGGTCCGCTAGTCTTCTTCACCTTTTTCCTGGGATGAAGAGAGAAAATCATAATTTTGGCTTTAGTGCGCTTACATCGACCCGTCATTTCTGCAATACAAGCTCAAAAGGTATAATTTAGACAGGTTCAATTTCAACGGAGGACGCGGTGTATTTCAGAGATGAAATTCCTCCTAGTTTACGACTCTTACCTTTTCGGTTTGTTTCCAGCAGAGGGCTTCAATCCTTTTTTCAACGACTTTTCTCTTTTCCGTTGACCGGCTCCCTCTCTTTTCTCTACAGACTTCACTCCTAGCACCCTTTTCTTCTTCACCTTCCCTCGTTCCGTTTTGTTCGGCAGCGTCTCTCCTTTCGGCTGCCCCTCGTCAGTTTTCTCCGGTTTCTTTCCTCCTGTCTTTTTCTCTCCTTTGGACTGCCTCTGTCTCTCCCCTTGCTGCTTCCTTAGGATGTGAGGATTGGTGGAGATGGTGCTTCTCTTCGGAGGCTTGTTTTGAAGCTGTCTCCTCACCTTACTTAAAACACACACCCACACACACAATTTCGAAATGACGTAAATATAGCAAAGAATCTGAAAAGGCGAGGGCAATCTATGTCAGCCTTACATTTTGCAGGGGTGCCCAAAACGTTGAGCAATGGCCTTAACACATTACGATTTATCATTTACAAAGTATAAGAAACAAAAAGGAATATATACACAGTACTGTGCATAGGTTTTAGGCAGGGGATGCGGTTTTGAAGGCGAAGGGTGGTCACACCAAATGTTGATTTGATACAGATTTGCTTTTCCCTCACTTCGTGTTTTATGAATTAATAAGAAAAAAATAAACATTTAACATTTATATTTTTATATATTTTTTTCTAACTTTAAAGACTTCACACCTGCCTAAACCTTTGCACAGTACTGTGTATATATATTTTTTTTTTTACTTCTACAGGCCATTCATAGGCAAAATAACACTTGATATGTATTATAATGTAAAAACATGCAATCTGTGACAAACTTGGGATGCCGATAGACCAGATATTTTGTGGGGGCCCCACTTTGGGCAACTCAGTTGTGAGAAATGTGTTCTGAATGCCCCATGTCAGGGACAGACTCCTGTCCTCATAGGTAACCTCAATGCTGAGGAGAGATACTGTGTGGGGGCCCCCACTTTGGGCTACTCTGCAATACAGTTGTGAGAAATGTGTTCTGAATGCCCCATGTCAGGGACAGACTCCTGTCCTCAGTGTCTCATAGGTAACCTTACCTGTGAGTCTTCTTAAAGCCGATGATATAGTCTGGCACTGGACAACCAGCCTGCTTGATCACGTTAGCAATGCTGAGGACAGAGAAACACACAGAGGAGACAACGCAAGATGGAGAGAGAGAGAAAAGCACAACATAAATGGGAAAGAAAGATGAGGTGAGAGAAACATATAGAGGAAGAGAAGAGAGCGAGAAAACGCAAGATGGAGAGAGAGAAAAGGACAACATGAATGGGAGAGAAAGAAAGAGAGGGAGACAGCAGAGAGTGAGTCACGACAGAGAGAGACAGAAGGAGTCGTTGTTCAGAGGAGGCAAGAGTTTGAGAAACAGACAGACAGACAGACAGACAGACAGACAAAGAAAGAAAGGTGTCAAAACAGTGAAAAAAAAGTTTCCATTAGGTATAGCTGGACAAACAGCATTTAATAAGCTCTAACTAAATAGCGAGTATATGATGATCTCTTCTCCGGTTGTACCTTCTCAACAAGGGTTTGTCATCCTCAGTGAAGAAGGTGACCGCCTTCCCCTTGTGACCTGCTCGACCCGTACGCCCTGTCATAGAGGTCAAAACATCGTCATAGAGGTCAAAACATCGTCATGTCCTCACGTTAATCTCACGCCATCTTTCCAATAAGTAAAAAAAATAATATTAAAAAAAACCACATTGAAATAAATGTGTCTATTATCGTAATAGTATAATACATTGTTCTGTCATAGGAGGAAATGGGAATAAATACATGTATGAAAATATATTATTGTAAAAGTATACATGTCTATTTCTTTTTAAAAAGTACTTTTTTAATAAGGGACTAACCGATTCGGTGGATGTATTCCACAGCGCTGGTGGGAAAGTCGTAGTTCATCACCAGGTTGACTCCTTTGAAATCAATGCCTCTGGCCAACAGAGCGGTACAGATCAGAACCCAGATCTTACCAGATCGAAAACTACTCACGACGTTGTCTCTCTGAAAAAAGGAAAATCAATGATAAGGGAGGGCAACGGAGAGTCTAAAACACGGTTAACACCAATGCTATTTTACTTTTGGATATTAATATGCATCTGCACTGTATTGCTGTGCGCGTGCGTGTGTGTGTGTGTACCTGTTGCTGTGTGCGGTCAGCGTGTATGACGTCGACGTTGATGCCTTCGTAAACCAGCTCATGGAAGAGCTCTCGTGCTCGCTCTATCGACTGGACAAACACTAACATGGGAGGCAGGAACCCCTGAGAGGGCCAGAGAGGAAAAGAGAGAGAGAGATAAAGGGACAGAAAGAGATAGAAGAGAGGGACAGAGAGAAGAGAGAGAGAGATAGGGACAGAAAGAGAGAAGAGGGGGGGGGCAGAGAGAAAGGGAAAAAGAGATAGGGGGTGAGGGGGGCAGGGAGAAGAGAGAGAGAAAAAGAGATAGGGATGGTGGTGAGGGGGACAGGAGAGAGAGAGAGAGAAAGAGAGAGAGAGAAGGTTAAAAGTTTAATAATAGCAATTGGGGGGGAATTTCTAGCAAATAAATTGTGCTTTTAACTTATGTTATCAACAATAATCAATTACTTACTTTTTTTCGCAACATATGTCCAGTCTATCATAAAAACAACAGAAATACAGTACTCTGCATACGTTTTAAGCAGGGGATGCTGTTTTGAAGGCGAAGGGTGGTTAAACCAAATTTTGATTTGATACAGATTTGCCTTACCCTCATTTTGTATTTTATGAATTGATAAAGTAAACAATTGACATTTATATTTTTATATACATTCTTTTATAACTTTAAAGACTTCACTCCAGCCTAAAACTTTTGCACAGTACTGTACATTGATGCAAAACCTCCCGTACCTTCTTGATGATGTCCCTCATGGCCACTAGCTTTCCGTTCTCTGTTCCCACAAACAGCAGTTCCTGTTCCACACTCTCCACTGCGGTGTTCCTGTACAGCACAGAATTTAGCAATACAAGTCATAGCTGTTCAAAAGTAAAAAAAAACAATCATGGAAATTCACAAATGCAATTCATAAGTTATCCATAAGTTATGGTGAACAAGCACGGATAGGCGTCACTATTCACCAAGATCTGATACAAATTTTTTTATATCTACCCAGATACATTAGAACCAAATCTATTCCGACAGAACAATAACTGAATATCTGAACGCCTGGTAACGAGGTATAACCGTGACGAATTAAACCCCCAAACACAACACGTCTGCGTTGTCGGAAGCGGTGCATTGTGGGTAGTGTAGTACCTGGGTCCGATGTTGACGGAGACCAGGTTGTCCAGGTTGAGGCGGCACCACTGTTCCACGTCTGGGGCGCAGGTGGCGCTGTAGAACGCCCGACGGACCCGGGCCCCGGAGCAGGCCAGGAACACGGCCGCTAGCTGGTCCCTGAAGCCACTCTTACCATCTTCAAACAGCTTGTCAGACTCGTCCACGACCAGCCACTCCACACTGTCAAACACAACAACATATTATGTACACACACACACACACACACACACACACACACACACACACACACACACACACACACACACACACACACACACAACACAGAGACACACACACACACACAAACACACAATAACAGCACCACAAAGACACAGCCAGACAGATGCATGCGCACAACACACACACACAACAACACAACAACACACAGATGGACACAGATAGACACACACACACACACACACAGTCTCACACACACACACACACACACACACACACACACACACACACACACAATAACAACAGCACCACAAAAAGACATACAGCCACACCCACACAGATAGAAAGTCAATGAACATAAGCATCAAAGGGATTGTCACATATCACATCCTCTTTTATCAGGCCAAACAAAACGTCCACAGAATATACTATACTGATATGATATGATCTGATATATGATACATTACCTGCTGAGGTCAAGGGCCGGAGGGTCCTGCTTCAGAAGGTAGACCAGTCGGTTTGGAGTACTGACCAAAATGTCTAGAGTGATAGAAAGCCAGAGAGTTGGAGATGGAGAGAGACAGAAAGAGTCAAACAATGAAGCGAGAGACGTTTCACTGAAAGAAAAGGTCGTCCATCTTACCGTACTTCTTGCTGGACTGAGGGCCGTATTTCTTTGCTGCCATGGACGCCTTGTCGATGATGTGAACTCTGAACCCAACGCCCTCTGACAGACGGACCAGCTCTCTGTGAGTCTGAGGGTGACAGACAAACGTTGATCACACACACTGTTAGCCTGCTGAGACATGCATGCCTTAACTGTAAGCTTGTGTACCTGAAGAACACGTGCATCTGTAGGCAAGTGTGTGTGTGTAAGCATGTGTGTGTATCTCTAGGCATGTGTATATGTGAGCTTGTGTAACAGTAAGCATGTGTATCTGTAAATGTGTGTATGTGGCATTTATACATGTGCGTGTTCATGTGTGTAAGCATGTGTGTGTATCTCTAGGCATGTGTATCTGTGAGCTTTTGTAACAGTAAGCGTGTGTATCTGTAAATGTGTGTATGTGGCATGTATACATGTGCGTGTTGGTGTGTGTGTGTGTGTGTGTAAGCATGTGTGTGTATCTCTAGGCATGTGTATCTGTGAGCTTGTGTAACAGTAAGCATGTGTATCTGTAAATGTGTGTATGTAGCATGTATACATGCGCGTACGTGTGTGTGTGTGTGTGTGTGTACCTGGCTGGCCAGCTCTCTGGTAGGGGAGATGATGAGGGCTCTGAAGCCCAGGTTGGCGGGCTGCTGAAGGTGAGCCAGCAGAGGGAGGCAGAAGGCCAGGGTCTTCCCTGATCCTGTGGGGGCGCAGGCCAGCACCTCCCGATTCTGAAAGGACAAGACACACACTCTGCTCATACCCTCCATCACCATAACAATAATAATAATTAATTTTATTTAGTTGTTAACGCTTTTCTCAAGACTCAAAGCGCTTTACACAAATTGGTTGCCAATTGATTACACAGAACGAACAAGGACACACAGACCAACTCCAGTTGAATTGGCAGTGGCTGGTCAGGGCACTGGCAGGAGAATGGAGCATGTTTGGGGAGGAAACCGGAGTACCCGGAGAAAACCCACACAAACACAGGGAGAACACACAAACTCCACACAGAAAGACCCTTGGGTCAGTGGGGATTGAACCCAGGACCTTCTTGCTGTGAGGCAACAGTGCTACCCGCTGAGCCACCGTGCTGTTCACACATCTGCCTCAGCTCATACAAAGTTTCAAGTTTATTAAGGCGAGTCTTCAGACAAACAGGCAACTCGGGAATGATCCGAGTTGAAACCCTACATGGGATCACCATCACTAGTGTGCCTTTGAGCATGGCACTCAACCCTTAATTGCTCTAAAGGGATTGTTCCTGTAATCTCGTTGCAAGTCACTTTGGATAATAAGTGTCTGCTAAATGACGTAAATCTAAAATGTAAATCTGCCATCATCCAGCCTTCCTAGTCTACAAGAGCATAGCTTCAGTGAGCACTAAAAAGGAGAGATGCCTGTAATGTGTGTGTGCGTGTGTCTCTCCACCCACGTGCATCATAAGGGGTATGGCCTGCATCTGTATGGGCGTCGGGGTTGTGAGCCCGGCATCCCTCAGGTTCTGAATGACCCGTGGGTTCAGGCGGTACTCGGACTGCAGCTCCTCAAACGTGCACACCGGGTCAGGCAAGTCAGAGCCGTGCACATTTATCCGGTGCTTTGAACGGGCACGGTTCACCTGAAAAAAATTTCAAGAAAGAATGGATGAGCTTTTGTTTGAACACAATTAGTACGATTCCAGATGGTCGGATTATTCAAAATTTCTTCATGCAAGTCATCAATGTGTCCCAAATAAATCTGCTTAGACATCTAAAGTTGTCTAATTGTTTCCATTCTCCTTTAAAGGGGACTTTGTGAATGAGTCTGCACCTTCTCTTTGTGAAGTTGTTTAAGTCTCCTAAGTGAGGCTGCTTCTTCATCTCTCACATTCTTCTTCACGTTTTTGGTGTTCTTCTCCAAAGCAGAGGTCCAGCGGATTCCCTCGCTTTGTCCCCCACCGCCTGTGTAACATATAACACCGTTAAAGATCGCTTTTTAAACCAACCACGCCACTGTTCTCTCACTGTTGAGAGAGAAATTTTAATAATCTTCAAACCATCTGTGCAGTGTTTTAACAGGAAAGTCTTAACTAGTCTCTAAACAAGCACTAATCGTTGTAGTAAAATGCTTACCAGCTGGTCTTCCTTGGTTACCCTTCTTCTTTTTACTTATACAATCCTCGTCAACCTGCCGTTTTCTTTTTCCGTCAACCTTTGCCTCTTCTTCTTCTTCACTCGATATAACCTCTTCTTCCTCATTAACATCAACATTGTTACCATCTTGTACCACTGTCCTGCTCTGAGCTCTTCCTGTCCCAAAGAAGTCGATACCAGCCGCGAGGTCTGAAGCTCCGTCTTTAACTTCACGTCTCACCCCCTTAAGTTTAATGAGAAATTATGTTATTTAAGGAATGCTTGTTTACAAAAGCAAGAACAATAGTGGAATAGCTGATCAGCAGCAATTTTTTTACAGCAGTCCATAGCGGTCAGTTAAATCCGGAACGTACAATATACGTTTTCACATATGCAGTCGAATTAGCAGAAGCTCCAGTATACGATCAGGCAAAGCTAGCAAACAGTGGTCGAGGCAAAGCTACTAGCCCACGTTTACTTCAAGTAAACATTTGCCACATGTGTAATATCCTATAATTGTTAGCAGCAGCAAGTGTTAAAAATACTTGGAAAATATTACCTTAAACCGCTCGGCATCTTTCCCAAATCTTTTAAAATCAAATTTAGCCCCGGCTCCAAGCTTCCGAAACAAGTCAAAGGCGTCCATTAAAACAGCGTGGTTTGTAACAAAGGCATTACTAATGGATACCAGTATGTATTTGTATTTCGACAGTTGATTGTACAGCCTGTTCAGATAAAAAACTAAATCCACAAGGTGTCGCTGTTAGCTAAATTAACGCCGCTTAATAACACTATTCGGACATCTGTCTGTTTATAAAATTTAAACCACTTAGCCGGCGTTTTAATTGAAATAATTGTTAACCATGTTGATGTTGAACTAAATAAATACGAGTAAGTTGCAATGTAGCTGTTGTACCATTTTCGTTTTTATTAAATGGTTGGTGTAATTTATGATATTTTGTGACAACATCAAAACTCACAGAAGGCAAAAAAGAGATGAGAAAATAAGAAAATTAAAATAAAGGTTTGTGCTATGTTATGATGCCAACAATTACAAAAATGGTAGCAGTTTCACTGCACTATGGTATGTCCTATACTTCAGCATTGTAAACCTTTATTAATACTCCAAGTGAAATGTTACCTGTACCAAAATTCAATAATAGCAAAAGAATTCAGTTGATTATTAAATGTTTATTGCTTTTGGGGGTTCAAAGAGGGATATATGTGTATGAATATAAAATTCCTGATTAATGTGTTATGGAGTATTTAGATGACGGTTTCAGTGTCTCAATCTTTTTGTAGACACCAGAACCTAAAAGCTTATACTGCTCTGCCCTTCTCTTCCTGACTGCATGACCTGGCATACTGTCATTGCTAGGCAACATCAATAGGCATGTGTAGGCTGGACAGATCTCACTGAAAAAATACCAAATTATGTTCTGTTTTTTTAAAACAGCGCCAGCACAAACCCCCAACATTTTGAAAGTCTTTGCTCCATCCGATAAAATTAAGTATTTAAAGTGTTTTGATCTTTGATTGTGCCCCGCCGCCCACAACAATAAAAAAAGTACTATCATGGTTACCAGGGAGACGCTCAGTCTGTGGGTGTGTCTCTGAGTTCCTCACAGCTCTTCAGTACGTCCTCCAGAAACGCCAGCACCACTTCGGCGCCTTGACTCTCCTCGTCTCCACTCCCCTCGACGTGCAACCCCCCCAGCCTGTCGCGTGTGCTCTGCAAGGCTCTGGTTCTCTGCAGGGGGTCAGAGTCATCCACCTCCCCATCTCCCTCCCCCTCAGGCGCCCCTCCTCTCACTTCCCTACCGCTCAGGTATTTGACCAGGTGCTCTCTGATGCCCCGCCCCTCCTCCCCGGCTAGCGACGCCCCCAGGCTGGGCATGTCCTGGGATTGGCTGAGGCCGAGTAAGTGTGTGAGCGCGTGCGAGAGCGTGTGTCGTAAGCTGGCGCAGTAGCGGTACTCCAGGAAGTTGTGCGTGTCCTCGCTGTTCTCCAGGGCCGTCGCCAGGGAGCGCCACACACACCCGAAGCGCTCCGCCCCTCCGTAGGCGCTCCTCTGGGCGGGCACGGCGAGGGCGGCGGCGGACTTGATGCGCACCTTGAAGTTCTTACAGGAAGTCACCACGCCACAGAGAGCAGAGAATGCATCATCCGACCAAGGAGCGGAGTCTGAGGGAGGACACAGAGAGAAACAAAGTCATAACCTAAAGTTACTAGAGGCAGTTTATGTGTAGGAGGTGTTACTAGAACCAGTTTATGTGTAGGAGGTGCTTATAGCGACCCCAACCGTTTGCTTAGTGTAATTATTTTCCTTAACTGTTGCAAAGAATGCTCATGGTCACTGCATTTCGCTAGCATGATCAATGACTATACTCTAAGTATGGGCATCTCTTCCTGATTTAGTGACATACTAAATAGTCCTTGAAGTTCTAAAGAAATATGACACAATTTAAACGCTTGCGTGGATTTATCCAAAGTCAAATCAGAGAATTTCACTCAAGCAGGTCTAAAGTAGCCTTTTTAAAAAGTGATTACCCAAAGGCAAGGCAGAGTTCCTGAAGGCATTCCCGAGGGCGTAGCAGGCGTTCCACCTGACCTTCATGGTGGCGTCTGATTGGACGGTTTGAACCAGTGCCTGGAGGGCCTCTTCCAGAGGGCGCTGGAACAACGGACGACTCAGCTGACCGTAACGCAGGAAGTGGAGAAGATTGCCTAGCGCCCGCACAGCGTTAGATTTCACCTAGCAACAGGAATAAGAGGTGATAGGTCAATTGAATATGCTATGTTAGGCTCCTAATGTTACATCATTAGGTTCCTTAACCATGTACGATGATACTGACAGGAACTATCGGCCTATACTTCCCTTGGCAAAGGAAGGCAAAAAAAATGTAAAGCACATTTCATACACACAGGCTATTGAAACTACTGCTAGGTTACTTGACAAAAACAATAGCCCTGCATTTGGACTGACAGTCTGAAAAGAAAACGTGAACGTGAGGTCACGCTGCCTGCCTTAAGGCCCCAGCTCACCCTGTCCTTGTCCGCTGAAGCCTTGGTGGCCGACTGCAACATCTTCAGAAGCAGCATGTCCGACAGCTCCTCCTGGAAATCCACACCCACGCTCTCCCTGAGGGCAGAGAGAGAGAGAGAGAGAGAGAGAGAGGGGGGGGGGGGGTGGGGGGGTGGACTTGCATGACGGTAAAAAGGACTACAAAGGCTTCAGCGCAGCGCTGTATGAATGATGCTCTTTGCATGGCGCACTGCAAAAGGAGTCTCGGCCTGGTTTCTCTCACATGTTGACGATGAGAGTGTCGGTGAGGTTGCCTAGCGACCAGGCCGCTTTGGCCCGCACGTTGGGAGAGCGATCGTCCAGCGCAGTCAGAATGGTGTTGGCCGTGTCGGCTACAAACATCACATCCTGTAGAGAGACACAGCATCTAAAACACAGTCCCACGATACACCCTGAGAGAGAGAGACACACAACATCTAAAACAGAGTCCCACGATACACCCTGAGAGAGAAGAGAGAGACAACATCTAAAACACAGTCCCACGATACACCCTGAGAGAGAGACACACAACATCTAAAACAGAGTCCCACGATACACCCTGAGAGAGAGAGAGACACAGCATCTAAAACACAATCCCACGATACACCCTGAGAGAGAGAGAGAGAGACACAGCATCTAAAACACAATCCCAACACTGAGAGAGAGAGAGAGCATCTAAAAACACAATCCCTGAGAGAGAGAGCGAGAGAGAGAGAGAGAGAGAGAGAGAGAGAGAGAGATACACCCTGAGAGAGAGAGAGCGAGAGAGAAAGAGAGAGAGAGAGAGAGACAACTGAGAGAGAGAGAAAGAGAGAGAGAGAGAGGGAGAGGGAGAAAGAAAGATGGAGTCCCACGATACACCCTGAGACAGAGAGAGCGAGAGAGAGAGAGCGAGACAGACAGACAGACAGACAGACAGACAGACAGGCAGACAGGCAGAGAGAGAGAGCGAGAGAGAGAGGAGGGTTTTCTGGGTAGTGTAGTCGTTACCTCTCTCAGACAAGGAAACAGGATGTAGACCCCCAGGGCCCTGACGGCAGCAGCCTTCACCAGAGAGTTCTCACTGTAGGTCAGCCCCAGCAGCACGGTGATACACATCATCTGGATCTTGTCCTGGGCGCACAAGCATGCACACGCACACACACACACACACACACACACACACACACACACACACAGAACCCCCCCCCCACACACACACACACACACACATAGAACCCCTCCCCACAAACATGCACAAACCCCCCACCACACAGACACACACACACACAACCCCCCACCACCACACACACGCACACACACAGAAGCCCTCCCCACACACACAAAACCCCCAACCACACCACGCACACACACACATACACACACACACAAACCCCCCCCCACACCCACACACACCCCCACACACACACAGAACCCCTCCCCACAAACATGCACAAACCCCCCACCACACAGACACACACACACACAACCCCCCACCACCACACACACACACACAGAAGCCCTCCCCACACACACACAAACCCCCCACCACACCATGCACATACACACACACACACACACAAACGCACACAGAGACACAGAGTGAGTGAGCGTGTTTCCACATACACACACACACACACACACACACACACACACACACACACACACACACACACACACAGACACAGAAGGGTGTGAGGTAGCGTTGTGTTTGAGTTAGAACTCACGGGGAGCTTAGTGAAGGCCTGTGGCAGGATAGAGGAGAGAGTGTCGCAGGCGCTGGTCTGCAGCGTGGGATGCTGCTCGCTCTGGAGAGCTCCATTCAGAGGCCCACTCAAAACCTCCGACCAGAACCGCACCACCTACGAGGAGCGCGCGCGCACACACACACACACACACACACACACACACACACACACACACACAGAGAACGGGTCTATTGAACTGTCAATGACAAGCTATTTCCTAGTCACTTACACACACACACGCACACACACACACACACACACACACACACACCGATTCATAATAGCGTTCTTATATAAGCCCAACACCAGGGCCAATTGGTGATGCGTGATGTCACAAGCCTTTGTTGGCTCAAGGTTAAAAATAGATTGTTTTTACATTTTTCCATTAACACAACACAGCTCTGTTTAGCCACAGCTCTGTGTTTTCTGAATGCTAGCCTGGACCTCTTTGGATTTGAAAAAGATTGAAAGGCAATGACTCTTAACAGCGTGCATCTACACTGCATCTCCAGTGTCCACACACGAAGACCGTTTGGCCGTTCGAACATGTTCAACATGGGCGGTGGGCGTGTCCTGGACAGTGGGCGTGGCCTGGGCAGCGGGCGTGTCCTGGACAGTGGGCGTGGCCTGGGCAGTGGGCGTGGCCTGGGCAGTGGGTGGTGGTCTTGGCAGTGGGGTGTGGCCTGGACAGTGGGTGGTGGTCTTGGCAGTGGGCGTGGCCTGGACAGTGGGCATGGCCTGGACAGTGGGTGTTGGTCTTGGCAGTGGGCGTGGCCTGGGCAGTGGGTGGTGATCTTGGCAGTGGGTGGTGGCCTGGACAGTGGGGTGTGGCCTGGGCAGTGGGTGGTGGTCTTGGCAGTGGGTGGTGGTCTTGGCAGTGGGTGGTGGTCTTGGCAGTGGGGTGTGGCCTGTGCAGTGGCGCGTGGCCTGGACCTACCTGGCTGATGGGAACCCGGGCGTTCTCAGGTACGCTGCTCTCCACGCGGTGCTGCTGGATCGCTCCGGTCCCCAACTCCTCCAGCAGCTGACAGAGAGAAAAACAGAACAGAGAACTATTCAGGAAACAGTCTGCAGAACTCCAGGGTGTATGCTGACATGCTGACATGTCTGACATTGACAACAGCAGGACATATAACTACAACAGAGACAGAGAACAGAGAAAATGGTCTGCAGAACACCGTGGAGTGTATGTTAAGGAAGTGGTATACAGAGTGAAGGAGGTGGGTGGTTGTTACGGTGACCGTCACCTTGGTGCCGTGGAGCTGGATGGAGGGGTCTGGCTCGCCAAGACAGTGAGCGCTCACCTGGCCCAGCTCACAGAGACACCCCTGGGCAAGGGAGAAGTACCCCCGCACCAGGTGGGCCAGGACCTGGCACACGCACACACACACACACACACACACACACACACACACACACACACACACACACACACACACACGTAATTATGAATCCAAAAAGGACTACATGGGGTCTTTACTGTAACAGCTAAACTAACCAAAATGTCAGTTTCTTCTCCTCAGACTCCTCCCCTTCTGTTTACCTGCAGCGCCTCCAGACGAACAGGAGACGGTTCCAGGCAGTTAGCCCCGCCTCCCTCGCCGTCCGATTGGTTCTCTCTGGGCTGAGTGACCAGCGCAATGCACAGCTGCAGCAGCCAGGGGGCGCCGTTCTGCTCCGCCTCCTCTCCCGGTGTGCGGGGAGCCCTCGGAGAGTGTGTCTGGGACGTTTGCGAGCCGCGCTGTGCGTGTGCGGTCGGGCTACGGGAGGGGGAGGGGGCGGCGGCGGCGTCTCTCTGTCTCCAGCTGAGGGCGGTCTCCTGGGGCGTGTGGCAGCCGGCAGCGCTGCCCCCTGGCTGCTGGAGGAGGAGCTGCACCTCGGGGAGAGGGGCCTGAGTGGACACCAGCGCTCCGTACAGAGTCAGGACGGACACGCGCACGTTCACGTCTAGAGAGAAAAGAAAACCCAGACACAAACAACAGCAACATGAGACACACAAATCTGTCTTTTATATTTTATTTTTTTACAACTAGTTTCAAAATGCCATGGTCCTCCACTGAGTTGCAGTGGCAGGGGGGGGTGGAGCCAGGGGGGGGGGGGGGGGTCTGGGGAGGCCATACCTCGGTGGCGTACGTAGGGGCGTATCTGTCTCCACAGAGGGCTGAGCAGAGCGGGCCTCAGGCGGTGATAGGGCACGTTACACACCAGGTGAGCCAGACACTACAAAACAGAGGAGAGTTACAGAGGAGCTCTACATTTACATTACATTTCATATTACATGGACACACATTATCTTAGGTATTACATTAGTAATGTAGCAGACATGTTGAACCAAAGCGACATACAAATATGTTTTCTCATGTTGAAAGCACTATCGATCACTATGTTTATTTTAACGCATTTATTATTTCACTATTAGTTGCTTTAGCACTTTTTAAAGCAACCATACTATAGGCTACTTTTTTATGTTAGCGTATTATCAATAATTTTCTTCTGATAGCACATTGTAATGATTTTTGGAGAATGAAAATATAGTTTATACTTGGAGTATAGTCGTTGATTCTAGTGTTATGGAGTGACCGCGACCACATCGTCTGTAAGATGGTTCGGGAAAGTAATTACACAAAGCAAACTGTAGGGGTCCCCAAAATCACCTACTATAGGAAACTGCCTCTAGCAGCTTTAAGCAAATAAAGGTATATTTATAATTTGCCAATATTACGTGGCACTTTGAAAAGTAGATTCGAGGAGATTGGAGATTGGACACTGAGCTATGTGTGAGGTTGAGAAAAAAACTGATGGGGTATATGTTCTCCTACCTTGATGACCTGAGTGAGTGTGTGTGTCCTCATACCTTGATGACCTGAGTGAGTGTGTGTGTGTGTGTGTGTGTGTGTGTGTGTGTGTGTGTGTGTCCTCCTACCTTGATGACCTGTGTGATGTGTGCGTGTGTGTGTGTGTGTGTGTGTGTGTCATTAGCTTAATGTCCTGTGTGAGTGTGTCATTACCTTGATGACCTGAGTGTGTGTGTGTGTTTGTGTGTGTGTGTGTGTGTGTGTGTCATTACCTTGATGACCTGAGTGTGTGTGTGTGTGTGTGTGTGTGTGTCATCACCTTGATGACCTGAGTGTGTGTGTGTGTGTGTGTGTGTCATCACCTTGATGACCTGAGTGAGTGTGTGTGCGGAGGCCTCGGCAAGCAGAGCCAGACAGAGGGCACGGTGCAGCTCCCTGATGGCGGCGGCTAGGGCGACGGAGAAAGGCGTGAAGGAGGTCCGCGGAGACGCCGTGTCCTCGGCCACGCCCAGGAACTGACGGGAGCCGTCCAATAGGGCGGAGAGCGCCTGCAGGGCACACGCACGCACCTGGAGAGAAAGGACGCACAGGGGGGGTAAATATAATAATAACAATAACAACAACAACAATAATAATAACAACAGTAATAATAATAACAACAATAATAACAATAATACTGTATAATAACATTTGATTTCATCATCATCATCATCGTCATCAGCTTTGTCCGGGGTCGGGTCGCGGAGGTAGCAGTTCAAGCAGGGCATCCCAAACTTCCCTTTCCCGGGCCACATTAACCAGCTCTGACTGGGGGATTCCAAGGCGTTCCCAGGCCAGTGTGGAGATATAATCCCTCCACCTGGTCCTAGGTCTGCCCCGCGGCCTCCGCCCAGCTGGACGTGCCTGGAACACCTCCCTAGGGAGGCGGCCAGATGGCATCCTTACTAGATGCCCGAACCACCTCAACTGGCTCCTTTCTACGCAAAGAAGCAGCGGCTCTACTCCGAGTCCCTCACGAATGGCTGAACTTCTCACCCTATCCCTAAGGGAGATGCCAGCCATCCTCCGGAGGAAACTCATTTCCGCCGCTTGTATCCGCAATCTCGTTCTTTCGGTCATGACCCACCCTTCATGACCATTTGATTTCCTAACATCCTAATAAAATAATAGAAACATATAATACAGCAGACTTGAGGTAAAGTGGGTGAGTCATGGTCTCAGTCGGTTCCCCCCTGTATCTATCAAAAAGGAAATCAATAAATGAATGTGAGTGAGAGTGTGCTGTACCACTGTAAGAGGGGGAGGGGTCAGCGTTAGGGTGCTGTACCTTGGGCAAGGGGTCCTTCAGTATGATGGTGATCAGTGTGAGAGGGGGTTAGGGGATAGGGTTAGGGGTCAGGGGTCAGGGTTAGGGTGCTGTACCTTGGGCAAGGGGTCCTTCAGTATGATGGTGATCAGTGTTAGAGGGGGTTAGGGGTTAGGGGTCAGGGTTAGGGTGCTGTACCTGTGCATGGTGTTGTGGTTGATGACGTGTTAGGGGTTAGGGGTCAGGGTTAGGGTGCTGTACATTGGGTGAGGGGTCTTTCAGTATGATGGTGATCAGTGTGAGAGGGGGTTAAGGGTCAGGGTCAGGGATAGGGTGCTGTACCTTGGGCGAGGGGTCCTTCAGTATGATGGTGATCAGTGTGAGAGGAGGTTAGGGGTTAGGGGTCAGGGTTAGGGTGCTGTACCTTGGGTGAGGGGTCCTTCAGTATGATGGTGATCAGTGTGAGAGGGGGTTAGGGGTTAGGGGTTAGGGTTAGGATTAGGGTTAGGGTACTGTACCTTGGGCAAGGGGTCCTTCAGTATGATGGTGATCAGTGTGAGAAGGGGTTAGGGTTAGGGGTTAGGGGTTAGGGGTCAGGGTTAGGGTGCTGTACCTTGGGCGAGGGGTCCTTCAGTATGATGGTGATCAGTGTGAGAGGGGGAGGTCCTCCAGTGGGGGCATCAGGCACAAAGGAGGACCAGTATCCATAGAGGGTCCGTCTCTCCACTCCCTTCACCACGCCCAGGAGACAGTGCAGGGCGGCCTGCCTCACTCGGCCGTGGTACAGCCTGGCCGCGAGCGGAGGGGTAAACACAAACAGAAACAGCTGGGGTCAACATGACAGTGGTGTCTGGTTACCATGGTTATGTTATGTGTCACAATGTTGCCTAACCCAGTGTTGCCACAGTGCAACTATTGTAAACCGGGAGCTAAGACTCCTGGATTGAAATAACAGTGACTTGGTACTGGCCTTCTGAACAACATTAACATTCTTCTTCTACTACTACATCAAACATATGAAGCGCCTTTCACAGATCTCAAGGACGCTTGAATATTCCTGAGAATGTGTTGTGAGGTGAGTAAAAATATGTTTTTTTAAATCTATGGACTTAACGTACATACTTTTGCGCCACAAGCCGCGACCCAAAGTCTCACAGTATGACTCCAAGTTTTTAAAATCTATGAACTGTCTGATCGTACCTCAGTTTGTTCTGCGCTCCTCCCTCAGCGTCAGAGAACTCTGAGTCAGAGCTGACCATCCTCCAAGCCGGGTAGAGAGACGAAGGAGCGGCTTTAGACCAGGCATCTCCTCCTCCTCCTCCTCCTCCTCCACCTCCTCCACCTCCGCCTCCTCCTATTCCTCTCTGTCGCTCCATTTCTCGTTCACACTCCTCCCCGTCATCCTCTGGCTTCTCCTCTGCACCTCCTGCCTTCTTCCCCTTTCCACGAGACTTACGCTTCTTGTTCTTTAGATAAAAAACATATTACATTATATTACATTACATTACATTATATTATATTATATTGCATTATATTATATTACATTATATTATATTTATTAGCAGTTCATTAGTTTGTAAGTCTGGCTGCATTTCTAGCACTATTCTGGTACATTTGCACACGTTGCACATTTGTTCACTTGCACAATTTTACATCTTAATTGGTATGAATTTCTATTTTTCTGTAGTAGCTCTATGAATGACTATTGTTGTGTTGATGTTGTTTTATGTATTCAGTGAACCCTGGCTGCTAACCAATTTTCCCATAGTGGGATAATAACGATAACCTTTGACCTTGAACCTTGTAACCAATCCAGGAGCAGAGAAGGAGTGGTAAGTACTCACCCCTGAGGCCTTGCCCTGAGCAGGGGGCTCCTTGGGGGTCTCAGTGGGTTTGGGGTTGGGGAGCCCCTCGTACTGGGGGAGAGGCGCTGGGTACAACACAGACGGCCACTCCACACACACCCCCGGAGCTCCCTGGAACATGAGCCGCTACGAAACAAACACCACGCAATAAAAACACATCAACGCATGAGAAAGTCACTAACGTGAATAGTAATACGCCAAACAATTCTAACAACACAAACTGACAGTAAAAACATTGTTTGTGACTCATGCTTTCACCTTCAGTGCAGCCAGTAGAGAACCCAGTTCATCTCCTCCACCAAATTTCCACTTCCCTCCTGACAGACAGTACTGAAGTCCTTTCAGTGATCCTAGAACCACCTGACAAAGACATCACACACCACACACAACATACAGACAGATTTGAAAAGGAAGGGAGCTACGATTAAATACAAATGCAAACGATTCTGTTGATACACTAGTGTGTGTGTGTGTGTGTGTGTGTGTGTGTGTGTGTGTATGTGTGTGTAAGTGTGTGTCATTTAGAGAGATTGACTGAGTACCGTGGAGTAAAGCAGATCATCTGTGTTAGGCAGTTTGGGGGCCTGCAGCGCCTCCAGCAACACTCTGAAACATACGTTCCGGTAGCGCTCCTCTAGTGGTTGCAGTCCAGGGACTCTATATACACACACACACACACACACACACACACACACACACACACACACACACACACACACACACACACACACACACACACACACACACACACACACACACACACACACACACACACACACACACACACACACACACACACACACACACACACACAGCAATGTTAGCTACCTCTGGCCGGATAGAGATGTTTGAATGAAAGTACAAAAAATATCCAGTTTTTAACCACAACTGCTCCTAGCTGCTGTAGTGATGTACTAGCACGTGTCATTGTGGAAAAAAACTGTGGCAGAGTCTTCAGGTTCTATAGAAATATATGATTATATCAACAGTAAAGACTGTGAAGGACATCTCACCCAAGGCACAGGTTGGCTACACAGGTGAGAGCAGCGTGGCATACTTCCATGTCCGTGTGAGATGGAAAGCTGAAGCGCAGAAGGACTCCGCCTTCGCCCAGTAGTTTACTCAGATACTGCAAGAAGAAGAAAAAAGTCAAAGACATGAACACTAAGCACTGCATTGAATTCTACACGACCAATATTATAATAAATAAAATTAAAAAATTATGATCAAACTGACACCAACAATACAACCAATGCTGTTGACTGGGTGTATCCTCACCTTATGGCATTTAGGTCCGTTCCCATATACCAGCGTTGAAAGAGCCAGCAGAACCTCGGAGTGGGTCCAGGGGCTGCATGTGCTCAGTCCACGGATGGTGTAGTTCATCAGAACATCCAGTGTGTGCTCATCCACTATCACCTAGAGAAGCAGACTAGAGAGGTTACACCTGCAGAAGCCCCATCTATCTATCTATCTATCTATCTATCTATCTATCTATCTATATGAATGCCTAAAGAGAAAAAAATGTACTCTTGAAAGGCTTTGAAGATTTGATTACATAGAGATGTAACACAGGCAGCATCCCCGTCTCTCTCTCTCTCTCTAATTTAATATGCATGCCTCAAAAAAAACTATAAAGCTTTTAACTTTATCAGTGATGTCAGCGATACAGTGGTTGGTGCTCATTCTTTCATCTCTTCAAAGGATCAAAGCATGATCTTAAAGTCCCTAAAAGATTGACTGAGGGTCTTACCTGCAGTTGATTCAGTAGATGGTGTGTTAGCTGGCATAATTTGATTACTAGATGCTCTTGGCTCAGAGACACAAGTCGACTGGCATGTACAAGCAGGGCACAGACGTCCTGAAATAAAATAAAAAGGTTAACAGCTCTTTTTCTTGGCAAAGAGCCGAGATTTGATACCATAGTACAAATAGGATGAGAAAATGTTAGCCATAGAGATCAAATTACTTTATTTTCAGCACTGACAAGCGCTTTTTTATATTGAGTTTTAAATTACAAAAATATTAGCTACCTCTGGCCGGATGGAGATGTTTGAATGAAAGTTGTTTTTGTAGTTCTCAGAGATGAGTTGGTCAAAAAGAAGGTTGAGCTCTGTTTTGAGATTAGCTGGGTCGCCGACATGTAGCGAGCGGAGTTTGGACGAACACCGAGCGAATTGTACACCAGCATCAGACACAGAGCTAAACGGTCCACTCTCCGTGGGAAGCGGAATGAAAGGGGCAGCATCTGGAGACAAAGTTACGGCCAAACAGTCAATCAGGCCGGGATTTGAAGATAACATAGGGCCAAAAACCGGAGGCATCGCTGCATTAGACGCCATCTTTGTTGGGGAAGTGGCCGGTTGTCATGACAACTCTAATCAACATCCTGGGTCAGACAAAGGTTATAGCATGATTTCCTTCTGTGCCGGACCCTCTGTGGTCAAACTCTGCTTTCAGCCTTCAATCTGTTTTCAACCTGACACACACGTTTTTAATTGGCTAAAAGCTTGACCTGTAGGCCTATATAAGCTTTTAATTAAAAATATCGTGTTGATATGAATTGAAGAGAGATACTATATTATCAATTAGAAGCTATACAAGAGCTGGGATATGACACGTTGTAGGTTGTATGGCCAAATAAATAAGTTTGGTATAGCCTATATAAGTGGTTGGCTTCCCTCATCACATGAGAGAACTCGTTCTTAGTCGACTCACCTGGTTAAACTTCTTTTTTTTTTTTAAGAATATGGTCTAGGCGTAAAGCAGGTAACTTCTCATCTATATTTACCAAGCCCTCATTCAAGCTCAATGTCAGCACATTTCATAGGAATTGAGACATTGTTGCAATTTTAACAGCGGTTAAGCGTTTAACAAAGTTATCCATTCTCCCCTTTCTAGAATGACATAAAACTTCGTCACGCACGTCGTCAATGTGGCAAAGAATTCTTGAGCAGAATATGTACACCCTTTTAAAGACAGAAAAATACAGTAAATACTTGAGTCCGCGATAATGTGTTTCTGCAGAGAATTGTGAGTGGGAGTTCTAACGTGCTCATACTCCATCCTTTCTCACACAGAGGCATAGAAAAATCACACAAGCCCATATTACTTTTAAATATAGCATTCTACCTTTATTTTTAATATGTGAGCAACAGTCAAAGCATTTTTACAACATTTTTGCAATACCAGTAAATCATAAAGAAAATTAAAAAAGCTTGTAACAAAAAAAATCTCCTGTTGCTAATCTTAGGCAACTTGATGAAAAAGCAAGTTACTACACTGCAACATATACACATAAAGAAATGTACATGGTCCATGCATCAACGCACAGCCAGTTATGATTCATCATCTTGAATGTTTAGTGTGTCAGTCAAAACGCAATCACTGAGTGTAGTAAATCTGTGTGCGTGTGTGTGTGTGTGTGTGTATGAAATGTGCGTGGGTGTGTGCAAAAAAAATGGCCTCCGCCATCTGTTTATCACAGTCCAGATAGGAGCGTAGCCCCTTTCTCTGTCGGTGGTAGAAGAAGTTGTTGCGGGGAGGAGGAGGGGTAATTTAGAGAGAGTACAGTAATTTAGGGAGGGCAAAGGAGGGGGGAAGAGAGGAGAAAGAGAAAGAGAAAGAGAGAGATACAAGAGGGACACAGCGGTAAGGTACAGGGTTAGGGTATTGGGGTTCAGCCAGACTTGAAGAGTAGAATGGCCACTTGACCCAGGTAGAAGTAAATGAAGTGCTTGGTCTCGTGTGTCACATAGCTGCCAAAGTTCCTTCCCACGATGCAATGCCACGTGGGGTTATACTTCTTGTCGAATTCCTGAGAAGAAAGAAAACGGTCTTAATTACATGAAACATTATAGTAGCTCTCAGAGAACATGTGAAGGTGACACGGTGCATGGACAACATGCACATACTACCCACTACACATACCTTTTTGATGTAGGCAGCTATGTCCTTCTCAATGTTGTATTTTTCCATGGCTTGAGTGGCACAGTCCACAGCATCCTGCTGCATGTCCTCAGACATGTCTGCATTCTTGATCACTGCCTTCCTGTCAGTCATGGCGGCTGAAAACACAACACAGGCGCAAACTTCAGTTTTAAATCGATACGTTCTCACGATAACTTAATAAAAATAAAGTGAAAAGTCAGCCCAACTCTTTTACCAAACAAGTCCTCCAGCTGCGTTAGTTATCTGGAGTGAATCGAATGATAAAATGTGGATATATAGGAGACCCCTTAACAGTAGTCTGTCCTCTGACTGCAAAGAGGAAAATGGAGATGGAGATAAAGTGACAGCCCATTGCCAGATCAACAGTCTGTGGAGATACGAGCCAAATGGCTGGAATAAGACCAACGCTTCATCACATCAGAGTGAGCTGGCTTCAGTCCACACTGGGGAGAAGCAACGGCCTGTTGACAAGTTTAGACTGAGGGCAGAGGAGGGAACCACCTCCATTCACAACACCACTTTAAAACGAGATAGAAGACCGTTAACGTAGGTTGGCAAGGTAACATTAACTGCTGACCCCATTTTGATAAGGTTGACCGATCCATGCATGAGAAGATCACAAGTCTGTGATTGCAGACAAAGTCCAAGCAGGCATAGTCCGGCTTATATTCACTGGGGACTCAAGTTTCAAACTCAAATACCAGCTGAGGCCATACCCCTGAAAAAAGAACAAAGCTTGATATTTTCTCTACCCAGGTTTAGAGAAACAATACAGCAGTCAGACTTTAATTTAAAACTACAGGATAACCTGTGTTTACCACACACTCTTGCAGTAATTATTTTCAGTGCAAGGAATATGCCAACTATGGTGACTTAGTACTACAGTAAAAATTGCCCCTGCTTTTCCATTAAGTTGAGCAATTTGTCGCGCTAAAGTGGCTATAATTAGAAAAGTGTGTAACAAACCATGAATTGACCTATCCCATGATGATGCCCAGCAATAAATGGGCATTCAGATGCTGGAAAGACACATACACCCTCCACCTGCGGTCCTACCTGTCACATGCTCATCTCCAGTTTCATTTTATTTAGCTGCAGGCTGTGGCAAACAATCAACCTGAAAGCGCCACTGACATCATGTCTGAAATGGTTCAAACCAAACCCAAAGGATAACAACCAAAATCTGCTGTGACAGGTTCGGGCACCCTGAAGCTGCTACCGGAGGGTAGACCATACAGCTCAGATTGTGTGCCTCAAAAAACCTGATGCTGATGCACAAATTGAGTGCCACTCTGGTGTCAGATGATACATCACATGCCAAGTCTGCAATTTGATATTTAATATAACCTACAAAATACGTACGAGTTTTCTATGCACAAGCTGCCTCTCCTGGACAAACTGGTAGAGAGTATAGACAAGGCACAGTAAAATAAGATGATGTTTACCGGAAACTTACGGTTAACGTTTCACCTGCGCACTCACACTCACAGAAAGACCGTTGGATAAAAATAGTAACACAATGCATAGCTAGCTGTCGTAAATCAGCAGTAGAAACAACGAATGAACAGTTCTTTGCCCTATCGCTGAAGTTCTTGCAGAAACGCATGTAGGCAAATGGCTGAACAACTACGATGCATTTATTGCAAAATAATAAATTAATAATAAATAAAGCATGCAATTTCTTAGATTGAACTCACCCTTTGATAATTGTAGACTTCAGTTGTCTATGGATGCAGTAGGCTGGAAAGGCAATTTACTCTTTATTTTCTTATTTACCTGAAGTTTAGAATGACGATGTCTCGAGGAGAATTCAATGGGTGTTTGTCGCTCATATGCGGTTACATGCCACGTTCATATCTGCTCCGCCCCCCCGCACTGCACCGATTGTCTTATTGGCTGGGAAACAGCCTCCACCCGGTTCTTGGCGTTTTTCAGTAGCGGACCACTGCCTGCATCTTATTTCAACCCAGAATGCATTGTTGCTCAGCTGGGAAGGTGATTGATTCCATTGATTTTCATTCTGCAAGTCTCAACGTCCTCGGCGCATCACCGCCCCCCGCCCCCTTATTATTACACTGGAATGACTCGCCATCTAATCGACAACACCGATCAAGATCTTTAAGCCATACTTCTCACACTTGATTCAACATGGCGGAATATACTTGAATCAAAGTACTATTCATAAATTCAATTGTACATTTTAATGAGTTATTGGCACACATCATTTATATACACGTTATGTTTCTTATCTAATCAAACGTTTTACTATCTGCAGAGGACATTTCAATATAGTCCTGCAAAGTAGTACGAATCCAGATGTTGCTGATGTAACTAACTCATCTTTAGATTTGAAGTAAACCGGCAAGCCTTAATTTCTTTTTACCACCACTATGTTTACCTTGGAGCAATTCAAAATGTAATTTTTGTTATACAAGGCTTGTTGTAACAAGTAAAAAAAATATGTATCATCATTTGTTTAAATCAATAATACATTTTAATCTCTTGGTTGAACCTATTCAACCCGATGTGGTGAGCAAAAAAATACAAGAATGAACACCTGAACTTGATGTACAATCAAACTTTATTGAAAAGAGGCATAAACAAAGCCACGAGAGAGAATTCGTAGCAAAAACGTGAACCATCCTTCTGAAAGCAAAAGCCTACTAGAAAAAAAAGGACCATATTTAAAGATATGAAAATCCCCTTAAATCCCTTCCCTCCCCCACTCCCTCTCCCCAGATAAAGATAACCCACTAGTTACCACTCTCCTGTTGCGCGCGGATCCATCCTGAACCTCCCAGCCCGCCTCCTGGATTTGATCCAAGCTTTGCTCCTCTTTATTTTTTTTTATGAAAAAAAAAAAAAAAAAAAAAACGACTAGAAAAAAAAAGATGATTCCTCATCAAGATCCAATCCTTTTGCATCTTAGGTTAAACCGAAAAACATAAAAAAAAAGAATTTGGTAAGAATTCTAAAGCCAATTATGTTAAAATAACTAGGAACTCGTTTGGTTAAATGTTCCAGTTTGGTGGGCTGGGCCTGGAATTAAAACATCCTTTCCCGGTAAAAATGATCCCATGCTCCTGCTCCATGTATCCATCCTTAAGCCTAATCCTACTCCTGATCTGATCCTGAATCCCGATCCACACGGATCCAGCTCCGGGATGGGGAGACAGTGAGCCAAATCCACACCTTTAGAATGCCAGCAGAACCAAAGAAAAGGAGGCAACAGGTTAGAATCACACCCGCAAAACAAAAATAAAAAAACGTGTTTTTTTTGTTGTCGTCTATAAATGCACAGGTTTCAAAGATTACTTTGAGAGAACATTTAAGAATAATACGCTATAATTTGCTCCCAAATATTTGCACATTGGGACACATTGGCATAGGCCAGAACGGAACATTAGTACTGCCAAACAAAATCGCACACAGAATATAACATTCACAAGTAAACAACTCTACTGCAACACATCAGAGCAATTTAATTTTTTCCCCTCATAGCATAAATGTAGGGGCCAGTGTCAGGGAACCGCTTGGCTTTGTAGGTATGGACCACAGATCAGTAACCTTACTGATACAAACGCATACTGAGGAGCATGCAAGAGGAACTAGCCAGTAAATGTGATCTAAAAAAACAAAAAAAAACAAAGGAGGGGAGGGGTTGTGAGACAGGATATAATGACAAAATAAAACGTGGTACTGGGAAAACACTGTCGCTAACCGGTGGTGTTTTCAGGGTAATGAGAAATTAAAGCCTTATTGGTTGGTTTTGAGAGGTGAGAGGCCACAGCAGTCATACCATTGGCTCCATATTTGTCTCCTCCTCCTGTTTATCCTAATATGATCTGTTTCCTGTGTCCCCATCCTATCCTTGTCCCATGAACTCTACAGGGAGACACACGAGAAAGGTCAAAGTACAACACTTTGCAGCAGACCAAGAGAAACAAAACAAAAAAAATACTTATTTTAAAAGCCATGTTGAAGAAAACCCCTCCCCCTGACTAGAACTACAAAAAAAAAATGTAAAAGGCATGAAACAAAAACAACTCCAGACGAGCCAGAGACTTAAAGAATCTTAACCCACTAAAAATGTCAGACACTCCCGTAAGCAAAAAAATTTATCAGAGGTGAGTGCCTTTAAAACTTTAGTGTGTAGTAGACTTAACAACTGTTGTGGGTTCAATGAACGAGGTCAGTCATGAGGGTATGGGATTTCAAACAGAATGACAGCAAGCCAGGTGGAGCGGAGAAACGTAAAAGCAAAGCAAGAAGTTGAGCACACATTTACAGATCGAAAAAACTAACAAACACCCACCCCCATCCAAATAATTGAAGCGGTCTTCAAAGAATGAGAGGGAAATGCAACTCATGGGGGAAATCAGGAACAAACAACAAGATGAAACAGTTAAAGATGAATACAGTAGTTGGTCAATCCAATCAGTGGTAAACGAGGTGGGGGGTTGAGTCAGATTCGGTGACATTTTAAAGATCTCTGGACTTTCGTCTGCAGCGCGTCGATTCCTTGGTCTGGGGGTGCGTGGGGTTTAACGGGTCTTGCGTGTTGTCTTAGGTGCGTGAGCGAGAGCGGGAGTGCCGAGGAGAATAGCGCGGAGACCCTCTGTTGTGGCGCGGGGGGGAATAGCTTCGAGACCGGCTTTTGCTGCGGCTGCGGCTGCGGCTCCGACTGCGGCTGCGAGAGCGGCCGTAACTGGGGCTTCTGGGTCCATCCACCTTGACACGAATGTATGCCGTCTCCCCCTTAAACACACACACACAACCATACAGTACAAATGAACAGGGGACAAACCTGACAGGTGGAGGCTGCACCGTGATGCCCGTTCATCACATGTCTGACGAACAGGGCCACAGAAATCTGTAGCTACGTAGAAAACAACACAAATGATTTGGGACATCCAAAACCGCCATTGACTAATGCCAAAATGCTGACATGCACACAACAAATTGATAAAATAAAATCTATTCATACAAACGCAAAAAAAAAAATTGAGGGGAGAACCACTTTGCAGGGTCCATCTCCCTTATCTTTCCTAGCCTCCCGAGTTAAGGTCTTACCTTGAGAGCCTTTTTCTAAATCCAATGCTATTCCAAGTTATTCCATTGGTGTGCTAAGCCCCGGCCCTGACCCCAACCTACCTCATGAGACCTGAACTTAGTGTTATCCAGCTTGCGGACGGCGTAGGTCATGTCTTCTTTCCGAACGAACTCCACCACACCTGTGCCGTCGCGGAACGTGTCAGCGTAACATACATCACCTGCCTCTCTCATGTGGTCCTTCAGGTCCTGCCAGCTTCCACTAGGAGGGAGACCTAACGGGGAACAGAGAGTGCAGTGGTTCAGATAAGGGAGAGAGACACTAAACAAAAAAAAGTATAAAGAAACAGCCCCCCCCCCCCCCCCCCCCCCCCCCCAGAAAAAAATGAATACGTACCAGAGACAATGACCCTGTACTCTGAACGCCTGGAGGGAGGGCCATACCTCCCTCTGGGACCTCCCGCTCCTCCGCCTCTATCACCTCCTCCGCCGCCTCCCCGGCCACCTCCACGCCCGCTTCGGGGGAACTCCACCCGCAGACGATAGCCATCATAGTCATAGCCATCACGTCCGTGAACGGCATCTTCCGCATCCCTGCAAATCATAAACACACAATAAGAACATATTGTTGGATTCATAGTAAAGCCTTGCCAAAAAATGGCTCCGTAATAATATAGATAAACAAACTTCAACTGACAAGTAAGAAACCCCGGGAAACCACGGCAAGGGTATTGTGTAGACTAGCGTACCTGGTGTCTTCGAACTCAACAAACGCAAAAGGCGGTCCCCCCCTTCGATTTTTCAGATCAATATCTCTGATCGCGCCGTATTTGTAGAACACATCTTCGACATCTTTTGTGCGGATGTCAGGGGGAAGGTTTCCAACATAGATCCGACAATCGTTATTCCCGGCTGGGCCTCTAACAACACTACTACCAGACATCGCTAACACTTAGCTTAGTAGTAGCGGCTAACCTTCGCTAAGTTTTCACAGGTGATGGTGATTTTATCAACTATTAGAAAACAGTTTGTGTTGGTACTTTGTCAGGTAGCTTACTAAATTTAAACTATGCCTCGCTTTTGTAAATATAAAAAAACTTTCGCCCAAAATATAATTTACCACACAATCCCACGATCTTGCTAGTAGTTAGCTTACTTGTAGTAACTGTGACGTCGAGTAGCGGAAATCGGTGGCTAGATATGGCCCGTCAGTAAATACATCCGTGCGAGGTCGACCACATCAGAGCAAGTCGTCATCTAGATTATTAAATATATATATATATATATATATATATATATATATATATAAAAAAGTAGATGACGACTTGCTCTGATGTATATATACAGTATATACACAGTATGTATTAGGTCTAATATATTGAGAACACATCACAGACAACTGAATTAAATACAATTTGACTGCATATGTCTTACAAAGTAATAACGTTACATATGTTCATGATAATTGTGCTTAGAAGAGATATAGATTTCAAAATGTGAAACATATTTTATTGCTTGCTCAAATTCATGCTTATCGGTTGCCTAATTAAATTGTATGGCCCTGCACTGTGGACCCAAATACAATATTTCATAAAACAGGATTTATACAAGACTGTCTTGGACTAGGGTGTATGCACATTGCACAATATGTAGGTTTTAAATGTCTATATTTATGGTAGAGACTTTGTTCACAGCGGTGCAAAACAAGGCAAAGATGTGTTTTAGGAGAGTTTAATCTTGGCCTGCACAGACTGCATACATTCTGCAATACTGGAGGAAAGATGTTTGAAAGGTGACAAGTAACCTTCTGTTTTCATACACAACTGTTAACAGTAGCTACTGATACAATGTTTGTTTTATTGTGAAGAATACTGGACACAAGTGAAATAAAAAGGCTTTTAAATCAAACATGGTCATTCGGGAATTCCATGCACAGTGTCAGACAATGATATTTTAAAAGTAACCATAAGCAGTCTATTAATTAAACAATGTGTACGGTCCTTAAAGCAGACATCATAAACTGGACAAAAGTTCTCTGCTTCCCAGGAATATAAAAAAAGAAACTGCAAAGAGAGAATCCCAAAGGTGTCACCATGTTAATGAAGCTAAAATAAAAAAATAAATAAAAAGTAGCATTCAAAACATGAATATTAAAACAATCATGTCCTTGTACCAGTTTATAGTTGGAGCAGAAAGGAGATGTCATCAGTGCAATAGTAGGGTGTCAAGACTTCTCCAACATCCTAGTGTTTTGAGTTCAGACAAATCCTCCACCTCATTGGTCAAAGGTTGTAGCACAATCCTTGAAAGAGGGTGCTTGTATTAATCGATGCCTTGTGATCAATACTGGCGCACTCTACTGTGTGTTTTCGTAAGCGTGCCTCAGTCCTTCTTAGCCTGCTTCTCTTTGCGTCTCTGCCTAGCCTCTGAGGCTATTTTGAGCAGCGACAGCAGGATGGGCACACACATGGGTAGGAAGAGAGGGATGTAGATGGCAAACTTCTGGTCGTCGGGAAAGTAAAGGAGGTGGAGGAGGGAAGGGTCGAAGAAAGCTCTCTCCGAAGCCAAGATGGCTTCTCTGCTGTACTGCAGGGCAAAGGCCAAGTTCCCCGCCTCCAGCTCGGCCACGGCCAATTGGATCGAGGTAACCGCACGCGACACCTGAATGACAAGGCGAACATGCAATCAGAATTTAGACAAAACACTGTAAACTGTGGATGCTTTTGTGTCATGGAAAAAACCATCAGCTTGTAACAGCATGTTTTCTTTTAATATCATTGGGAAAATTAAATGCTCAACTAAATCCATCTACTCTAAAGTCTTGCTGAAAAGAAAGGTTGAAATATCTCACTTTAGCTCAACATAAATCATTTACATTTCCGTTTGAAACCCACAGTACCTGCTGGGCAATGTTATCGTTGATGACTATGTTGCCTATCTGCTCCAAGAGCTGAGCCAAGGACGTGATCGTGGTAGTTGCCGTGGCAACGTTCTCCACACTCCGGCTCCACATGAGGCGGTCCAGCTCCCAGTCGGCCAATCCCGCGCTGCTAACCGGCGCCACAAGGAAGCCGGGGGGAGGGGCTGATGACTGAATCCCAAGCATCAGTCTGCCAGCGAGAATAAGAGAAGAGATTACACAGAGCTGCAGAGAGTGACGCACTCATATGCACACACAGACAGATGCACAGATTCTCTCTTTCTAGCACGCACGCACACGCGCACACACACACTGACCGTAGCTGTGCTAGAAAGACTCCCATCACTTTAGCCATATCAATGTTGATGTCAACAGGGAACTCAGAATCTGGTTCGTAGTGATCATTTACATTATACACCTACAGAAAAAGAAAGAATTTTATTATACCCACTTCCAATAAAACATACAATAACCAACACAAACCTATAGACTGGTAACGAGCCAAAGCAGCAACTACTGTGTGGTTATTATCGGTTATGAAATGCCCTTTTGTGTGGTTGATATCATTGACAAGTAACCTTTTATTGCCCATGAAATTAATAAGGTAAATGACAGTCATATGACGTAAACAACTAGTTTGCAAGGTTACATCTGTAAATGGGAGCTTTGCAAAGGCCGTGTGTTCTGAATGTTGTGCATTGGGGTTAAACTATATTCACTCTGGTTCAATTCTGAAAGACGCGCTTTTATACTATGAGTGTATGACCTTGTTCTTAGATTCTTCTCTTAGTGAAGAGTGAAGACTTCCTCCATTAAAGACCTATCCTTATGCCTTGATTGGACACATATGATTGAGACCTACCATAATGTTCTGATTAGCCACAGGTTTTAGACTTATCTTAATAACCTGATTGGCCACGAAGACTATACAGTTCTATCCTAACGACCTTATTGGACACAGAGATCAATCAGTCCTATCCTATAAACCTGATAGGGTACAGAGACTGTACAAACTTATTCTAATGACCTGATTGGTCATGACGATGAGGCCGTACGAGGAGAAAGAATACTCTATGGGGACGGGAATCAGAGCCGGGACAGGAAGTAAGAGTCTCCTACCATGATGCCACCCCAGCGTGGAGAGTGGAAAGCATTGGAGGTCACTTCCTGTTTCCTGTGCCCGTGGATGTGGAGGGGGGAGTGGTGGGCATCTGGCACGTACAGCAGGAAATTCAACACCGGGTTGGACGAGGCAGCATTGGAGCCTAACCACAAGCCATAAATCATTTTTTAAAATGTAAATCTTATGCTGTGCGTCTTTGTGTGTGTGTGTGTGTGTGTGTGTATGTATGTGTGTGTGTGTGTGTGTGTATGTGTGTCTTACCCAGTCTTGCTTCCACAGGGTTGATCACGTGTGCAAGGCTGTCAGCGTTGAGTGTGTACGCTTTGGCGCTGCTGTCAAAGCGAGGATTGACTCCCAGAACAGCGTAGTACAGAATCTAGTAGGAGTTTGGAGGGATTCGACATAAATTCATATTTCACCCTGGGTACACTCACCCTCACCGGAAAATGATTATATATACCTGCGAGTCGATGCTGAAGTTAGCAATGGGGGCCAGTTTGGACAGCAATGGCTGTATGTAATTATGTACAGCCCCTTCTATGTCCCAGTGTAGACGGTGTGACTTTGGGTCTGGGTTCAACAAGCTGAACGTTATCTCATAACCTACAGACAGCAAAGAGTTTCGAAGTTATCAATTTATCATAAGTGTTTTATTGATACAGTATAAGACTCAAGAAATATAATAGTAAGACTACCTTGGATTTTGTTTGGAATAACCTGATCCTAAAACAGAAGCGTGCGCTTACCTGGGCTGGATTTGAACGCTCTCATGCTGTCCACGTGGTTGCCATGGCTATCGTGACTCAGGCGTACCCGGTCGCTGAGGGCGGCAGTGATGTCGGCGTGGCTGAATGACATCACTTTCAGCACCTGCTTAACACGGGGCTCCAGGTGAGAGAGCACCTGTTTCAGGGTACCGCCCACTCTCATCGGAGGGCCCACACGCAGAATAGCCGTCCTTCGCTGGCCCACAAACACGTTCACATCCTAAATAGCGTCAAAGCGTCAATATGCAGGACAGACTAAACTAACAATATATTCAATACAGTCAGTAATTGCATGCAATAAATGCATGCATAATATATAGAACAGGCTAAAACAGACTACATTGTGTGTAACCTTTCTTATAACTGCGTAATAACCTCTTTCTGCAAATATGGCATTGTGTTTTCGGAAAAATAAACAGGAAGCATTTGCATGAAGCATTTGCATAAAATGTCTATGTGTGTGTGTCTTACCTCTGGCATCAGTGAGGAAGATTCTGGAATCACATACACAACCACCGAACCACATGGGCTCTGACTTAGCATGTGCAGGAAGAGATCAGCCTCTATTGCAAGAGAGGGTCAGAGAAAAACAGAAGGTGTGTGTGTGTGTGTGTGTGTGTGTGTGTGTGTGAGGAGCAAATAAATGAAGACATCAGTGACAAAATAGCACATGCTCAAGCCATTGCCATGAACAGTCTTTCAAATTTTAAAACGTCACTAGACTTAAAACCACCCCTCACCTGCCGCGTTGGGCTGGGAAAGAGCATCCTCCTCCATGATAGTAGCTGTACGATACTTGTTTTCATAACTGTACCTTAGAGATGTATCCTCTAGGGGGGGATAGAAAATATGACCAGAGCTCAGAAAACGCTCATTGGATAACTTTCTTCACAAATATAGAAGAGGAGAGAGTGCTTAGTCATTTTCAACTTAATGAGCTGCAGAAAGTGAAGGAACATTGCTGTATATTGCTGTCATTATACCACATCCATGAAAGTGCATTCCCATAATTCTATTACCATCAACGGTTTGTTCCTCGTGCTGCGTCTGAGTCAGTGGAACTTTATTCTGCTGTTCTGGTGTCAGGGTTCCACGTGCAAACACCACTTCTACTTCAACACTCAGCTGCAGCTGCAGAACGGATCCAAGACAAAAAGGATACCCATACTGTATGTATATACATCTAGAAAATACATTGATATATTCTCTATTATCATTGCAATCTAAACACACACGCAAAACACACACATTGTTTCCGGGCGCACAAACAAACCTCTAGCTTGGCTAATTGGCTGATCTGGCTGACGGGAAGCCAGGCGCGGTATGTTTCAGTGGTCCTCCACCACAGAGGCACACCTACAACGATCACCACTGCTGCGATGGCGAGAGCAGCATACCTGCCCCTCTGACGCTCTGTGACAGAGAAAATGAGACAAATATTTGAGGAGACAGAGGGAGTGAAAAGCTCTGCAGTTCAGGGTCTCAGCTAATGTTAATGGCTGGTGTACCGACACATCAATCGTTTAACTATAACTTAAAGATATATGTATATATATATATACACATGTTCAATAAGATCGAGTGGCGAAATTGGTTGTGTAGTACAGGGAAATTGCCTTCCCAGATATGATAGCTGTTATTTAGCTAGCTAGCTAAACTAAACATTAGTTGTCTAGGGCCGGGGAAATACACTGTTTAATGATTTGACTGACTATACACCAATATGTCATACATGCGCTTAATCAAAAAGGGAAAACATATACACCCCCAACTGGTGCATTTCTAATAAATAAGCATGCGAAAACTGTATTTATGTATCTACTTACCCACTTCCATAGGAGCCATTTCTGTCAATGAAGCAAGGCGTGACCGGAAGAAGAAGGCCCAATCAAAAGAGGGCAAAGGCGTCCAACCAAATCAAGACAATTCTCGTTGGCGTTAAAAACTGATAATGAGGATTATTG
>JAPMUY010010737.1:0-32500 GCA_026901105.3 Galaxias olidus
CCAAGCTTTTCATTATGTTATGTTTGCAGCAGAACAATTGTTTGAGATAACTTCCTGCATTTCTGTTTTAATCCCATTCCAGTTTTGATTATATTTGATGGAGTTCTTATGTTTATGTTTCAATGGCTAAAACTCTCAAAATTAAATACTGGTCATTTGTTGTATTTTATTAGTTTTGGAGCTAAAGATGGCAGTTTTAAACAGCTAATCCATAAATTGGCAAATTCACAGTAATACGAAATTGTAAAACCATTAATGTCAGATAATGACTGTGGAAGCCTAATGTACCTATCGCATGAATTTACTTAAGGAAGCTTACGTCAGACCACTACACTTGCTAAACCGGATATACTGTATGATGACACAACAAATGCACTCACATTTTACATTATTATGTTGTTCTAGTATTTTTGCACATTTAGGAGTTGGCGGGTGTACATTTCACTGTCATTGTACTTTGTATGCTGACATGTGACAAATAAAACCGAACTTTGATCTATAAAGCATGTTAGTATGAAAACATTACTAAGGTGGTCTTGATGAGGATGTAGTGTTAAATGACGGAGCAGGATATTTTTGTTTTTTGGGAATTTATAAAGATGTTTTTTTCTGTTTTCACATGCCAAGATACAAGAACAAGGACATTATTGTCTATGTACTCAGGTTTTTTCCTCTAACATACTGCCAAGAAGGATGTCCTGCTATACGGTTCACCCGAACCTTAAATGTCCACCTACTCGCTGAGAGGCACAAGATGAATGTCACCAGCAGAGGCCATACTTTCCTGTTACACTTAAGGCACTTCTGACTTGCTTAAACATCAGAAGGTATATCATTTTATTGACTTTATTTTTATAATTTTTTTTACAGAACACTACTTAAACGTAATACAAAATAAAGCATTCTAACATTATTCAAAATTATGAAATGTCGACATTTTAATTTGTAGAGCATATTTGGTTACCCAATTACCTCAAGATAAACAAATCTTATCTAGACACAAAAAGGACAATACTAGTAAATAAACGTATTGCATCTTTAATAATGAGCATTTCAGTAAACATGACACTTAAACATTTCAATTTCAATGTGAAACACTGCAGCTAGCTTTTTGAAAGGCACTTTTTTTATCATACATGTTTTGTTACTCACAGTTGTGACATCTAAGAGACAAAAAACAACAACAATATATCGACCACACAATTATTGAAAAGAAAACAGCAATGCAACATAATTCTATTACTTTAATCTGGCACTTTCAACAGAATGCCGAATATGTTGCTTTAAAAAAATATGACAGGAACATACCAACACAAACATACAAATATTCTACCATTGGTTTACAGCATGCAAATGCGTAGTTCTGCTTATTACTACCAGTATTGCCAGATGAATTTCCACCTTGCGTTTCACAATGAGGGGTGAAAAGCAAGACAATAATATACAATTAACACAATAGTGATTGTTACGAAAGAAGGGTCCTTTGTTCACCATTTGGATCTCAAATATGTGGTAAAATTCTCAACTTTAAGACAGTGAATCAAATGGAATGGATTTAGAACAATGCATTATCTAACCAGAAACAACACTGTATTTTTCCTTTAAACTAAAATAATGCAAATGTGGAACATAAAACCTAGTAATGTGCATAGATGTGTATAGGTGCATAGATGTGCAAGTACACAAAACATAAAATACAGTATACAGTATAATTAAGATGATGACCGATGCAGTAGGTGCTCATGTAATGAACCAAACTAAAACCACAAACACGATGCAAAATTACATTCACAACACCGTAATGCACCACAGTATCCATCTTACATTTATGGCTAATCCAGCATTCAGACCTGTGCATGGCTAAAACAAAACTAGCAAAAATGAAACAGTAAATATGAAAATACATTTTGCAGGTGAAATGTCCTCCGATTTTGCAAAGGCACAAGTATTTCTACACACAGTATAAATCGACAGCCTTTGTAAAGCTGGTTCTACCAAACTCAGGGAAGCTTTGGAGGATACCATTTTTTTGTCATGCACCACTGCACTGAAAGTCAAGCATGTGATGCAGTAAATGCCTTGGTCCAATTCAAGCTCACAGGGACTACTTATCCTTTTTGTCTCCGCTGTCCTGAAGACTCTGTATAAAAACAACAACAAAGGTTCCACAACATTTCAAACTAGTAAAAACCTACGTAATATGGGATACTTGCAGGGTACCTGGAGCTCTTGGTGTTCCTTGAGCAGTCTGTCGTATTCCTTGGTCAGCCCATCAGCCTGTTTCTTCATGGCCTCCATATCTGACTGGGACTTCTTCAGGGCTAATGGGAAAGACCCGTAATTCATCATATTAATTCCATGCAATTCACACATTAAAATCAGTGCCACACAGCTAGGAGGTTGCAGTTTAGAACATTCAGTGGCACACTGTTTTGTGTTGAAGTGTCCTATTTTAAAACGGTATACGTGTGTTTGTGTGTGTGTACTTACAATCCTTGATGGTCTTCAGCTCTTCCTCCAGTTTCTCCTTCTGTTCTCTCAGCAGTACGCTACCCTCATCAGTTGTATTATCACCCTTCTCATTTAGAGTCTGGAATAGTAAAACAACTTGATCCTGATTAACCATATCTGCTTACAGTATGGTCCACATAGATTCGTTTTTACCTTCCCTGTTCTTATGTGTAGTTTTTACCTTCCCTAGTCTTGATAATCTTGAACTATGGTTTCTAAATGATATAGAGGCAATTCACTTGCTGTTCAGCACTTAATTTACCTCCCAGCAAAAGAAAAACAGAACATGACCAAATCGTGTGCATGTGTCAATCTTGCCCTTGTACCAGTTTGAGCAGCTCATTGTCTTCCATGCACTTCTTGGCAGCCCGGTTGGCACTCTCTGCCTGATTTTGAAGAGCAACCGTAGTGCATGACGCAGTGGCCAGCTGGTTAATCAGGGTGATGACCCGTCTCATCACACTGATAAGACAAAGAATCGGACAAATTTGTTCAACCATGCCACCAAATCCAGTCATGTGTCTCAGTGAGCAGATTTGATAACAATGTGATGTGCCAATTTAAAACATTTACGTTGAAGGCAATAGACCCAACTACAAAATGTGCAAAATATCAAACTACCCAATATTGACATCTTTTTAACTTAAAAAGACCACTTAGTAAGAAGACGAGGCCGGTTGGTCAGTTATCCCTTAATAGACAACTCACAGCCAAAGGAAGAGAGAGAAGCCAGAGATGTACAGGTTCCTCTGAGCCCGGAACAGCTTCATATGCAGGTGGTCAAGCATGTGCGCTTGCATCTTGGCCTCCTTGCTCTGTTCTGCCCCTGAATACTTCCTTACCTCCCTCACAGCATCTGCATAAACAGAGCAGGGGGTTAAAGTCATAGACAATTAAATGTACATATATTTTCGTCCTTAACATAAATAATTTCTCATTTTCACCATCCAATATATGGATATGGAATATGGAATGGCCAATATAAAAATCTAAATGTGTCAATTTAGAGTTTGAATACTCATTATTAGACAAGACTACATACCCAAAAACAGGACTATGAGGATAATGATCATGGCAAGGAACATCTTGTTCCAAAACCTGGCCACGCTGTTCCAGATGTTTAGCCGAAATATGTTCTGCCATCTGCAATCACACACACAAAACACAGGCTGATATAGTCGGAGTACATGCACATAATGGGCTGTTAATTACTTTCCTCGATCATAATGTACCTTTTGGCTGAGATGAAGGGCAGGCAGAAGATCAGTAGAACTCCAATCTCAACATAGAGGAAAGTGGCCACTGCAGTCCATTGCAATGTCATTTCTGCTGACAGACTCTGTAGAATGAGAAGCATTGGAGCGCTCAAAGACAGTACAGTTTAGTCTAGAACTGGTTTGGTAGGATGGTGAACCAAGAACGACAAGACTTGTAAAAAGCCAGCTCCCTAATGTGAACGCTACCAATAATTAGCTATCTTATACGCATTCTGGAGAAAAAAAATTCCTGTGATAAGCTAAGCTTCTTAACAGTACTGTACAAAGTTCACATGCTTGAGTATGAGGCAATGTATATTATAGTTGTGATAACCAACATTTTACACTTCTCCAGGTGGAATCTTGTAATACTACATTAGCTGGACAATAATATGCAATCGCCAATTTTTACGGTGCAAGACAACAGATACTTCATTTTCAATTAATAATGTCAGGAAATACTGCTATGCTGTTAGCTAGCGAGGAATACTAAAACTGCTATAACTAACCAACTTCAAGTCCAAGTAATCACACAAAACAATAACGCGACTTACAGGTCGGATTCGGATAATAAAAACGTTCAAGGATAAGATGAAGCGTATAATTCAAACGACCAGATAAGCAGAGATGATTCACACTTCTGTTTTAGAGTCTTCCTGTTTGTTTCATCAGTCAATTCTCGTTCGTCTCATTGAAATGACGTCACGTTGCTTGGATTTAAGCGTCCCTTTTTTTTTAAGGCAGATCTTTTTTTTTTTATTACTCAAAATCAAAAAGGCATTACAAAAACAAGTCACTTGAACATGTACACTGAGTAGGATAACACAGTAACAACAGTATAAAAATTAAATCAAACAGAAATAAAACAGAAATAAAGCAAAGTTTTCAAACACAAATTACAAGAGGGCATTAGTTATCAAAAAGATCTGACATTAAATTGTAAAGTTTTATGGCACTTGTTTTCCTAATTCTTCTTAGAGACTGGACAAAAATGTACAGCTCATTTAAAAAAAAAACAATGACATTTGGTGCAGACTTCAAAAACCTGCACTTGTGTATAAAATACTTTCCCAATACCATCAGGTTATAACACAAATATTCTAACTGTTAATCTTCCATGAAGAATCCATATAGAACATTGTCATATTTAAATTGAGGAATCACATTTAATGCATTCCTAACCCACAGGTATAAGGCATACCAAAATGAAGACAAAACTCACCTATAAAAAAGGTGTTCCAGGTCTTCAATATTTGAATTACAAATTGTGCAATTATTCGCATCCATATTAAACCTTTTCCTAAGAAATTCATTACATGGGTATATGCCATTTATAGTTTTGAAGTGTACTTCTTTTGCTCTAGGAATTAAAGGAAATGAAATGTATCTGGTTCTAATTTTGGTCACCATTTTTGTTGTATAAATTTGCTGTAGATTATCCCTTCTTCAGGAGCGGGGAAACATTCACTCGTTATAGTAGATCTCAAAATTAAATTGTTACACTCCCGGTCCAAAAATGTAGTTACCAATATATGAGCAGTTCAACCTTGGTATTACTGTAGCATAGGCTAAAAACCCTTTTACTAAACGAAACATTGCTAATGGAATAGCATTGATGACCGTCAAAAAGTGTTTACGTGTACAGTCAAGATCAAATTTTTGGGATAAAGCTTTCAAATTCTAAAATATTCCCACCAGAGTCCATTAGGTGCAGAATAGACCAGATACCTTTGTCGAGCCAATTAGTATAACAAATAGATTTCTTTTTAACAAGAATACATCGGTTATTCCAATTCGGTGCATTATGAGGTGAAAAGTTGTGTTTGTACACAAGTTTCCAATATAATAATACTTGCTGATGGAAAGAGGAAAGCTCAATTGGTTTTTAAGGCAGATCTACTGAATGACGTCAGTACTTTTTTTTTCTTTTTAAGTAACAGGCAAACGTTAAACTTGTGAGCCCTTGCATGCTGTTACTTAAACCGAGATTTACAATCAAATTGTGAGGGCTTTGATTAGGTGCTGTATACCACTCTGCATAAAAGAGGAGTCATGGCAATTTAATAGGAGCATAAAATGTTTAATTTGGCATAAAAAATATTGTACACACATTAAAATAAAAAATATCAAACATTCATGTCCCTATTGTTCCATAGGTATTGTGGAGGTAGTCTATAACTGCTGAGGTACTGGCTAGGGAATTGAACACCTTCCTCTCGGGTTGTGAACTGACTTTCTCTAGCATATAGATGAGATGGTGATGGAAGCAGGTGAAGGGGGTTCCCTGCTCCGTGGCAATGTCCACCCAGTCCCACACACACTCCAGAGGAGTGTCATTGTACCCAGCAAACATGGCAGGGTTTGCAAGCAACCCACGTGCTGCCATCACACCTACAAAATATACAAGAGAAGATTAGATCTTAGAATTGCCAAAATTACACAGCTCCTTAAGATTTGGGTGCATTTTGAGCTAATTTACCATCAACACCAGTGAGATTTTGGGTGAGTTCAACATCACGGAGGTACTTGATGTCACCATTGGCTATGACGGGCACAGAGACGCTGTCTTTGATAGTCTTTATGGCATCATAGTTTACTGGCTGGTGGCGCTCATCTGCTGTCCGACCGTGAACTGTGATCCAAGACACACCAGCAGTCTCTGCCTTCTGACACAGGTCCACCGTCCTCCTCAGGTCCTTGTGAATCCTGGGGATAGAGTGGACATATTACAATTCTTGTAAGCAAGGTTGCGATCCCTCATGTTTTTTGTTTGATATTTTGTGTATCAATTCCCACTTGCTATCTTTCACAAGGCATTTATATTAAATAAGCAATCAGTCCTTTGTCTTTTAAGTTAGTCTAATGGTTGTAGCACAACATGATTCAGGCAAAAATGACCAGTTGCACTTTAAGCCAACATCGGTGTGAGTAATAGAATGTGCATTTATTTAACAAAAATAGAACTACAACTGAGGAGAGGTCCTGAAAAAAACAAAATCAAGTTAGACAATGATTGTTTAACTAATGTACAAATGGACCAACCTGATTTTGATGGAGGCTGTGTAGTTAGGATTTTCAACTTGGTTTCTGACTTGTCGTACCATATTTTTTACCAACTCGGGTTTGCTTATTAAACATGCCCCATAGCCCTCACACATGGCCCACCTGTTAATAAGAAATGCTGCTGAAATGTACATTAAAACCACTAGCAAGGCAAGCATTATGGCACATTCCAACCTGATTATTTTACTACATCAGAATGCAGGATAAATTGGTAGAATAATTACGTTTAATTCTATAACTTTCACTTGGACAATTACAAGGATCAAAGGCACACCTTTGTGGACAGCCACAGTTGAGGTCAACTCCATCCGAAAAGGGTGCAACCACGCAGGCCGCATCAGCTAATGTCTGGGCATCACTGGCAGCAAATTGTACTATAAGAGGCCTGTCAGCTGATTGGAGAAATAGTAATGATAACAGATCAATCGACTGATAATAATGATATTAGGATGCTAAAAAGCTATTTTCAAGGAAAACATACACGTATGTATATATATATATATGTATATATATTAACATTATCAGTACTTACATTCGTTAGTTGTGAATTCACTGTCTCTGGCTTTGACAGATTGCATAAAATCAGCTGCGACAATCATTGGAGTGAAACACATGTCACAGTCATATTTCCTTACCAGGGACCTGAATGCCAACCTGAGGGAAAATAAAAATCCAAATACTTTTATTGCAGCAGATGACGTTGGAAGCTTATCTGTAAACGAAAAGGGCACAACTTACTTTGAATACCGAACCATTGGGGCACATATTTTTAATACTTTTCCTTCTTCGAACAGATCCATTAAGTTTGTTGTTGTCTTCATGTTGAGCCATGTAGCTAACCATACAGTTAGCTTGCTCGACGATTTCCGGAAACTACTATTTTTGACTGCCTTGCATGCAACTCGTGCTTACAACCAGACGTGACAATAACAATAAAGTAGCAAACATTCTATGGCAAACGTCCAGCAGTCATAAACTGACATTTACTAAGTGTAAAACTCAGTAAAACACGAGACTACAATGTGGTGTGGGCGTGTCCTGAAATGTTTACCTTTGACCTATAATGTAATATATATTTTACACAGACACACACTCACAGTGTAAATATAACATATAATATAATGTTCTCCTGTAAAACGTTAATAATAATATATATTTTTCTTAATAAAAACTATAAAACTTAATAAAACGAAAACGTTTCCAGTTTGTTGTTTTCCCTCACCGTCGCATGAATTAATCGTCACACTTTGATGAAGTGGCAATCATGGACGTTGGTACAGAGTCTTCTATGAATCCTCTCCTGAAAGATGGTAAAAACTATGGTTTCTAAAGTATACTTTTACTAATACATATTTTGTAGCTCTTGTGTGAATGTGCATTGTGGTTTGCCTGTTCTGACAGTTTATTTTCTGTATCTACCAAGCGGTATAAAACTGACTGTATAGCTAGGATTACGTTTACAAATCCCAGTTCAGCTTCATCGTCGATATCGTCAGAGTAGCACAGCAGTGCTTCATTTCATGTTTTGGCAATCAACTTGATTAGCTTTTCTTCTTCTATTGATTTTGTAGACAATGGACGTGTTCTTAAGAGCCTTTATTTTAAACATCAACCAAGCTGTTCCCTCATGATCAGAATTGCAAATTACTCCATGAAGTTGACCTTTTTTTAAACATCTATAGAAACAATCTGAGATCCACTATGTTAGAATTAGTCTAAACCCTGTTGAAAGCGTCCCATAGCCCATGCATTATATTAATCTTCCTTTTCAGAATGCTATAGTGATTTTCTCACGGACGACTTTGACGTCAAGACCTACACAGCACAGGCCATTCATCATGCTGTAATCGCTGAACAACTGGCTAAGCTTGCACAGGGCATTAGTCAGCTAGACAAGGAACTGCATAGCCAGGTAACGGTTTACTTGCACGTTTTGTTTTTATACTGTTCGTATCGTAGGTTTTTACTATATCCATACATCGGCTTACAGTGGAAGTGTAGAGTATGCTAATTCAACTTCCTTGTATTGTCTGGTGTGTTTAATCAAAGAAGCCTATCGGTTTACATTTAGGCACACAAACACCTGTTGTAAACCTGTTGTAAATACCTAATGATGGGATAATACCTAACCATTATTTGATTAGTATGATTTTCCCCAAATAACACAATTTTCAATTTTTTTGTATTATTTTGTTAGGTGGTTGCTCGACATGAAGACCTTCTGGCACAAGCTACGGGGATTGAGTCTCTTGAAGGCAAGGATTTTTTAATTTTTTGTGTTCATTTAAAATGGCTGTTTATGTCTCCCTAATGTGTATTTTTGCAACCTGTAGCTTAGCCCTTTGAGATTGTTGTAGCAATGTAAAGCGCATTATACAAATAAAATGTATTATTATTATTATTATTATTAGTAGTAGTAGTAGTAGTAGTAGTAGTGGAAGTAACAGTAGTAGCAGTAGTGGAAGTAACAGTAAGCAGTAGCAGACGTAGTAGTTGGGAATGCATGAGTTCCTTTTCGAAAGGCATACAGAGCATCACCCACAGTTGTGGCTTAAAATGTAGACTCTCTTGTAAGTGCTGGGTTCAACATTGTGGTCCACAAGGGCCAGATAATCATGATGCTATGCACACGTCCAAGTTAAAAACTTTTTGTCCAAAAGACAGCATTCATCAGATCTAAGTTTTTTTTTTTATTATTCAGACCATCATTCGCTGCATTTGATCTGCAGCTACATAGTATTTGCCGTAAAAGTACTGCTAACACTGCATATAATACATTTTATGCTATAATCCAAACCCAACAACAAACCCCATATTGTTTGAAACAAACCCAATTTGTACAATTATTAAGTTGCTAAGATTCAATGCATTTCTGTATATCATCCACAAGATGGCGATGGTATATTATTTGAATCATAATCTTTTTCGCTCATATCTTTTGAAATAATATATGTCCACATAAGAAATATGCGATCCAAAACAAATTAACTTTCAATTTATTATATTCTGTTTCTCAGGGGTGCTTCAAATGATGCAAACAAGGATTGCTGCTCTACAGGGAGCGGTAGACAGGTAAATTGGCCCCAGTAGAGAGAATTAGTGAAATTAAATTGAACTAAGGGATCTTCAATCTATTACTAGTTCTTACTACTGACTCTAATGATCTATTTTTTGTTGTTGTTGCATAAGACATTTTATGGCACCGTTTGTTTATACAAAATTAAATATTACTACGGCAAAAAATAAAAAACATTTTCATTTGCTGTCAGGAACCATAAGTAGGTATTTTTGTCACATTCTGATTAATGTATACTTGAAACTAGACACATTACAAAGATTAAAATTTCCATGGTGACTGCAAATAGAAAAATAAACATAACAAACGTTAACATTATCATAAATACTTAATATACACAATGCTCATTTGAAATGTTTTACAAAAGTTCCTTTGGGAATTGTGGTCTAATTTAAAGTTAGCATAGTTGCTGTAAAGCCTAACCTTCTATTTTTCATCTCAGGATAAGGACAAAAATTGTGGACCCTTACAACAAGATTGTTTCCAGGACTGCGCAGCTTGCCCGATTACAGGTAAGCCCCTCTTCCTTACCTGCCCGACAGACACCTCTAGACCTTACTGATGTTGTGTTTTTGTATTTTGCAACCCAAAGACTTCGGGAGATTGCCTCTCTAACAGTCATTATTAACATCGCCTCTCGTCCCATAAGGCTTACAACAACCTGCGTCCTGCGCTGGCAGGTAATATCTACCTCTGTTGGGAAGATAGAGACGAAAGCAGACAACATTCTGCTTGCAGCTTTTGCCAAGCATTACTGTTAGAAAGAGACCCAAACACCTGGATTTTTCTTTATCGTTACTTGTTTCTGCTTTTCCACATACATATTACTATTAGGGGAAAGCAATGGCTTTGATTTTCCACTTGAATAAATCACGCTGGATGATAGTATAAATATTGGAGGTTGGAGATAACAATCCGTAAGTTTCACATGATACATTTTACAACCCCTTGTTAGTGATGTTTGTTTTTCATTCCAGAGACCGCATGTCCCAGACCTAATTGTTTGAAATATAATAACATTGATTCACAAACATACATGCACTGTTGGCTTTAGCATCTTACCCAGGCTGCACTGTTGTAATTATTGAAATACTAAAGTATATGTTTTGGCTTCCTCTGTCTCAACAAGCTACACACATAGTTCTGTTAAAGGTTTACAATGTCATCAAAGTCGATCACGTGGCCAGCTCTGATCTCACTAGCAGATTGCAGCTGCCGAACCTGCTAACATCTCTGCTGTAGATAGAACGTTGCCATGCCTGTGCTTGTACAAAAAAGCAATCTGGTCTTTTAATGTTGAATATCTCCGTCCATTCCTTTGAAAACCTTTGGCTTTGTTCTCTGCTAACAGCTTAGCAGGCTGACCCTGTCTAGTCTGGTCCTGTCTAAGCTAAATATATCTGCCAGTGGCCTAGAGGAAGTTTGGAGTCCTGGGATTTGGCTTTTTAGTTTTCTGCTTCAGTTTTTGTTTGAGTCCAAAGTGGGTGGTGCTTAAATATTCATTAAATATGGTATTAGAAAGGAAGTATGTGCATTTGGTCTTTCTGCGTGTGGCCATATGCCGCGTGCAGGCAGGCGGGTGTGTCTCTTTCAATTTCACCGACTCTTATCTTTCTGAATGAGCTGGCTTTGAGTCACACAGGAGCAGATCAGTTAGGCCTCTATGATGCCTGGGGAACCAGAGGGCTGCACTTGTGCTTCTCAATGCTGCCTTTACTTACACAATAGCTTCCTCTTACCCTTGGATAAGGCAATCAGACTGAAAAACACAGGCGCGTGGGACGGACGGACGGACAGACCACCCACCTCCGGCTTTAGATGCACCCCCCCCTTAATTTTAGTCTAAAAACCCCTGACCTGTATGTGTCCTCCAGCTAGAAACCTGGCATTGCTGTGCTCCTACACTCTCGTTAATGCTTTTCTATTGAAGCACCCTTGCTCTTCCTGGTACTTTATTGATTTCAATCCATAACCGTAATTGATTGATGGAAGACATGTCATGCCACTCACCATGAAATCGATTCGCTCACAATGCTTACCTCAACAATTATAGTTCAAGTATTGGACATTTGTGGAGCAACAGATTGTAAATAAAAAAGGGTATTTGAAAATGGAAAAGGTAGCTCTTTGCACAACGACTGACATTCGCTGTCACCCCGAGACGTTTTTCTGTTGCACTCCCCGTCTCCCAACATGCCTCCTGTTCTCCGTAGTTTTTCTCTGAAACTTTGATGCTGAAATCCTCCCTCTTACGGACATAGTCATGTGAGTGTCCTTTGTCCCTTCCTCTCCCCTAGGTGGCCTGCGACCTGCTGAGGAGAATCATCCGCATCCTGTATCTTAGCAAAAGGCTGCAGGGCCAGCTCCAGGGGGGCAGCCGGGAGATCACCAAGGCCGCCCAGAGCCTCAACGAACTGGGTAAGGACCCGACAGCTGGGGGCTCTTGGCTGGAGTTCCATGGCCAGGGGCCCAGCGTTAAACCTTGCTCAGCGATGGTAGTCACACTATTGGGGCACGATGGCGAGCTGCGTGCGTTCCTGCTCCAGGCTGTGACCGTGCAGTATAACATAGCCTTTCATGTTGACCGACTGTATATGTGCTTTACAATGTGTTAACAGAGGGGAGCTGTTCTCAACGCTCCCCTTTAACGTGCCTCAGCGTTTACGAGGTTAGCAAACAAATCCTGACTACTGTCTCTTTGATGTGGTAGCAGCTGTATTGTCTTTTCATGACTTGTGATACAAGGCTTTTTTTAGAACCAGTTCTCCAAGCCTATTGGGGATAGTTTTGAAAATGAAACATGCTGATTTTCATGTCACCATTGGGTTCTAATACATAACTCTAACATAATCTGACAGGGCACAAAGTTTGACTGGCTGATCATTTAGATGTTGATCTGGTGGAAGTGTGTTTTGAGAGGAACTTGTGAACTAGCGACTCTCCCAGACTTTCACACTAGCAAGCTGCACCACCAAGACATGACACACGCACGCTGTTCTTGTTGTCAGTGACTCAATTGTGAAAGAAGTATTCTACCAGCAAAGTAAAGAGTCTTGCGCCTTCGTGGAAAGACCGCGGGCTGCTGTGGTTCTTGTTGAAAGCCCTGATCCATGTTGATGTCGTGCTTATGGAAGAAGAAGAGGTTGATTGTAGATGGAGGTTGGTTGGAATCCACTTCTTTTGAGATGGGATCAGCACGGTGCTCTTTGAACGTGTGTGGCAAATCTGCACCGATTGCAACCATCTTACGTGACGTCTTTAATTGAATTGAACGCTCTGAACTATGACCTATAGCACACTAGATCACAATACTTGGTTTCAACAAGCAGAATACATAGACTTTAAATTATAGTTTAGGTTATCTGCGCCAACAACATACATTAACGTGATATGATTTGGTATTTAGGCTATGAGACGCTGCTCTGGAAAAGGCTGGGAGACGCTGCTCTACGTATGTCTTGGTATTTATGTTTATGTTTAAGGAAGTCAATTGTTACCATTTGTTGGTGCCGATGGTGACCTTTACCATAGATTGTCTTTTCATTTTGCCGACGTGTTAAATGTGACCAATGTCGCCCAGCACCTTAACATTATAGCCTATCTCTCTCGCCTTCCTGCTCCATAGTCTGCCCCCTCTGCATTCTCACCAGGCGGGCCGGATCAGATCAGTGATCGATTGTTCTTCTTGTTGACATTGTTTTTACTGACTCCAAAGTTTTCCTGCTACCTCTGAAGCCTGACCCAGAGCTTGGGTCACACTCTTATGCGTCAAAATCTAAGAGCACCCGAGGTGCCTGGCCTCGTTGTTGAGGGGGGCTTAGAGCTCGCCAGGTTTCAGGTGAGGCCATGTGCTATAATGGCTAAGAGACCGCATGTTCTACCGTCCATGCAGAGTCTACTAAGTAGGTATCACTTAATGTCTCTATTTTAGCACATTAGGTTTCCTTAGACGGAATCTAGCCACTCTGCGCTGTCCATTTGAAACACCCGACAGTCACCCTGCTGACTGGCCTCGCTCGCCCCCCCCCCCCCCCCCCGCCAGGGAGGCGTGGCTGACTGGCCGTCTGCAGTGGGCCTGCTGGAGCTGGCCTAATACAATCACACAGCACTGCCGGCCTAATGTGATTTAACTCGCTTTCTTCTGTCAGTCAGGCACTGTCAGCCGCACAGGTAGAGAGAAAGGGAGGGCTGCATGGATAAGGAGAGGGGGGTCGGCGGGGGATTTGGGGATGACAGGGGAGGGGAAGGGATGAAGAGACAGACAGACAGACAGACACAAGGGCGGAGAACACGAGAGAAGTGGGGGTTGGGAAAGATGAAAGAGAAATTAGAGGACGGAACGAAAGGCAGGCACAGGCAGAAGATAAAAAGGAAGCCAACCAAATAGAGGGATTCTGCAGATTGGGCGGCGGAGGAGGGGGGGACTGGAGCTAGAACGGAGGTTTGACAAGCATCTGTAAATCGAATCTGGAGAGGTGATTTACTGGCACTCCCTGCCTCTCTTCACTAGGCGTAGGCTTCTGATGATCGTGTTTGAGTCGGTCGTATCGCCCGCCCAGTTCATCTGGGACTCTGGATGTCAGGTCTGGCCACAGCAGTGGCCTATGGCGGCGCTAGATCAAGTGTTGTGGCTGTGGACCGGCAGGATCGAGCGAATTGCAGCGCTCAGTGGTGGCCCGTGATGTAAACTAACCTCTGTGTGTTCTCTGGCTTCACCTTGTGTCACAATGCAATCTGTTTGAGCAGATCGAGCACATATGAATGACCCGGTGTTGTCATTGTCCCCTATCCTTCCTCAGACACTTTGCCACCAACGTGATCACTTGGTCTGGCAGCAGTGGCTTTTGTGTCCTTGTCCTTTTGGTGCTCCAGCGAAGCTATTATTTGTTTCCTCTCCTGTGGGCTCACCGCCTGTCACTCAGCGGACAGGAGGTGTGTGTCAAAGGAGAATCGCCATGGCGACCATCGATAATAACACAATGAGCCTGTGTGCCGCCTAGTGTATTCCGTATCTTCCCGAGAGAAAGGGGGTGTTATTGAAGAAGAGTGGAGAGGAGAGGAGATGAGCACGGGAGATGAGCGGGGGCGGGGGGGGCATGGTGGAAAGCCCTTATTTGAAGTGTGTCCTTCTATTAGTGGAGAAAACGCTTGTCAGACATCTAGGCAAATTGTGTGCATGTGTCTGGCATGTATGTGCCACCCACAGAGCCTGGTTGGCCCTACCTTGTATGTGCTCCACTTAGCAGCCACAGCAGCCCAGCCAAAGCCCAATGTTTCCTTCAGCTCCTAAGCAGCACCGCATGCACTTATCTGCTTTTGGCCAGTTTTGATTGGGCAGTGAGTGACCACAGTGAGTCTACCATGTGACCAGCCTCCTACATCTAGGAACCCTGCCAGAACCGCTCTGGAACTCTTTCTCTCCAACCACCGGCACCCCTGAAATCCAAAGCACTCTGCATACCAGCAATGCGCGACCTCTTGTGAGCGCCGGTGAAAGACAGAGCGGAGGGAGTGGGGTGGAAAGAAGAGAAGGTAGATCAAAAGTGAGCTGAGGAGTTAATGACGGGGTTGAGTAGAGAGGCTGGCAGGAAGAGCGAGAGAGAGTGGCATTTAAAGAGCAATGAAAGGAGGAATAAGGTGAAAGAAAGAGATGGGTCTTGTGTGAAGAAAGGGAGCTAATAGTGCTGTGTTCACCTCAGGGGTGTGAAATGGTATGCTGTAAGGATAAGATAAAAAAGAAGATGGACTATTTCGTTGAATCAGATAAGATCCATTGGGAGCACAGCCTAAGCAAGGCTCCCAGGTACAGCTGTCAAAATGACATCAACAGTAGGCGAAGACAGGAAGTACACTATCAGTAAGAAAAAGAGAGCTTTTAGTTTGAAAGTAGAAGATGTCTGTCTTTTAAGGTGTCGCAGACATTGAGTTTCGTAATTGTTTACTTCAGAGACTTGCAGACCTTTGCAGGCATCTTGATCGTGTTATTTCAGACTGCCATTTCAGCCTGTATCCTTAAGGGGAGAGGCATAGAGAGATAGACATGTCCATTGACATTTTCCAAGAGAGGCATTTATATTTGACAGATGCCATTTAGTCTACATAATAGTAGATTGACATTTTTTTGTATTCCAAAATATAGTAACTAAATAAAATGACTGTCAATAGATGGCACAGTGGGGAACTTAAGATTTTTTGTGTGTGATTTTTTTTTCTGCGTTAGTCATCTGCTCTATGATTTGGCTTTTGGCTGTACTCAGAAACATGAGTTGGCAGGTGTAACAACTATAACATTCCAATATCCTTCTAACCATTTTAACAACTTCCAGAAAGAAGTTAGTAATGTTTAGTCAAAATGCACATGCTTTTAGGGCTTTTGCTGAGGACAATGATAAGTCAATTGCTTCCTCATGATTCTAAAATAGAAAGCCTGTCAGAAGCAACTGTAATTTTATTTTAAAGAATGAATTTATCATCTCTACAATGAGCCTGTGACCTCCTAGGTTTTTTTGGAGGGTGTCCAATCGAACACTTTCGCCGATCTTTTGTCTTTTTTATCACTGTTCCTCGTCTCAAACTCATTTTCTCTTTTAGCTGATATGGCACAAAGCCAGTTCCCACAAAGCTGTCGACACCATGTCTTCAGACATAACCTTGAATGTTTTTATTATATCCTTTCTGTCATTGAGTAAAAGGATACAATGTTTTTTTTATTGGCTTTAACACATTTGTCAAACACAAATACATTTTAAGGACATGTCTGTTAGTATCCATTAAGATAAGTTATTTCGTTTTGTTAATTTTAGGATTGTGGGGGAGGGGGGTGTTCAGTTGCTGTGGGGCAAAGTCAAGCATCCACCATAACCTCTGTCATAGGCTAACTATCCAGATAATAGACTAGACCAAAGGCCACTTTGGGCTCCCTCACTGTGTCTGGACCTCCTCTCCTATCAGGCCCTGCATTGGTATTCTGCGTTTGTGACGCTGACCACATCCCTCCTGAGGTTTGTGTGACCTTCCTGTGTCAGCACAGAGAGAGTGACGGTGATGCATTGCCTGCCACAGCCAGACCGTTATTATCTATCTGGTATCCTGGTCTTGCTTATCGCAAGTGGAAGAGAACGGGCTTGCCAGGGCAAGTGTTTAGGCACCATAGCTGACCCTTGACCATTTCACATTTAAAAATCTTTCAAGCTGGTGTGCTACTTGTTCATGAAAACACACAGTGCACACACACAAAAAACACAGAACGACACAAACAAACAATTCCATGCTAACATTTGTGGATCGGGCCCCTCTGCTTTTACTTAACACCCCTTTGGCATCAGAACCTTCCATAACTGATACTCTGTCATTAGGTTGATATTAAAGCTGGCTCCCGAAGGGACTGTGAGATAAATCTGCACGAGCTCCTGACTGGCCAGTTAGAGGCTACGGCTGCTGCGTTATCACGGGAGACCACAGAGGGATGATTGAGAGAGGCCAGCCAGGGTCAACTCGGCATGGACACATAATCCGGCTGGGCTGATTACAGTGTAATAGAGAAATCACAAGGCCACATCTTTGCTATGCCACTGCAATCAATCTCTGCAATATCACCACCATCTCTGCTCTTCTCTGCCTTGTGGCCAATCATCCCCCTGCCTCATCAAAGCAGCCAGATGGAGACAATAGCCCTGGGGAACGGCAAATGAGAAACAAGATTTCACCTCTAAATATTTGTTCGACTTCAAGGGCTTGATGCTTTCTGTGCCAAAGTTATTGAGTACACAAAGAGAGTCGGCGAACATGTGACTAACTGACTAACCGAGTCCCATCCAAGTGATTTATTACAAAATGACAAATACTTAGTGTTTTTAGGTATCAATATATCCTATTACTATAAAATACTTACACATATTATATTTCTGTAACAGAACACCATGCGGTATATACAAATCGGACAGTCTATTTTCAAATTGACCTAAACACCACTTCACTATTTCCACAATAAATAGTAATAAATTATTCCCCTTCAGTGGGGCTGTACAAGTTATCATTTACACAACAGCTTTGGATCAGTGCTTTCCCTTTTAAAATGAGATGTTGGTACCTGAAGGTTAGACCACCATCGTGTCCGTCCCTTTCTGCGTGGAGCTGTTATTATGGTGGGGGTTTTTTTCCCCGCTGAACTTGGCATCACTTAAGTTTAGAGAATCACTTCTAGCTCAGTAGTGTCAATATTTTTAAAGTACAAAAGAATGTCTCAAGTGGAATACTTCACATTAAATTATGAGATACGCCTGACTGTCTGACTGTACAATTTGTATCACACTACTTTGGAATCAATTCAACATGATACCAATGCTCCTTGTTTTTCAAAATGTTATTCCATGTTCTTGGGGACTTATGGTGGCACATTCTCGGACGACAAACACTTCTGTCTGATCTCGGTCTCTTCAAAGGTGACCTTTTTGTTCCTCTTAGGGTCAATCCAGGAGTTGTGGATGACCACGTTGTTGGGGGTCGGGTCGGCCTCCACCACCGACACCACCCGCTTCTTCATCTTGCTTTTCAGGACCTTCTGGAACTTCTGCCTGGTGAAGGCATAGAGCAGCGGGTGAAATATGGTCGTCCCGTAGGCCATGACCAAGAAGCCCATCCTCAGTCTAACCATGAAGTCGCTGGGCCCCACGCTGAGGATGACCGTGTTCAGCACGGTGATGGGTGTCCAGCACAGCAGGAAGGTGGAGATGATGAGCAGAGACATCCGGAAAACGCGTTTCTGCCGCTCCCGCCTCTCCCGGTGCCGCTTCACGGCCCGCCGCAGAGCGATGATGACGGACACGGAGGTCCGCATAGCCAGCGGGGCGCTCGGCCCACCCCTCACCCCTGCGCTGCTCTGCGAAGCGTCGGTCGACTCCACCTGAGTGGCGGATGTCAGCGAGATGGTCTTCTTCTTTGGCGGCTTCTTCTTGGGCGGGTTGTGCTGGAAGCGCGTCCCGATACGGATGTTGAGTGCCTGTAGGATCTTGTAGTAAGTGACCAACATAACCACAGCGGTGAAAAAGAATATGGGGATCTGTGCTAGCAAATGGTAGTATAGACCCAGCTCAGTGTAGTACTCATTAGTATGGGCTACTGTGGCCACAGAAGTCTGGTTGGAAATGTTCGAGCCAGATTGGCTGAAGAAGCCTACTTCCATGAAGGGCACCAGGAAACTGAGGAAGGACAGAGCCCAAATGCAGCCCAGGAGAGCCAGCATGCGGCCCATGGTCAGCACGCGGTTGGCCGGGCGGACTGAGATGTCGTAACGGTCCACCGTGATGGCTAGCACATTAGAGGCAGTAGCAACGCTAGCGAAGGAGACGCAGGCCTCGTGGAAGCAGCAGACCAGGGCCGTGTCCGCCTCCAGGGGAAGCAGAACCACTACAGCGGTCAGCGGAATGCAGGACACACACACCTGGGAACGGGAAGAGGAAGAGTCACGAAACAGTCAAAATCAACAAGTGGCGCAGTCAGATGTAGTACATTCACAACACTGGCAACTGAAGCCCGAATTTACCCTACACACACGGAAACGTGTCTCCCATCTCCCCTGTCCCAAATAGGTTGTGACCATCAGGATGACTGTTGTTCTTACAGTGGTTTAGACCAGATAGTTTGAGTACTGGGTCACTCACCAGTACGTCCAGCACGTGGAGGTTCATGGTGACTATGTTGCTGACCGAGCTGATGAGGTTCTGTTTCATGCAGTAGAGGACCAGCACGGTGAGATTGGAGCTCAGGCCCAGGACCATTTCCAGCACCAGGAACCCCGTCAGAGGCACCTGGAGACAACCATAGTGACACCTCGGTCTGATTCTACTCACGGTTTAGAAAGCCCCATCCCTTTCGTTACTATGGAAGGTTTTCAAACATTTCTAATGCAGCCTACAACATCAAGCACGCATGTTTAATGCCTGCTGTAAAGATTGTCAGTCAATTTGTAACCAAGGGCTACACGTGAGTGACGGGTTTAGTGAAGTGCATAGCTACCTGAAAGCTGATGGGGTAGGGGGCGGAGGAACTCATGTCGAGGTCAGCGGGTTCAGCAGTGTCCACAACAGTCACGTTGCTCATGGTGGCTTCTGAGATCAGCACAGGCGAGGTATGCATTATCCTGCAGAGAGGGAGAGCGATGCACCGTCACACGGGTGGAGAACGCACCGTTGACTCCTAGCAGTCTGCCTTCCTGTCTTTTTTCCCCCCCTGTCCACCTGTCTGATTCTGAGAATCTAGGTTATCCTGCACCACTGCGGAATCCTTTCATGTAGAAAACCTCGCCACGTATTTTGTCTGTGTGGAAAAAAACACTGCTTTCTCCTTATTTTTGTCAGTTTAAACTGAATGCGTTACTTGGCCTGGTGACTGGTCTCCACCCCAAGTTTGTTTTCAGAATGTCTGAATGAACAAAAGAGGCGAAAGAAAACCTATCGCATAGACTTCTGATTTACTTGACCAACCTGTTTTTAGCTTTAGTAATGCAGGTCTCATTAAAGAGCCGAGACGGGGGCTAGGCCTACAGAGCCTTGAGTTCTCTGGCCAGAGCAGTAACGCCAAACAAACACAGGACAGGCCATGTGATTGGAAACAGCCTCCCCCCCCCCCCCCCCCCCAGAAGAAGCCTACTCACCCCCTCCCTCACACTCTGCCTCCACCTCAGGAGTGCATGGGCCAGCCCACTCCAACTTGCTGGGGGAAAAGAAGCAGAAGATCGAAGAATCCCGACATGGTTAGATGGTTCTAATTTTGTACTGCATGCCTTGAAAGTCCTTTGTTAATCCTGTTGGTGTGTTTGGTCCTGGTAGTAGTTGTAATAGTACACAACGGCCTTTATTTAGTCCGTTTAGGAGTCAAATGAATATAAAATTAGGGTCAAGAACTCTGCCTGTGTTGTTTTCCAAAAGGTGACAATTACAACAAGACAAAGGATTATGTGCCGTTTTGCCAAATCCTTTTCGAATTATTCCACGCAGAAAGGGAGTATTGAATCCGCAAGTACCCACTTGTGTTTTTGAGCTGGGAGGAGGTGCACTGCAACGTCCACGTGGTGCACTAAATCAATGCTTCCTTTCTTTCACTGTCTTTACCCCTTTGTTAGTCTTTTGAATACGAACCAACGGTTCTATTAAGGACTTGAGTGCTGGGACAATCCCTCTCCGAGATAATCCCGTGGTCCCAACTCCATTCACTGTCAAAGTCCTGTGGGCTTCCCAGAGAAGGTGGAGGTCCAGTCAGGGTCCATGGCTCCTGTTTCTGTCCGGTCACCTCAGACGGTGTTTAAGCTTAATCCCGACACCAGTGGTCCTCAGAAGGTCAAATAACGTGGACAACCTCAGTGGAAGGTCACAGGGGACTTGTCTAGGTTGAAAGGTTAAGCAGGTAAGAGGTTTCTTTCATTCGGTGTCTAGACTTAAGGATAGTCATATCCATCGATTCTGCAACTGGAGACCTTCATCCTGGAGAACAAGGGGAATTGAAAATGTGTGTTAGGCTTGAAAAAATGAAAGGAAAGTATTAGTTTCTATTTCATACCTGGTAGTGTAACCTGTGTGTGTGCATGCGGTTGTGTTTGTGCGCGTGTGTTCCACCAATTATTTTTAGTCCTGCTGTTGTTTGATGGCCATGTCATGTCATGCAGTTTTTGGCAAATGAGTCCTGAGCCTGTCAAGAGGCCTTTGTGTACAGCCTCATCTCGTACCCCCCCCCCCCCTCTCACTCTCCCCTGGTCATGCTCTGGGTGCAGAGACTGGTATCGCTAATGGCAGCAGGTTGACAGAGCTGATAGCAGCATATGATCCAGGCCAGGCAATATGACAGAGAGCATGGTACTCAGTGATCTAGATCTATATCGTCTTTTCTACACCCCCCCCCCCCTCCATGGGAAAATGAATCCACTGTTCTTTAATTCTCCACGAGACTCATGTGACTTCTCTCTGTTTTCAAAGGATGTGTGTGTGTGTGTGTGTGTGTGTGTGTGTGTGTGTTCAGCTGCGTACAGTGTGTGCGTTTTGTGTGGCTCACTGATCTCTAAGCTGCCTTTCCACTCATAGGCTGTTTAACTGCCTGTAAGCGTACGGGGCTGTTTGAATATAAAGCTCTGTTGCTAAGTGCTAAGAGAAGTGCTTTCTTGGTCTCCGGAGAGCGATGCGTGCAGATTACCAGTGTGCCAGGTGAGGGACTTCAGAAAGCTTCGACGAAAGACTCCTTGTGGTGGGTACCATCAAATGTGCAGTGTTTAACAGAGAGCAGTAGAACGCAGTGACGCTCACACACTTTCAACTAGAGCAAACATACAGCACAAACACGAGCAGGTTGGTCACCGAGGAAGCCCTGCGTTACTTTGCCACCATCCCCTCTACATATTCTCCTAGATGCTTTGCTGGCTATAGCGCACGCGAGCACGGCGGAAAACAACAGTGCGTTGAAAATGAACTCTGGTGAACGTCACCCGCCAGCTCACGGCGTGTGGTCAGAGAGAAAGGAACCGGGCACGCCACCGTGGAGGAGCTCTCTCCATGTCGTTAGCGTTACCCCGGGCATCATCCTCACCTCGTCAGCGGAGATCATCCCTCCTCGCCCGCTCCCTGCTCCCAGACGGCCAGGCGCACACACACACACACAGCGTAGATTCTCCCCGGGGGGCACAAAGGAAGCCGGGAACGATTCCCTCGGTGTGTGGCGAGGTCGCGGCGTGAGCACCCCGTGGTTCGTCCGGTCCTCAGGGGTCAGCCGACGTTCCCAGAGTGATGTGAAAAGAAAGGCGGGATTGTTTAGGAGTGCGGTGTGAGGATCCGGCAGCACTGGTGAGGGAACAGGGACAGTGCTCCGATTTTCCTCCGCTCTGCTTTCTCTCCCCTCTCTCGCTCCTGCACTCTCTCTCTATCTCTCTCACACACATACACACGCGCGCGCGCGCACGCACACACACACACACACACACACGCACACACACACCCCCCTCTCTCTCTCTCTCTCACTCTCTCTCTCACTGTCTTTGTGCTGTAATAGCCCGTCCTACTCATCTCCAGCTCCCTCCCTCTCTCCTTCCCCGACACTGTATCCTGCACTCTCACTCCCCCGTTTATTTTTTTTCATCCTTTTCTTTCATTCCGTTCATGGCTTTGTACAGCGCTCTCCTTAACTAATTAGCGTCAAATAAAGGTTTTAACCAGTGGAGAGTTTGTCTTTTGATTCAAAGCCTCTCCCTTTTTTTTCTGTCGTCGTATCTTCCTAGCTTTTAAAATATGTGTTGTTCACCTTGTATTAAGTCGAGTGGATTGGATGGCTCGGCTAGAGGGCACTCACCAAAATTCAACCGGCTTTGTCCAGCTAATGTTGTGATCTTTCCGTCTCCGCTAAACGTCTTGCTCGGTCTATCTACGCCTCACTCTTCTTGTCATTGCTCTCAGTCCTCTCATTCCTGTGGCATTGTCTCTCTGTTTTGCTCCCGCAAGATCACTATGTCGTAACCGTGGCGATGATAATGGGAGTGCGTCCTCCGCAGGACCTTTGGCCAATCCTCAGATGTTTGTGTTTGCCAACCTTGTTGTACACACACACACACACACACACACACACACACACACACACACACACACACGTACCTCATAGCCCTAATCCACTGGGTTGTTGACACCTTCTGTAACTAGCCTAATGCTGCACTCACATTGACTTTTACATCTGCATTGTAAGCAAAGTTCACTGACTTCAATTTAAAATGTTTAAGTGTTTTTATTAAGTTTGATTTTTTTTTTTATTAACCTTGGATTTCGAATGTTCTATGACACAGGACTGTGTTGTATCTATCACCTCTATGATAGTGAATATATAACACTACAGTAGGTTTCATTAAGGGCACAGGACTGTGTGTTGTACCACCTCTCTGACAGTTAATATATAGCACTACAATAGGGTTGAGTAAGGGCACAGAGAGCATGTGAGGAGAGATGGTAACTTCTTGCTAGCGTGCTACCGTCAACCTCCAAATCCTACCTGTCTTACGCTCCCAGACTTGAAATCTGTGTGTGTGTACGCATGTGTTGGTGTGTGAGTGTATGTCTGAGGGAGAAAGAGAGTGAGGGAGAGACACAAAAAGTGAGAGTCTGGGTATGTGAGACAGAAAGAGAGAGAATTGTCTTAAATGTTTAATGCTGACATTAATATTGCAACCCCATATCCACCCTGTCCCTCCGGCAAGCCTACAGGGTACTACAGTGTGTGTGCATTTCTGCTATTCTCATTGCAACATAACTAAGAAAAAGTGTGTGTGTGTGTGTGTGTGTGTGTGTGTGTGTGTGTGTGAGCGAGAGAGCAAGGGTGATTGAGTGTGTATATTTGTGTCTCTTAACTGGCAATGGTGAAAATCACTGGCCCAGTGTGACTGCATGCCTGAACTGCTGTGTGTGTGTGTGTGTGTGTGTGTGTGTGTGTGTGTGTGTGTGTGTGTGTGTGGGGGGGGGGGGGGGGGTTTGCGCGCTCATGCACGTGTCAGTGTGATTCCCGTGTGCAAGAGCGAGTGAGCAGAGCCATGCCAGAACCTGTCAGTGCTGATGTCTTTATCTCGCTCCAACGGCACACTATGGGTCCTGATCTCTGTGTGTGTGTGTGTGTGTGTGTGTGTGTGTGTGTGTGTGTGTGTGTGTGTGTGTGTGTGTGTGTGTGTGTGTGTGTGTGTGTGTGTGTGTGTGTGTGTGTGTGTGTGTGTGTGTGTGTGTGTGTGTGTGTGTGTGTGTGTGTGTGTGTCTCTGGCAGCAGAATGTGGCTGGTCGGTATGTCTGCAAAGAAGGCTACTGTTGCTCAGATAGTCTGGTGTGGCTCAGCAGCAGAGCCCAGCCCAGCAGCACACCTATGAGGCTACCCCGCTGCCTCACTGCCCATTGGGTCTGGGTAAATATCCCGGAGAGATCATCGCCCCAGGCAACGCTGACAACCTTTCCACCTCCCGCTGATGACCTCATTGACCCTCCTTTGAGGAGGCTCCCTAATGAACGGGCTGATGTCACTCCTGTGATCACCAGCTGTCTCCCAGAGAGAGTCATCTTTCAGTGCTGTTGGCAGGGCGTCGTCATTCAATGCACACTGGATACACTCAGCAAGTCTCGTGCCTGTCTTTACTAGTCGACGTGACAGGCCATTTGACATGTTTTCCATGACAGAGATCCTTTGCGATGCTGGCTTGAACCGCATGGCACTGTGGCATAGGTAATGATCCAACCCTTTGGTAGTGTAGCTGCTGAGAACGTCGGGAGAAAGTGGCTGCTCCTCTGACTCAGTGAGAAGTGGAAGTCTGCATTTAGAGCTGGCAGTCAATTCTCCATCACGCACATTGAAAGTGGATTACTCTCTCTCTCTCGCTCTCGCTCTCTCTCTCGATTCCGAAACAAAGGGTCAAAGGTCATTGAGGTGTAGTGATTTCTGAGATATTGGGCTATCTGTTTTGCTCTGTTGACACATGCTCACAATCCCACTCACCCTGGCCAGGCTATCCCCAACCTCTCACCCCTGGGGGGTTAGTGTGAAAAGGAAAATGGGTCCCTTTCTTAAAGAATTTATGGAAATGCTTCCCCCCCCCCCCTCCCCCCCCCACACACACACACACAAACACAAACACAAACACACACACACAAACATGGATAAGAGGCTAGTCTTGCCGCCATGGCGAATGGAAGAAACACAAGGGAGTGGAAGGATGGATGGATGAATGAATGCATGCATGGTTGGCCTTTAGGCATCTGTTAAAAAAACACATGACCCCGTGACAAAGACACATGGCGACCAATATATCACTGTCCTCTTTCTTTACCTTTATTTTACCAGGTTAGTCTCATTGAGATTCAGAATTTCTTCTGCAAGAGAGACCTGGCCAAAAAAGCAGCACATATAAAGTTTCACACAAATGTACATAAACAAGACATTCTGCCTAAATGTAAGCATATAATCATCATCTTCATCCGCTTTGTCCGGGGTCGGGTCGCGGAGGTAGCAGTTCCAGCAGGGCATCCCAAACTTCCCTTTCCCGGGCCACATTAACCAGCTCTGACTGGGGGATTCCAAGGCGTTCCCAGGCCAGTGTGGAGATATAATCCCTCCACCTGGTCCTAGGTCTGCCCCGCGGCCTCCGCCCAGCTGGACGTGCCTGGAACACCTCCCTAGGGAGGCGGCCAGGTGGCATCCTTACTAGATGCCCGAACCACCTCAACTGGCTCCTTTCTACGCAAAGAAGCAGCGGCTCTACTCCGAGTCCCTCACGAATGGCTGAACTTCTCACCCGATCCCTAAGGGAGATGCCAGCCACCCTCCGGAGGAAACTCATTTCCGCCGCTTGTATCCGCAATCTCGTTCTTTCGGTCATGACCCACCCTTCATGACCATAGGTGAGAGTAGGAATGAAGATAGACCGGTAGATTGAGAGCTTTGCCTTCTGGCTCAGCTCTCTTCGTCACAACGGTGCGATAAAGCGACTGCAACACCGCACCCGCTGCTCCAATTCTCCGGCCCATCTCTCGTTCCATTTTCCCCTCACTCGAGAACAAGACCCCGAGATACTTGAACTCCTTCACTTGGGGTAAAGACTCATTCCCTACTTGGAGTAGACAATCCATCGGTTTCCTGCTGAGAAGCATATAAATATAAATCAAATCCATTAAAAAACATTCTAAACATCTATAGGTGAAAAACACTGACAAACCCATATTGTGTCATGGGTCGTGCCACCCAATTCACCCTCTGTCTGACCCCGCCCCCTAGCCCTGCTGCTGTGTGGGCTGTTCTGTGGAGCGCCAAGTGACCGGTCCTCAGTCCCACCACCGCGGCTTCCCCTAGCAGGGAGATGGAGCAGCGTGGCCCGGATGGAGACGACTCCACGGCAGCCTGCTAGCCCTGGCCGCGCTCCCGCAGCGCCCCAGATGTTATGGTAACACAGCTATTTGAGGCAGCACCTTCAACCCACATCTGTGTTGGAAAATAATCTCCAGAGTCCAATGCTGTCTGGTCCTCCTCTCGGATGTGTCCTTTTCCGCCGCCTCTGTCCTGGTGCTGCTCATCCCTCCGTGGGTCCCCTTAACAAGGAGCTTTGTGTGTGTACTCTGCGTCTGAGTAACAAGGTCGTGCAACAAGGGCATTTTATTTTTGTGTGAGACAAAACATAGTAGGGACTGGAGAGCCCTCTTCCCTTTCCCTTCCCTCTGACCTTCACACACCTTTCGATTGGTTTCAGTCTGGCTCCACCGCAGCCATGCAGAGGCACATCCCATCATTTGGAAACTGACGGGGAACCTGGTCCGCAATGTAATCCCACGCCTTAACTCGACCACAGGCAGAGATAACAGGGTTGACTGTTCCCAGAGACACCCCAGGCTTTTCCCTCCAACACAATCAGATGGATTGTATCTTACTGGCCTGTCTCATCCACCAAGCCAATCCGACCGTGCTAAAAGCCAGCGATATACGAAAGACCTCTCCCCAGAATGATGCATAGAGAGGAGACCTGGAGAGGAAGCTGTCAGCCCCTGCCCCCATCCAGCAGGCTTGTTGTCCGTGTTTCTCCTCTACCTCCTTACCACAGACCCTCTCAGCGGACGTGACCTCAAGGTCCATTTAGCCAGCAGACCTGGGGATGGTCTCCCTCGCTCTCTCTTTTTTTCTCTCTCTCTCTCTCTGTCTCCCTCTCTCTCTGTCTCTGTCTCTCTCTCTCTCTCTCTCTCTCTCTCTCTCTCTCTCTCTCTCTGTACCTCCCTCTCTGTCTCCCTCTCTGTCTCTCTCTCTCTCTCTCTCTCTCTCTCTCTCTCTCTCTCTGTCTCTCTCTCTCTCTCTCTCTCTCTCTCTCTCTCTCTCCCAAGGGGATGTTGTTTGGGAGTCATTGAGTGGTCGTCATCCCCCCCCCCCCCCTTCTTTGTCTAACCCTAGTTGCAGCCTCTTGTTCTGTTGTTTTGGCACGGCCTCTCGCTGTGCCGCTGCACCTGGGTTCAAGCTGCATTTACTTACCTCCTGTGCTGCTCTCACAGACAGGGCTCTGCAAATGGTATCCCAGTGACCCTGCATGTCACCGGCAATTTCCCCACCACGTATGCTCTCTTTTAGACGGGCTTCTACCTGAAGCTTACTCTTACCGGTCACACCTGTCACGCCATGATATCCTGAGGAGGGTCATTTTCCGTGTAAGCTGTGCAATCAAATGTCCTTTCTAGAGTGGGAGCGGACAGTGGAGAACAATTTGTTCTGGGTTCTACCGGCAGACTGTCTGGCTTGTCTTTGGAATGGATACAAGTACAAAGTCCTTTTTGATGAAATAATTTGAATACATTAAAATAACCAGGGGACCCTGGCATGAGAATTTAGATATCATATTTACTCAAAATGGAAGGTTCTCTTTGCGTTTGTGTTAGTCCCTTCTGTCTGTCTGTCTCTAGGGCTTTGCGTGTCTGGCTCCCTTTCTCCCTGTCTCTCTACATCTCTTTCTCTCTGCCTGTCTCTCTAGCTCCCTTTCTCCCTGTCTCTCTACATCTCTTTCTCTCTGCCTGTCTCTCTAGCTCCCTTTCTCTCTGTCTGTCTCGATTACCTCTCCGTCTCCCTTTCTCTCCCTCATCTTTCTCCTTTTCCTTCTTTGCTGCTTGAGTGAATGTGGGGTTTAATAGAAAGTGATTCCTGCCTCTTGCGGGGAGCAGACGTTTGGGAGTCACACTGCTCTTATCTGTCTCCTCCCCCTTTCTCACCAGTGGTCGGGCTAAATAAGGTTTCTCCAAGGTCACGTCGTGGAGCCATTATCCACGCGCGCCTTTTATTTCCAGGCTAGCAGGGCCACAAAGAGGCTGCACTATAAAGTCTGGCGAGTGCTGATGGATGCTGCCAATCACCGTGAGTGATGTTGAATGGCTGGCCTAGTGCTTGTGAAGAGCGGGCGAGCTAAGGGTGCCAAACAAGGAGCCGTCTCACTGCACAAGTCTGCCAAAGCACATGGCCTGACCCCGAGAGCCCAGGAGAGAATGGGAGGGGGCTGGCAAGCCGGGCACCATCTGACTGGCCTGTAGGGATCAGCGTGTTATGTGCCGTGCATGCGGGCATCGGTGTGATCGTAAACACACACACACACACACACATATATATATACAAACACAAGAGCTCAGCTGCCCATTCCTTGGTCAGATGTGGGGTTCATGTTTTAGCCATGGCTGTGAACGGATTGCCTTTGGATTAGATTGAGGTCCTGTCCAATTCCCCGCCCCGGCCCAGCCTGATTCCTGCCTGATGGCGTCTCGCTCACTGGGGAGAAGAGTAAACAACACAGACTCTGGACAAATAGCACCTCTGAAATAGCTTTTTTTTATCAGCGCTGCTCTCCCTCTGCTCACAAACAGTGGGTCATCTTTTTCCTCTTATGCCTGGGTTTAAGAATGTTAGGATTTTATATGTGCACTACGGTGTGTGAAGGAAGTGGCGTCGCGTGTGTAATGATGATATAACGAAGGTGCTGTTTGTATTCTCTAGCTTCAGTGAAAACTCAGACTGTCATGACCTGTAATGGACATTAGTGGCTTAGTACCAAAACCTGAGACAATCAATAAGCTTTGGGGAGTAAAGAAAATCTCTTTTTCCCCGGAGGTGAAGGCAGGGGGGAGGGGGCACATTAAAACGACAAACGCTGACAGGCCTGCTGGATTGAAGTGAACGTGTTGAAGTGTTGAGGAATGAAAATTTGGTGCGACGACGTTTCAATTACGGTAGTGTGTTAACATCTGTGTAAAAGGGATTGGAGGCGTTCATGAGGTTGGGGTTGGTAGCAAGGGGTTAATTGGTACGATTTTACCACGGAGCTGCAGCAACACCGCTGATTTTCAAATGTGTTGTGTGTGTGTGTGTGTTTATATGACTTTTCTGTTCGTGAGGCTAACCCCATTTGTGACAGTGGTGGTGTCCCCAACTCCCAGTTACAAGTCTTAGCGCTGCTGCTAATGGTTGTGTTGCTTGAAAGGACGGTCAGCCATCTTGGCTATTCAGTCAAAAGGTAACGAGCATTAAGCTACGCGCACATCCTCTGTAAGCACCTTGTCTTATGATGTTAAATGCCACAGGCTTTCAGGTTTCACGTGGCCATTTATCCTTGCCGTCGCCTGCTGAGAGACTGATTGGCTGCTATAGGGCACCTTTTGGAAAGGAAAGAAAATGAAATGAAAATGAATTTATGTAAAGGCCAGATGAGAAGGATGGGCCAATGCATATAAATGCACAATGTAACGCGATTATAAAAGCTCTATCAGGTGACCTTTTCCCCTCATTAACATTCCTTCTCATGTCAAACCACTCCCTCCCATTCCCATGCACTGAATATCCCCCTCTCAAATGTTTTCTATTGACCAACGGCCACGGGCTGGTTTTCCCTATCCAGATGGAGGTATATGAGGCGTGGAAATGTGAGAGGCTGGTAGTCACCTTGTTCAATGCCAGAACGGTGTTTTATCAAATCTCAGTGGAACACAGTGCGTCTGACAAGGCAAAGCTGCGATGTTTTTCATGTCGGGCAGACTTGCGTGGTTATAATATGTATATATATATATATATATCTCATCCTGGACACGGTTCATCCCTTTAAGAGGGATTCAGAGATCCCTATGTTTTTTCCCCCCTGAAACTTGTCAACCCCCGTTTTGTAATTCATCTCTAGTAACTAATTAGACTTTTGGCGTACTAGATGTTAATCTAATGCCCACAAATAGATCCCGGTATGTCGCCAGCCCTCCGTTTTACGATGTGCGGATAAAGTGCCAGGTGATTTGAGTTCTCTTCCCCTCCTTTGTCCCCTGCTTCAGCGTGTTATTTATGCGTGTGTGTTCCAGACTACCTGTCCCAGGGGGTGGACCTGAGTGCGATCAAGGTGATTGAGAGCGACCTGCTGTTCATCAGCCGGGCCAGACTGGAGGTGGAGAACCAGGCCAAGAGGCTGCTGGAGCAGGGGATGGAGATCCAGGTAGGGAAGAGACGAACACAAACACACACACACACACACAACACACACATGTAACCACACTCACACAAACACAGAGGCGAATGGTAGATCTTTAGTTTTAATTTATTTTTCCTCTCTAGTTAAATTATCAATTGCTAATTCTTGAAGTCCGTGTTGTGTAAAACTCAAGTCATTTGTAGAGTTCAGTTGGGCATAATATTACTAGTAAATGAAGCGACGCCTTGGCAGAGCTTGTTCAGGCGGGCAAGAGCAGTTCTCCACGTCACACCAAACCATTTACATATGCTCTACGGATTGATGCGGCCTTCTTAAACCATAGGTCACTCACCACACTGGCTCCTACAAACGCTCAAATTCTCACCGCTGCACCACACTGGCTCTTACAACTCCATTTCTGCTCAGTGCTACATGTGCTGGTGCGTATGTGACCATATCTGTGTGTGGGTGCGTGTTCACTTGCACTCTAGTCTTTTTGAGTCATTGGTCTTTCCTTTTATAAGTTCCATATTGATTTGCAATGCTCTTGTGTTTTATTTTTATTTTGCTGCAGTAGCTTTTTCTTCAACTTCAAAACTGATACAGGATATATAGGCCATTCATTATGCCATTAAAACCAATTCTTCCGAAGACAAAACTTGTACTGGGTGTTTCAGAGCTCTTGTGCTTGCTCGCTACCCATTTTGAGTACATTTTGACCGAATGGTTTCAGACATATTTTCAATATTTTTTACGCCTGAGCCTTTTACTATGAGTCTCTCTCTACACACACACTCTCTCTCTCTCTCTCTCGCTCTCTCTCTCTCTCTCTCTTTCTCTCTTTCTCTCTCTCTCTTTCTCTCTCAAATGTTCTTTCCAGTTCTGAAAACACTTTCCTGAGAATGGGTGAGTGTAAATGCTGCATGACTTATTAATGAACAACAACGGTAGAACCAAAACAAAAGGCCTGAGGAGGGCGTGTCTCTCGGCATGCAGACCAGCGGGGTCGAGTAAACAGCCGCGTCCCTACCTTTGCCCCCCCCCCCCGCTCATCCAGTGCCATCGTTCAACAGCGAATAGTTAGTATCCGCGCTTCCCCTGTGCTATCCCTGCCATTGCGAGCTTCAGCTTCTGTTTTGTACTGTCGCCACTGTTCGCAGCAGTAGGAGGGTGGAGATTATGTAAGGCTCTATTTATAAGAAAAACCTCTCCTTGGCCTTCACATCCTGTGTGTGTTTATACACCACTGTGATGTGTGTTTGAAGGTGAGCACTGAGCTCAGTGGAGCCTGGCTCTGCACACTGCCGAGTTGGAGCAGGAGCGTCTAGCGGTCATATTTCCACCCTACGAATTGAATATGTGTCGCCGACAGTGTTGCGGGTTCTGATCAATATAAGGACGGCGAGCTGATTAGGTTCTCAGCGGGGTGTGCGGAAACAGTGGCTCTTTTCCGCTGCTAATGACATTGCTGCTTTTAACTATTCATTAAACCCACGTGCGCTGTGAATGTGGAGGGGGGGTGGGGGTGGGGGGGGACTGCCCTTGAAACCAGTGCTCTATGTGCTGGTGCACTTTTCAAGCCTGGCCTAATTATTTCTCCGCCATCCATATCTTTTTTAATTGTTTGATGTGGATATG
>JAPMUY010010737.1:35000-42500 GCA_026901105.3 Galaxias olidus
GTCCACTATTTAGGGCCATGTCCAGTAGAAGAGGAGGTCCCTCACTCATGCCCTGTATAAGCACACAGCTCACCACGGTGCACGTGGACCGAGCTGGGCTGAGACCTGAGACCCGCATGCAGAGCTGTTTGCTCAGGAACGCGCCGCCGCATACTCGACCAACGACCTCCGCAGCGAGAGGCCGGGGGAACGCTTGGCGTTGGAAGTAAGGTTAAGAGATGAGGCGCACACACCCACAGAGAGAGAGAGAGAGGTGGACACGCGGCGTTCAGAGTTGATGCTCGAGCAGATGGCTCTGCTGCCGGGGAGCTTAGCCTTTTGCTGTGTGTGTGTGTGTGTGTGTGTGTGTGTGTGTGTGTGTGTGTGTGTGTGTGTGTGTGTGTGTGTGTGTGTGTGTGTGTGTGTGTGAGAGAGAGAGAGAGAGAGAGAGAGAGAGAGAGAGAGAGAGAGAGAGAGAGAGAGAGAGAGAGAGAGAGAGAGAGAGAGAGAGAGAGAGAGAGAGAGAGAGAGAGAGAGAGAGAGAGAGAGAGAGAGAGAGAGAGAGAGAGAGAGAGAGAGAGAGAGAGAGAGAGAGAGAGAGAGAGAGAGAGAGAGAGAGAGAGAGAGAGAGAGAGAGAGAGAGAGAGAGAGAGAGAGAGAGAGAGAGAGAGAGAGAGAGAGAGAGCCGAGGAGGAGAGACAGAAGGGCCTAACAGGAACAGGATGCATGTGTGAACAGACTAAAGGTGACGCCACGTGTCAGGCTAAACAGTGGGCCTCCAAGACGGCCCATACCAAGGCCATAGCAATACTGCCTGCTGTATAGAAGGAAACGTCTGAGGGTGTTCCCGTGTTGGACTGTGAAAGGTGTGTGTGTGCGCGCTACAAGCCATCAGGGGAAGGTGTGTGACAGGGCGTGAAGCGTACGGCTAGCTACCGTACGCCAGGCCTTCATGGTGTAGAAGCCAGAGGAGAGCCTGTGGAGGAGGCGTCCTCCTGAAGGCTCCGAAAAGCCTTCCGTTTGGGATTCGCTTCGTCTTCTTGTTGTGTTTGTTTTTTCTTCCTCGAGGAAGAGGCACAAACCCATTTGCCTGCTCCCCTAATGCAAGTTAATGAAGCGTTAAAGCAGGAGTCTAAACAGTCTCCCCTCGCCTGCGTCTTAATGGCGGTAACGCTCAGTCCATTTGAAGGGTGTTTAAGGGGAGTAGAGTTTTCTACCGTTTCTTTTCCTCGGTAACCTTTTCCTCAAAGTAACAGCTTTGTGTCCCCCGGGACTCCCGACTTGCCGGAGAGGAACACTGCAGTCTTCTTTGGTTTGCGTCGTTGGGGCTGCTTTTTCCTCCCGCCCTTTCGTTTTTCTCTTGCAACAGTCTTTCTTCCCCCCCCCCCCCCCCCTCCAAATATCTTATTCACACTTCTGCTAATGCAGAGTAGCAACGTTGTGGCACCCTTTTGAAATCTCATTCAGAGCAGACGATGGATTTTACAGGGAGTCGAACAGCAGTGGACGGTAGCCATGGAGATCCGTGTCACGGCAGCCAACCTGTCAGCGGAAAGTGTCTCATGAAAGAAGAGAGAGAGGAGAGAACAGAGGAAAAGGGCAAGCCAGCAATGCTCATTAGGTCCGTCTCTCTGTGTGTCTCTCTCTACTCTCTGTACTCTCTCACTCTTTCACTCTCTCTCTCTTTCTCTCTCTAAAACACACAAACATACACACACACACACACACACACACACACACACACACACACACACACACATGCAGGCCCTCTGTGAGTGCAGCTACAGGCCATAACTATGGAGGATGGCATCCAGCCAGGTTTAGTTTTACCCCAGTTGATATTGTCTTCCGTGCCTAATGTTTTTTGATACTGCTCAGTGCTCTGTGAGGGCCAATTTGTCACTGGCCCTGGGCTGATGAGTGGCTGGGGATATAACAGCACATCGTTAAAAGGTCTTCAAAGCCTTGGGTGGGAGGGGCCCAGTGTTTTGGTCCCCATTTGCATTGGACCCAACCCTTTCCTGCTTAATGTTAAATTGAGGACGCTCCGATTAGATTTGAGTCAACCGGGGCATGATTATGGTAACCGCCAATCGTCTGGATCCTTTTGGCCTTTTGAGGTTGCATCGCTCGTCCCAAACCTTTTTTGTGAAATTGGTGCGAAGTGTGCTTGGCGATTGGCCAGAGGACTGCTTCCGTGAATAATCCGGCCTGTCTATTGGCCAAACCCCAGATCATGTCGACAGTCTTATTGGTCTGAATGACCGTTCTCTGTCCTATAGTTGTAGCCTATGTATATCATTTAGGTGTCTCTCAAGGCCATAGGCCCAGAGCCTATCAGGTCCTACCTGTCCTCTGTCACTCTGTCTATTACTTTGGCCCCTGGGAGGTCTCGGGACACTAATCAGATTAGGAATCCGAGAGCCCTGCTAGTGGAAGTCTCCACTGCAGACTCCGTGCAGCGGGCTGACGCATTACGGTCTAATCACAAGTCATGTTCCCATGATGCCCTGCGACGTGGTCCCTGTCAGAGCGTGTCTCTTTGGGATGACGCGACCAGCCCGCGGCCCAGGCTTTGTCAGGGCTTCTTCAACACACTGTACGTTTTGTTCAGGCCTGAACACTGTCCACGCAGGGGCCGCATTAGAAGAAAATCTGTTTTTTGAACATTTGCTGGACTTTTCGTACTGCGTAAGTCCCGGTTCACAGTCCGCTGTGTTTTTTTTTTCCAGTTGTTCTAGGAAAGGGATTTTCCTGAGTACCAAGGAGTCGTCCCTCTTCCGTTTGTCTCCTGTCTGTTTCGTGGTGATGCTCAGTATAGGTTTCCCCGTTCCTCACCGCCATTTTCTTACTTATTCCTGCATCTCTACTAGCCTCGTAAATTGAGCTGACGGCCTCTTCTTTGTGTGTGTATGTGTGTGTGTGTGTGTGTGTTTGAATGTGTGAGCATGTGTGTGTTTGTGTCAAACTTTCACTCCGCTGACCTTATAAGGCTTTATTCGGGCCTCCGCACAGAGTGTTTGTTTTTGGGTTGCCTAGGTAACACGCCATGGTAGTTTTTAGTGTCTGTGATCAATCAAGCTCCCTCTCTCCCTTTCTCATGCTATCTCTCTCTCTCTTTCTTTCTCTCACTTCCTCTCAGTGTGCATCCCTGTCTGTTCATCTCCCTTTGTGGTGGTCTCTATTATCTCTCTACCTAATTATTACAGAATGGCGCTTTTGTGTTCTACCTCGACACAACAGTCCCAAGTTAGCCGTTACTACCGGCAGCAGACCAGGGGGCCGACACACACGCACACTTCAGAACACGCTGCAGGATGGGGCAATCAGATACCGGCTATTTTGACAAACATCGCTCCGTGTGTGTGTGTGTGTGTGTGTGGGGGGGTGGGGGGGGTGCTGTATCTGTCTGTGTGTGAAAGCGAACACGTGCCCTTGATAAATGGTGTGTATTGTAGTGTTGGGTGTATTGCACAGACGGCTGGTCCTTCTTTGTTTACCGTGGCACACGAGGCTGTTTGGCGAGCGGCGCGCGCGGCCATGTATGTTTCTAATCCCTCCGTGATTGTGTGGCGAGAACAGCATGAGATGTTTTCCCAGACGTTACACTGTGGAGAGTACACACACACACACACACACACACATACACACACACACACGCGTACACAATTCATGCTGGCTCCGTGCGCACCAGCACAGCCTGCCTACTTGTCGCCTCTTCTCCAGGCCGAAGGCCGCGGTGGCCGAGCGAGGGTCCTGAGGAGGCAGAGCCGTCCCCCCGCTGTTCCACAGGCCTTTTCCATTGAGCCGTGTCGACTGTGTTACGCAAGGAGACTCGCCGAGCGGGCGGCTTTGTGTGGGATAGTGCCGTTCACAGCCGCCCTCTCCGTGCCAGCAGAACCCGCTGGTGGAGCCCGTGCAGAGAGCACCAGGAGGGACTGCTGGGTGGGAGTTGGATGGATCTTTGTCGGAGTCCACACTCGTTTCCAGCTGGCTCCCTCCCCTGCTCTCTCCTTCTTTCTTCTCTTATTTATATTCCGTCCTGGATTTCTTCTCCTTTCGCGAAGGATGTGTTCTCGCAGAACAGAGTAGAGTAGAGTAGAGTAGAGTAGAGTAGAGTAGAGTAGAGTGTGTGTGTGTGTGTGTGTGTGTGTGTGGGTGGGTGGGTGGGTGAGTGAGTGGGTGTGTGTGGAGTTGTGTGTCTTGTATCCACACACTCCAATAGGGTCGGAGCAGTCTCGTTAACTCACTGTGTGGGCTATTTTTAACTGCTTCTGTCACCTTCACACTGACAGGGAAGGTCTGTAACCATGCCTGTGTGCTGCCTGTGTCAAAGCCATTAACCTGTTTCCAGTCTGCTGGTACAGAAAGCCCCTGTTCAGACGGGGCCGCCCACAGCACTGCCATTGTGTGTCTGAGAGCCAGCCAGACTCAATGAGATGCATGTTTTTTTACAAGGTGCTTTGCCTCAAGAAGAACAAGCTCACATTGAAGCTGAAGGTTTTTGTAAAATGTCTCGCAGAGAATAAAGGTAAACAATTGTTTGTATTTGTTTGTATTGCTCCAATGCGAGGAAAAGGGCATTCTTGCATGATAGAAAAAACAAGCATTCTTTTGGTTCCTAATGTTTCGTCTTTGTTTTTTCCCTTTCTCCTTTTGGCTTTGACCCCCAGAACCCGACCCAGGTTGGTACGGCCCTGCAGGTGTTCTATAACCTGGGCAGTCTGAGAGAGACCATCAGCACTGTGGTGGGGGGCTACCGCTCCACCATACAGGAGAATGTCACCTCTGCTCTGGACATCAAGGGACTGACACAGCCCTCCAGCACTAGGGGTATGTGGAGGCTGACCAGCTAGTGTGTGTGTGTGTGTGTTTGTGTGTGTGTGTGTGTGTGTGTGTGTGTGTGTATCTGTGTTTGTACACTTATCTATAGCACAAAAATGCGTTCCTCTTCGTGGATTTAAAAGTTTGTCGGTAAGTGTGTGTGTGTGTGTGTGTGTGTGTGTGTGTGTGTGTGTGTGTTTCCGTTGTGCAGGTGCTCCAGGCAGGGCGGCGATGCCCACCCCAGGGAACACGGCAGCGTTTCGGGCTTCTCTCTGGACCAACCTGGAGAAGCTGATGGACCAGATCTGTGCTGCCTGTGGACAGGTAAAGACAGGGCTGTAGTCCCTCCTCAGTGGACCTTTCCACGTTCCACTAGTGTTTATACTAAAGACTAAGGCTAAGGTGTATCTTTCCTTTTAACTGTAACTTGGTGAGTAAATGACACTCGTTTGCTAGGCTTTGAGTAGCCGAAGGATTTCATGAAGTCTTGACGTTGTACTTTCTGTTTTTTTTTCTTGGCTCAAAGGTACAGCACCTTCAGAAGGTCCTGACCAAGAAGAGGGACCCTGTCACTCACGTCTGCTTCATCGATGAGATCATCAAGGTGAGACTGCGTAGTTGGCTCACGGAGAGCCTACAGATAAGCTTGCTGGACTGCATTCCTTGGCTGACTGGCCATAGGGAGAATCAGTACATTTTACATTGGTGTTGGGCATAGGAATACATTTCACTGTACAACATTCATGAAATAATTCTGTAGATGTTGTCGTGTTTGTGCAGCCCCACTCCGTTGTGAAAAGAAGCATAGTGACAATCTCTTTCTCTTTTTTTTTGGTGCACTTTGATGAGTACATTATCTTGGGCGGTGAAGTGTGGAGAGTCCAATCTGTCCCCTGCCAAATTAGACCACTACAGGTGTGGGGGGTGTTCAATAGCTATTAGCCAGCCCACCGTGTGTTATTACGAGAAATGTATGCGGCTACAACTGAGATGTTGGTGTTTCAACAAAGAAAAAAGAGAAGATCTGAATGAGAGACCCGCTTGTAATGGTTACTGAGGGCTTGGGAGGCTGTTTAATGGGGATGTGTCTGTGTGTGTGTGCCAAACCAACTCCACCCTCATCCCCCCAAATTTGGTGGGTCAATGAGATGGATTTCTCTGGACCAGATGTGGTCGCACCGGCTTTCCACTCCAATTTCGTCATATTTCATGCATGTTTCTACGATCTGGAGGACCTGCGTGTGTGTGCGTGTGTGTGTGAGAGAGAGAGTGTTTCACCTCCCGTCCCTAGTCTCTGTCCTGTCAGCCTGGTGGGAGATTGTCTGCGGGTGCATTCGTCACTAATGACTTCCCTATAGAATAGCAGTAGGTCGTTTTTAGCACGCCTGTGAAGAGGGTGACAAACTACATAGTTTGTCACACACACACATACACACACACACACACACGCACACGCACTGTTTGTGTCATTAACAAAGCCCTGCGCTGGCACAACGTTTGGCAGTGTTCGACCTGTTCTCTATACACTGTCATTCTCTGTCTTCATCGTTCTCTCTGTCTTCATCTTTCTCTCTGTCTTCATCGTTCTCTCTGTCTTTGTCTTTCTCTCTCACTCTCGCTGGCTCTCTTTTATATCCATCTATCTTTCTCAGTGTAGAAATCCACTATGTTGCCATTGAGATTTAAAGGAATTACCTAGATATTATCATTGTCTGTATGTATGTATGTGTGTGTGTGTGTGTGTGTGTGTGTGTGAGTGGTGGTGGTGGTGGTGGGGGGGTTGGAGAAAGAGTTGTGCTCATTCTGATCCGATCTCTGAGAGTTTAAAGTCAGCTTTTAGCAGTCAAAGTCTTGATTGAATGGGGTGTTACGCGTTCTCTCTTTCTCTCTTTTAATCTCTTCTATTCCCTCTCCCATTTCCTCGTTGGGTCTCTCTGCTCGGTCCAAAGCCTCACATCAGCATGTGGAGCAGGTGCTCGACCTAGTTCCTCTATTCCATCATTGATAGCCTGAAATTGAATAAACAGTCAGACAAAAGCCTGTCGACTAGTGGAGCACAGATTACAACCACAGGACACACGCTAGCTACACCATCGTTTTTGTTGTTCGCTTTTTCTTTACCTCGGCGGAAAACGTTTTCGACCGAGACGTCCTCTTAAAGTTTCAGATACAGCAGCAGTTACCATTACCATCATCCTTATCTTCACTGAATTCCCTTAAAGTAGCTCTCTCCACTGCATTTTCCGCCTGCTTACCTGGGCTATGTATGTGCCTTGATCTATGGGCTTGCACCGAGGGTTAGGTAAGAAAGATGCTGGGAGAATGCTAAGTCGAGGGTGAGGAGTGGAAGGTGGAAAAGAGGTAAAAAGGGTGAGTCAGAGGGTGAGAGAGACACTTTGAGCTTAGGATCAGAATTGAAGGGTTGCCAAGGGCCACCCATAAACAAACACACTAGACACACACACACACACACACACACACACACACACACACACACACACACCCCTCCATTAGGGAATTAAAACCCCATTCAGGAAGCTTCCCTGTGTTCATGTTTTTTCCTGTGTTCATGTTTTCATCAGGCTTAGTGGATATGTCTCCAATGGATGAATCTGCTTCAGTCTCTTTATTATGTATTACCCCAGGGAGCGCTGTCCATCCATTTAAGGGCTGATAGAGGCTAAACTATAGTGTGTG
>JAPMUY010010737.1:45000-52500 GCA_026901105.3 Galaxias olidus
TGTCCCCTACATAAGAATAATGGCGGTCCAGCGTAAGGATGTGAGGGCGGAGGGCCGTACTAATAGGCCTGGGAAGCACAGAGCCAGGAGTCAGTCAGATCACTACATTATGCATTCGCCAAATCAATCTGTCTGGTGAACAATCTGCATATCCTTACTAACGAGCAATTAGCCAGTCGCAAAGTTGGGTTATTATCATACTAATGAGAACGGCCCACCTGTCGTTGTGTCCGTTTATCTCGTGGACCCCGGGGTCTCTGGGAGATTGGTGCCGTAGACATTCCGCTTTATCCTCCTCCTCTTTCTCTTTAGGGGTTATTCCCAGGGGACCGGGGAGGATAACAGACTGATGCCCCTGCAGTTTTTGGTCCATGTGCAAACACAAAGAATGTTTATCCGCGGCAAACAGGGTAGCAGATGTGGAGGTGCACGCTCTCGCACACACATACGCACGCACACGCGGGCACACAAACACACACACACACACACGCGGCGGCTAGGCACAACAAACAGGTTTTGGGACATTGTGTTCTTGCCAATCCATCCTTGGGCCTCAAAGGGATCCTATCATTGGATCCTCAGATTTCTAGTTACGCCTCGTCTTATGATGAATCCCTGTGCGCCGTCATAACCCAGCCTCTTCTTTGTCCTCTCCTCTTCCTCCCCGATGACCTCCTTAACGTCTCTCCTCTTCTCTGCTCTCCTTTTTTTGTTCTCACTGTTTTCCTTTTCTGATCTGGTCTGACGTGTAATGGGTCTTATCTCGTCCCTGCCCCCCCCCCCCCCCCACCCCTTACCCCCACAGCCTCCTCGTTCCTGAAGCAGGCGCTGGAAGGGGAGTACCCCAAGTTGCTGCGCCTCTACAACGACCTGTGGCGGCGCCTGCAGCAGTACAGCTCCAGCATCCAGGGGGCGGTGGCGAGCGGCTCCGGCCTGGAAGCCCCTCTGGAGATCTCCGCCAGCGAGTCCGACACCCCGGACCTTTTCACTCACACCAAACAGGACTACAAGTGAGAACACACGCGCTTTCCTTTACTCTCGTGTGGCAGTCCGAGCACAGGGGAGTCCACTGAGCCTTACAGGGAACGGTGGTGGATGATGTGGGTTAAGATGGAGATATTAATAACCTGGCTCAGAGAGCCTCACCCATACAAACTCTGACTTTAGCATCGGTCTATCAAAGGGGATTTGAATCCCTCATTGCCCCTACTACATACAAGCAGATATACTTCCCCCTAGGGAGAACAGAAATTCAGATTACTACACTTATTGCACAGCTACATCAAAGCCTGCCTCCTGCATGCACACACACACACACACACACACACACACACACACACACACACACACACACACAGGTACTTTCTAATTTGACCTGGGTGATACTTCAGCTGACGTGCTTTATGCTCTGTGCATCTCTACCTACGTCAAGCTGGGGGCTGGAGGAACCACAAAGGTCATGCATTTAGCCTTGGTGTTCGACTTTCTCACGCTCTCCTTAGGAGGGGGCACCCTAGGAGAAAAGAAAACAACAAAGAAATGGGGTATCATTTAATTGTTTGTAAATTAATTTGCAATGTGACTGGGGGCTTGCCTCTTGGGGGAGAGGAGCGCGAGCAAACATTGCACAAGTGTGTCACTGGAGTCGGGCTGGATTGCAACAACAACAGCCTCCAATGTCCAAAGGGAAGAGGCCACCATCTCCACCAACGGCACGGGAGAAAAAACTGAAGCGAGCGCGCACGTGACGAATGCGTGGGCACTTGACGTGTCTGTGCACGTGTGCTCGCCAAACAAAAGTCTCACTTCAGCCGGCAACCAGAAGTTGTCAAACCCTGAATCCCACGCACACCAAGGTACACGGGACACTGAAGTGGGCGACATGTGATGCATCTAAAGCAGAGAGTCGTAAGTGTTCCTTAGTGTAGGCTCCATGGCTCCGATCACGGAGCTTCAGCGTGGACGCTCCGGGAGGTGGGGGACATGACTGGCAGCCAGTAATTAAACTAGTTCTCTTTGCTCTCTCCGTTCTCTCTCCGCTCTCTCTCTCTTTCTTTCTCTCTTTCTCTCTCTACTCTTTTGCTCTCTCTCGCTCTCTCACTCTCTCTCTTTCTCTCTCTCTCTCTCTCTGCTCTCTCTCTCTGTCTTTATCTCTCTCTATCTCTCTCTGCTCTCTCTCTCTGTCTTTATTTCTCTCTCTCTTTCTCTCTCTCTGTCTATCTCTCTCTATCTCTCTCTGCTCTCTGTCTCTGTCTTTATCTCTCTCTCTCTCTCTGCTCTCTCTCTCTGTTTTTATCTCTCTCTGCTCTCTCCCCCTATCTGCCTCTATATGTCTCTGCCTCTTTCCTTCCCATCAGACATGATTTGTATACTTAAATCAAATATTACCTCAGTTGACGAGATTAGAGAGGGGAGGGGCCGGGAGAGAGGGAATGTGGAAGGAGGTAGAATGTTTAAGGGAAGGATGGGAGGACGAGAGAGAAGCACTTCAGTGTGCCGAAGAAATGAAGAGAGAGCTGCGAAGGGGCGTTTTGAGCGGCCAGGGATTTGCCCGTGTGGGCAGCGGCTGAAGGACGGTGAAGGAGAGGGCGCTCTGAAAACGCAGAGTGCTGTACTAAAAAGAGGCTACAAGGACGAAGGAGCAGACTTTAGTTTGTGATAGCACAGCCCCTGTTTGTGTGGTGCAGCATGCGTGGAGGACATCAACTAGGTACGCCCCCCCCCCCCCCCCCCCCGGCATGACCTTGTCATCCTGATCCCCTCTCCAGTTGAGAGATGTTTGGGCAGGGTCTGACCCGACCCCAGTGTTTACATCGCCAGCGCCGTCTGACATAGCTGAGGAGGCGGAAACAGGCTGTCTTCCGCCCGCTGCTGTCCGTCTGCGGCAGCACCAACCTTATTCCAGTCACATTGCGTCACCCTAGAGGAGAGCAGCTCCAGGCCAGGGGCTCTTCAGCGCCGGTCGAGTCCCAGCAGAAGGACCTTGGGGCTAGGTGCTCAGGTGCTTCCGGTGCCTGCTGCTCCAAGGCTCCAGAATCTAGGCTAGCAGAGCCGGCCTCATTACCTCAGAGTACGTCCAGGGGGATCTGCCAGGCCCGTGTTACTCCCTGGACTTCCCCTCATCTTCTTTCCTTCTCAACTTTTCCATTCTTTCTCCACTTTTTCCGCACTATCATTCTTCTTCTTTCTCTTTTTTTCCATTTCTCTTCTTCCCTTCTCCATCCTGCTTTGTGCCCCCCCCCCCCTTCCCCCCATCACACACACTCTCACACACACATACGATCACACATATGCTTGTGCCTTGGTATCGAGTTGTGGCTCTGTTGTCTCACTTTGCTTAACCTTGTTAATTACTGGGGATTTATCGGGATGCTTAATTAGCTCGGCTACTGGCTGTTGCTCTGGGCACGTGCTAGCCCAACGGTGGAAAGGAAAGAGGGATCAGAGGAACGGAGGTGTGCCCAATGAGAAGAGGGGGATGGGGTGAGGGTGGTGAGGGTGGGGGTTTGGGGGCTGCACTTACAAACTGCCAGATGACCACAGGAAAGGAGGGAGGGAGGCAGGGTGAGAGGAAGGAGGGAGGGAGGCAGGGAGAGAGGTGTGGTCTGGGATAGATAGGCGAGGAGTGAGGCTGGCAGGGTGAACCGGAGCCAAGGAGAAGGGGTCCAGATGGAGGGGTCAGGGTGGGCCGGCCCACTGACAGGCTGGCACCTGATCATACACCGGAGGAGAGAGAGAGAGAGATCAAGAGAGACGGAGGGATGAAAGGAGAGCAAGTGGGGAAAGGCTAATGATACGCCAGCGCACTGCAGACCGGAGTGCCTAGTCCGTGTTTGGCAGCGTGCCCGGGGGCTTGCGTTAGACGCAGTGCACACGTGCACCCTTCTCTCGGAACACCATATATCACATACATCTGCATGCCATATCATCATTCCAGAATCAATCAATGTATGCCTCTCCTAATGACGATCGGTGTTAAATAGCGCGGGCCCTGCAGCGATGGATTATGAATTATGAATTAGCGGAGCCACAGAGATGCCCACAGCGACGCGGCACGCCCGTGTCTCTACTCGAGGACGATCCTGACGACGGGGGAACTGGCAGCGAGCCTCAAGGCATGGTCCAAAAGGCTGAGGTGCTCAGTGGATTACTGTCAAAGGGACCCTGCGCACGCCATGTTGGTTTCGTGTTTGTTTAGGGTGGTGCTGCGCTAGTGGGAAACTGACTGCGTTTTGCTATCGATGTGTTTAAATAGATGAATAACGCGTGTGTGTTGTGTGTGTGTGTGTGTGTGTGTGTGTGTGTGTGTGTGTGTGTGTGTGTGTGCGTGCGTGTGCGTGCGTGTGCGTAGCCCGGAGAAGGCCCTGAAGGACTCTCTGCAGCCCTACGAGGCCGCCTACCTGTCCAAGTCCCTGTCGCGCCTCTTTGACCCCATCAACCTGGTGTTCCCCATGGGGGGCCGCAACCCCCCCTCCAACGACGAGCTGGACAGCATCATCAAGACCATCAGCAGGTACACACACACACATGATATGATGCTTTACTGACACAAAGAGAGAGTCCTAGATTAGCAGGTGCACTGTACTCGTGATGGACTCCTCCTCTTCCCTCTCGTCCCTTTCCTCTCCCTAATCCCAGTGAGCTCAACGTGGCTTCCGTCGACCCTAACCTCACCCTGGCAGTGGCCAAGAACGCTGCCAAGACCGTCCAGCTCTTTTGTGTCAAGTCTGAACAGCTGGTGAGTGTGTGAGTGCAGGCATGTCTGTGTCTGTGTGTGTGTGTGTGAGATAGATGGGAGAGAGAGAGAGCCCATCCTGCCCCCCTGCCAGGTCAAAGTGTCCCATCAGCAGGCCCATGTCATCAGGGCTCATTCACTAGCTCCGTGCCGCTGAGCTGCCCTCGTCATCTCTCTGCAGGGAGCCACTGTCCGTCTGCCTCCCTGCCTCACTGTCTCACTGACTGACTGACTGTCTAGCCGTTTGAATTCTGTGTCATAGTTAGTGAGCGTGTGTGTGTGTGTGTGTGTGTGTGTGTGTGTGTGTGTGTGTGTGTGTGTGTGTGTGTGTGTGTGTGTGTGTGCGCGTGTGTGTGTGTTAGTGTTTGTGTAGTCCCACTGCTGAGATGCGCTGTGTTTCCCCTCAGCTCATCAGCGGTAGACTGCTCCATCGATCAGCGGCCTCTGTAGATAATGGAGGTGGCGGGTTCCATTGATCCTCACCGCGTCTTGTCGTGTAATCAGCCTTTGATTGCCTCTGCTCAGCCGCTGGGCCCCTCCCCGCCCGGCCCCTCTGGGATTTATTGACCCCTGGGTCAAACGCTGAATTTCATTACCATAGTCCTCCAAACAAACATGTCCCGCCACCAACCTGTGTGTGGCCGATGGTCCTTGTCTCTGCCGTTACGCCTCCCGTTCAATCAAAGACCATCGGCAGATGTTCCGCAGCAGCGTGTCGACCGGGAGAGGGAATCTAAAAGGGCTATCCCTCCCTCCTCCGGACTTCACCCATCGCACACACACTCTTGGCGGCACATATATGCGTACACAACAGGCAACGATGTTTTATCGCGCGCGCGCGCGTGCGTGTATCTGTCTGTCGGTGTCATCCAGATGTGAATCAGCTGGAGGGAGCCTCACCTGGCCCCGGGCAGCCACACCTCATGTCTGTCTGTCTGTCTGTCTGTCTGTCTGTCTCTTACTCTCACAATCTCCCTGGGGAAGAGGAGGGGGGTCTCTCTTGCTTTTCCACATTCCCAAACTCTCTCCGGTGTGAACGGAAAGCCTCACTGGGCCTGGTGTCCCGACGTGTGTGTGTGTGTGTGTGTTTGCAGTGTGCCAGTGTGTGGGAGTCGGGGAGGGTTTGTGTGTTGGCATTTACACATTCTTCTTCCTTGCACGTCACTAGCAATCTACAGTGCACACCTGCACTCGCTGAAGTGATAATTAACTGCTGCTGCGCCATTTTTAGTCGGTTGCTATGGCACCCTGTTTGCATGTTTTTCTCTATCTTCCTGTGATCCCCTTAATTCCCTCTCTCTCATCTCCAACTAGTGCGTGGTGTGAATTCACTGTAAGAAAGATCTCTCTGTCAGCTTCTATGGAGCTAATCTATTTCTATCATTGCAACCGTTTCAACTGTAAACTTTGTTTCCTTAGTCCCTCAACTCAAATAAATAGTTGGATCGGTTTGAGCGTTATCTTGTTTCTAGAGGGACTTGAGATGTTGATGTTGTAAACTGTACAGTGTGTGCTGACAGACCTGGAAAGTGCTGTGTGTGTGTGTGTGTGTGTGTGTGTGTGTGTGTGTGTGTGTGTGTGTGGGTGGGTGGGTGGGTGGGTGGGTGGGTGGGTGGGTGGGTGGGTGTGCACATGCCTAAGGGCCAGAGGCTATTTGTGGTTCACACAGCGCCCAGCTTGTTAACACTTCTCTCTTGAGGCCTGATGAACATCTTCCTCATCAGCCTCCTTAGTGGCCCTGTGGGAGCAGCACAGCAGGCCCTCGATGCGCGTGTGTGTGTGTGTGCGTGCGTGCGCGTGCGTGCGTGTAGGCCTGCCGTTTTAATATTTCATGCGCCCTTTGTCATTCGTTTATCTTTCCTTTTAACCTTTTATCCCCATTCCATTTGTCTTCCCATCCCCCTCCCATCTCTCTTTAGCTCTGCACCCAGGGGGACGCCAGCCAGGTCATTGGCTTGCTGACGGAGGGCCAGAGGAGGAACATAGCGGTGGTCAACTCTCTGTACCGCCTACAGCAGGCTGTGTCCAAGGTAGGTCATACAGACATTCACACCATGGCCGGCTGCCATATCTTCTCAGAGCTGTTTCATTCTTTATAATCCGTTGTAAAGCACTACGTTTTGTTGTAAACATATGGTGAATCGATCCTTTTGGTCAGCCTTGGCCGCTAAGCGCTACTCGTGCTACCCAGTGCCAAACTAACCCACTTAAGTGTGGGCCCTGGGCTGCAGGGGACGGGGTAACTGTGTTAATGTCTCCGCTCTAAAATAAATACAAGGCCTGACAAATCACATCAAAAGTAAACGCAGCTTTGCCTCGTGGAGTTATGAATCCGTGTTGTTTATGAACTCTTGACAGCAGCGTAGCTCGCCTTTTTTTTATTCCTTACACACACAGCACATGATTATTATGTGCACGTCATTTTCATATTCCCGAGAGGAGGGATTTTAGTTTTTTTATACTATAATGATGACTTGCACATACATTACGATTGTTTTCTGCATTTATTAATAATGCAGCAAATTGATATTACACAGCAATCTACTCTGGGTATGTTGTGATTTTTGTGGTCAGAGTATCCTAAAGATGAGACAGCTATTTCTATATTTCAATGGAATCCGGTGCCGTTGGGTTGTGTGCCGTAGAGACGGGGAAGTACTCCCAGATTCCAGCCGACGTCCACCCCACCTAAAGGGAGGGATGAGGACATAGCGTGACAAACACACTGACAACAAATAACAAGGTCACGGTCAACAAGGTCTACC
>JAPMUY010010737.1:55000-105000 GCA_026901105.3 Galaxias olidus
ATACGTCACTCTGACCCATGTCGCCTTTTCCTACAAGCAATAGTCCCTCCCTCCTCCATGTGGTAAACCAAATGGTGAATGTTAAAGACCACTCACTCTTGAGGAGAGTGTAGCCTCGTCAGCTTGTTTTAAGAGGTGGGGGGGGGGGGACAATGAGAGTTGGAGTTGGAGCCATACCACTCGACCGTGTTCGGGCTTTTGAACAGCGTTGACATTTGAAGATGTGTGTTCATTCCGAGGCCTGAAGTGGGAACCACCGGGCTGCCTGCGGTCGATAACATTTAGCCAAAGGCTCTGCCTGGGGGGCCCCTTTGTGTGGCCCAGTCCTCAGGGGCGCCGGCTGCGTGGGCCGCTGTGCGTGTGCGTCCGACTTAACAAACAGAAAAGCAGACAATGAACTCGAGTTCTGGGAGGTTTGACTCAAAGGTCGCGTGTGTGTGCGTGCGCACATGCGTTCCCGACTCAATGTGTGCACATTTGTGTACCTCGATCAAAAGCTATGTGAAAAATCGAAATCGCGGTCTCGTACCACCTTTCCAAGAGTGCGTATTGGGTAAACGCTCTCTCCCTCTGTGTGCTCCAGAACCCTGTCGACCCCAGGGAAGCCCGACGTTCCCTGCTCCCTCTACATGAAGGAGCTGCAGGGCTTTGTGGCGCGTGTCATGGCCGACTACTTCCGCAACTTCCAGTGCGTGGACTTCATCTACGACAGCACGGAGGGCATCGCACAGCGGGCCATCGCGCTCTTCGTCCGGCATGCCAGCCTGCTGCGCCCCCTAGGGGAGGGAGGCAAGATGAGACTGGCAGCTGACTTTGCTCAGGTGAGGTGAACCTGCGGGTCCCTGCAGGTCGTATTTTACAGCCTACCACATATTATGTATATGAATCGTTTTGTATGTATGTGTGTGTTCCAGATGGAGCTGGCGGTGGGTCCTCTGTGCAGGAGAGTGTCTGAGCTGGGGAAGCCCTACCGTCTGCTGCGCTCCTTCAGGTCTGTGGACAGTGCTAACTTGTGTGTGTGTGTGTGTGTGTGTGTGTGTGTGTACACGAGTGGAATCATCAGCTACATGGAGATTCAAAGGCTGTCTCTGTCTGAAAGATCAAAGATGTTCTGTATCAGTGAAGCAAACTTGGGGGTCACACCCAATGTGTTCTCTGATTCTGCATCGTGTGATGAGAGACAGGATTCAAATGCCGGAGATTGTCTCAGTGAAGACGGCGGTCATTAGTCAAGGTCAATCAGCAGACAGTCACCTTGTGTGGCAGACAGTGGCTCACCACTGCTATGACTGGAGGAATACTCCACAACACTCCTTGTACACCTCAGCGGGTTGTACTTTTAGCCATTAGCATTGACCTGGAACAGGCCTTTACATAGGTGAGGACGCCTTGCTCTATTAATATTTGCAATGCCATGCTTGACTAACTGTGTGTGTGTGTGTGTGTGTGTGTGTGTGTGTGTGTGTGTGTGTGTGTGTGTGTGTGTGTGTGTGTGTGTGTGTGTGTGTGTGTGTGTGTGTGTGTGTGTGTGTGTGTGTGTGTGTGTGTGTGTGTGTGTGTGTGTTTTGCAGGCCCCTGCTGTTCCAGACCAGTGAGTTGATAGCCAGTAGCTCAGCATTAGGAGACCTGATTCCTTACAGCACTATGTTGCACTTTCTCTTCACTAGAGCGCCTCCTGAACTTAAATCACCTCATCAGGTACGCACACCCACCCACCTACTTCAATACCTACATCATCATTATGAAAAAATATATATGTGTATTATAGCAGTGTACTGCCTTAATATTTCCATTGTTGTGTATTTCTTTTCTACCATTCATGTTTTACTCAGAGAGCAGAGTGGTCGGTTGCACGGTACTCCCAGTGGTTGGACGACCATCCTTCGGAGAAAGACCGCCTCACCCTCATCAGGTACCCCACTAGTTTCACACTGCATCGCTGCACTTTGGCAGTTAGAATTTTAATATATACTACTAAGCTGATGGTGTGTGATCAGCATCTAGTGGTGAAAGTATGTAAATGCTAACACGTTCACTGCCTGTCATTTGGTCTCTGTCCTCAGGGGTGCTCTGGAGGCCTATGTTCAGTCCGTGAGGTCTCGCCAGGGGAAAGAGTTTGCTCCGGTCTATCCCGTCATGATCCAGCTGCTGCAGAAAGCCACCAGTGGCACCCAGGATGCTCGGACCTAAGGGAAACAATACTCTGGGTCCATCTCGAATAGGAAGGCTCAGCTTTGCTCAAGACATTACTTATTGATCCGAAAGTAATTTATCAGATAGAGCAGGCATGTGTCCCTGTGAATACACTTATTGGGCCATTCACAGCTATATGTATAAACTGTTCTGGCACACAAGCTGTCACCAATTTCTTCATGTCTTTGTTCTCCTTGAATAAATTCCAAATTTATATAATGGGAGAGGGCAACTGCGCTGAAAGCAAAAAGGGATAGTAATTTTGGTACTGGAGTGAATTGAATAACATTAGTTACTGACCAAAAAAGGTTTGTCCTATTTAACCTTTTCACCTTTGCTACAGGTATCATTATTTATGTAATGTGCATTTGTTAATGGCACATGAATAAGTCCCTGCTGATAGTTTCTTATGCTTACTTACTCTAAGGTTCCACATGTAATATAGGGTAAACGTGTTTTAAAAATCAGTGAAAGCCATGTTTAGAGATAAAAGGCTTCTAGAAAAGCATGCGTTATTCATTGGCCACTGGTAAGAAAACAGATTCTGTACTGGATATTATTTACTCACAATTATATTTTTTACTACAATAAAAACCCTACTATTTAAATTCTACTCCCCTTGTGTTGCTGTTTGTATTATGCAACCTTTCCAAAGTCCTGACAGGTTACGTTATAGTAAACAATGAGACAAAATATTGATTAATGAGGGAAACATATTTCAAAAGTTTATTGTTTGTACATTGCTTCATTGGAAGCAGGGCCTGAATTACTTATGCATCAAAACAAACCCCAATACAGGGTGCATACAGACAATATTAAATAACTACTTTTAAATGTTGCTTATTTAGATAGGCCACTTCCACTGGTTGGGTGGGGGCTCCTCAATCAGTGGCTCCCATGGTTTCCACTCTGCCATCTTCCTGGAGAGACTCAGCTCACACTCCGCCTAGAAATACAAGGGCATGAAAGTAAATGTTCAGCCATTTGTTAAGACAACAAGTTTGTGTGAAATGATCATGTCCCTTCCCTCTAATCCAATCAGACTCACCTGGTGAATGACCTCCTCTATCTGACCACAGCTTATTTTCTGTTCAAGCTTGGCCACATCAGATTCCTTCAAATTTAAACCACAGAATAAGCACACTAATTGTATAACATTTTATGCATTTCTTGAAATCCCAATCATTGATTCATAAGTCAAGTAAGTGTTGTTTTCTTGCTATACAAAAAACAAGGAGCCCAGACGCAAATAATGATGTACTAGGAAGTATAAAACTGAATCATTTTAAATTGCGATTATTGTATGCACTAAAAAGTCAGATGCTTACACTGACCAATCTTCTTCGATGTGAATGAGATCGATAAATGTGTGCACGTACTGTTTTGATGATGTTGAATCGCTCGTTAACTAGCTGCTCTGTGTACTTCCTGTAGGCTGCGTCTGGAGGGAGAGCCTGCAGAGAAGCAAGGATTTTGCTGTACAGAATCCTCAGACGCTACAAAATGAACGGACGCGCACACAATCAAATTAGGGCACTACATAAAGATGTGTACATCCACAGTAAATAGCCAAGAAACAAACCTTGACATTCAGACTCTAAATAATTAGTTCCGCTTAGGACGATCTAAGTCAGGTTATATGAATTTGCCTTTTTCTTACTTTAACGTTCTTGCGATGAACGTGTTATTATTAAACGGCAATGTTACAGTGTGTAACATAACAAAACCCCTCACCATAAACATGTCAAGACATAAAAAAAAATTACACGGTGACTCCAAGATGGGTAGAGTCTGATAGGACTAGTCTTTGAACGACTCACCTCATGAGGATTATGTGAGACTGCCAGACCAACCAGACTTGTAGTCTGGAAGTAAAACAGGTGATTAGACAATTTCTAACTACAGTTCATCGCAGACTACCCCGGCGCAGGTGTAAATGGCATTATTTTTCGATAACAACAACGTTAGCTATGCAGACAACTTTCCATTCAATTCAAGACTTGCCAATTTTAAAAATCATACATTTCAATTGTACTATTTTAAATGTCATTTACTTATGTTACGCATTTTGTGTCGATGATTAACTAACGCTAAAAGCTTATGGGTTTTACTTATTGCCATGATATAATAACTAAGCTAGCCTTGGCTTGAGAGATCGGAGACTGAGAGATATAGCAGGTTAGCAGTGCTCATCGTTTTTAATTGAGCGTCATTCAGCGCTGGAGTAAATTGTTATGCACAAATCTTACAGCTACATATTAAAGCCTTAAAAATTACATTTAGCATAAAAAGACAGCAAAATATACAAAATCATAACATGACCTCCACTCGTACCTTTTTAACAAGACCAGCCATGATTCCCTTGCGCAAAGACTTCTGGGTCTGAAATGTTTATCTTTTTCATTTCCGGGGAGTTAATATGACGCCTCTATCGTTTCAAAATTTAAAGGGATAGTTCAAACTAATTACACTTAGGGAAAAAATAAATGTATTGAATAATTTGAACAGTAGGATATGACTAATATAACATGTGGAGTCAGCTTGCTTTTTTTCTACACCACACTATAGTGCATTATCTAACAGTGTGAAGATGATTGCTGCTGATTGTTGCAAACTATAATTTTTTCTTTTTAACATTTACCCCCCCACCCCCATTTTTTACTTTCTGCTATGGCTTAGGTTAATTTGGGAAAAATTGTTATAAACACTTTGAGTGGCAGGTACTGAGCGACCCTATTAAAAATGATCAAGACAGCATTATGTCAGTATCATTTGATATTCACTAAGTGTGAGATGAGCCTTAGGTGTCCGGTGGTGAGAGAGGGAAGTTTGTGTGGAACATGACAAGCACATACTCAACATCGAGGGAGGCTGTTCGTAAGCAGGTCAAGTCTAAATATATACCCCCCAGCAATCTAGAGCTCTTGCAAAACAAAATACACTTTAACCTGCATGTTGATCTGCTGGGGAAAGAATTGAGACAAAGGTAAGAAAAAGATTTGAACAGTTGTTAATGATACATTATAATAGTTCAAAAAGGTATTTGCATAGGAGCTTCTCTGTTTGCTTGCTCTTGACTTATTATGGATCCTATAGGATATGAGTAACATAAAATGTGTGCTAGTCTGTTTTTTCCATTAGCAATGTACGACACCGGGGACATAGATGATGAGCTCATTGAGTATGCCATTCGAGAGAGCATGCAGGACACCTACAAGCTACCTTTCATAACACAAGTAGACAGGTATCACACAATGCAATAGGTTTTGCAATGTAGAAATTATCATACTAATATGTAATGTCTGTGCAAACTATTTTACTTTGTCATGTTTCATCAGAAAAGGATCCAGCGACAACTGTCTAAAAATAATGGCAGCCATCCAACAAGGTAGACCACTACTTTACCAAACAATCTCAACAATGGGTCTTAAGATGTCCTAAATAGCTATCCTAGCTATAGTCAATACATGTATTTGATAAACAGAAGACAAAAGGCATCAAAGCATCTGCCGTAGAATGGCTGTGGTTCCTCTCCACAGGTGATTTGCTTGCACTGCGGGAGCTTTCAAGGTTCCCGGCTGCCTTCAGAGAGACAGACTGCAGGGGGAAGCTGCCTCTGCACCTGGCTGCTGAGCTTGCCCTGCTGGAGGTCCTAGACCTAGTGCTGCAGGGTGAGGGGACAATATCACAACAGCAGATCCCACTTTAAAAGTCACTGGTAGGGGTCTGAAAGCACTACTCCTACCGTGTCTTCAACCCAAGCTATGTCTACATCACTGACAATGGCTAGACCTTTAAAAGAAGATTGAAAGAGTAGCATGGTAGTTGCTATTACCAAATACAAGATCAATGCATATTGTTTATAAAATGATTTAATATAACACAAAAGTCATATGATTATAAATGATATGCAAAGGTGGTGGGGTATGTACGATTGTGTGTGTGTGTGTGTGTGTGTGTGTGTGTGTGTGTGTGTGTGTGTGTGTGTGTGTGTGTGTGTGTGTGTGTCTCAGCATCCAGTGATCTGAATCTGGAAGTGGTGACCCAAGACGATGCTGGTGAGACGGCCCTGACACTGGCTGCCAAGGCTGGACTGGTGGACAACATCCAGACCCTGCTGAAACATGGAGCCTCACCTCACAACACAAACAATATCAATGAGTCCCCTCTGTTGTTGGGTAACATGCACGCACACACATACACTATCATATCTTTATTTAATAACACACACACACAGCTATTGAACAATGTATTAAAGATGATGGAGAAGGCTTTCGAATGAACTGACCTGGCCATGTGTTGTGTGCTGTGTGCACAGGAGTGAGACAGAGCTCCTATGACATGGTGTACACTCTCCTAATGGGTGGGGCCTTTGTGGAGCAGGTGTGTTTGAAGAGGTGGACCGCAACTCATGAAGCAGCCAAGGTTGGTAACACTAGGAACTCCTGGAGTTCATAAAAATATCTGTTATCAATTGCCGATCGAGTTGCCAATTGCCCATCGACCACCCTGGTTCCTATCCCACCAATACAGGTAGGCTGTCCGGCGATCCTGATGCTGTTGCTAAGGCAGGGGGGCAAAGTGACCACTAAGGATGGACATGGGGTAACCCCTCTGGGCATTGCAGCAGAGTATGGTCACACTGAAGCCCTGGAGATCCTCGTTCGAAATGGTAAGCCAGGTAGAACTAAGGACACAGCGAGAGGTTGTAGGCCCTCTGAACGTTGATATCTAAGAAGAAGGTAAAACTTTTGTCGGAGTGCGCATTGGACATAATTAAAGAGATGAGAATGAGGCAGAAAGAAAAATGTTAGTTCAATAAATCTTCCAACATAAATAATTTGCCACAACGCATTAGGGATCCCTAGATTGAATGTAGTTGTTGTCCTGCATTCCTTTTTGTCCACTAGGAGGTGATGTAAATGCCCAGGCATTTAACGGAGACACTGTATTGTACGACGCTGCTGGTTCAGGCAACCTGGACTGTATCAACCTGCTTTTGCAACATGGTGCCAACCCCAATGTAGCTAGTCTGGCCTGCCAGCTTCCCATACACAGGGCTGCCTATGAGGGACACTACCTGTAAGTGGCATATTATTCACATAATTACAATAGTGTTTATTTATTTATTATCTGCCGCAACCGGTGTGTATGTCCAACCACAGGGCACTGAGGACATTCATCCCCATCACCACCAAGAGAGCCATCCGTCTGTCTGGCCAGAGCCCGGTCCACTCTGCAGCCGACGGGGGCCATGCAGAGTGTTTGGAGCTCCTCCTGGAGAAGAGCTTTAATGTCAACGCTCTGCTAGACACACACATATCAGGTACTGGGACTACTAGCAAACATGACTTTGGAGACTCCAACACCGGCTTGTTTAACCAACAAACTGCACAGGCGTTATCTGAATACCGCAAAAGATGAGAACAGGATTGCATAAAAGTAAACTTTGACATGATGGTCCACCTGGGTGCTGATCACCAGAGAACTACGGAGACCTAAGGCTGAGCCCGCTGTACTTTGCCGTGTCCAACGGGGACGTGACGTGCACTGAGATCCTCCTGGACGCTGGTGCGGAGACCGAGCTGGACCCTCTGCGCTGCCTGCTGGTAGCTATACGGGCTGAGAGGTAAGCAAGGAGCACCACTTGGAGACATGGTCTGACACTGGGGTCAGAATACTGTTGGTATTAACCATCTCTTTGAACCTGTCTTGGTTGCTCACCACCCAAGATGGTGGTTTATCAAAAGTAGTAGCAATGCAGTGGATTTGGATAGCCAAACAACTCAGTGCTTGACCCTGATCGTGGAGTCCTCACCCCCCCGTGCAGATACGAGCTGGTGCGCCTGCTGCTGTCCCACGGCGCAGAGGTCAACTGTTACTTTACGGTGGTCAACGACACGCTGTTCCCCACGGCCCTGCAGTACGGCCTCCGAGACCCCACGATGCTGCGCCTGCTGCTCAACAGCGGCTACCACGCTGAGAAGTACTGAACGCCCTCCTCACCCGTTGACCTCTCCTTTGAGCCGTGGATGTAGCTTTATCTTTTGCACGGACACATAATAATAATAATAATAATAATAATAATAATAATAATAATAATAATAATAATAATGGTATATAAAATAGCATAATATAATAATCAGCTGATATAATATACACACAAAGCGAATGAGGTGTTGGTGACGAAATTTAAAGGGCAAGGATTTACATTTGTATTATATACTGTGTCTCCCTCCATGTAGGTGTTTTGAATGCGATCACGACAAGGCTCAGGAAATAGAGTACTGCTGGTCCGACCTCCGCAACGAGGCCCATCAAAGCTACTGCCAACCTCGCACAGTAACAGTACGGCTTTTGTAACAGTATGCGCCATCTGGCACTCTCTTTTGCAGTCTTCAGATAACCTAATGTGCTTTCCATTGAATTTGACAACGAAGCCAACCTGCCCTTCTGGAGCTGAACCTTTCCTACTCTCTGTGTCGTCTCGTTCAGTTCTGTGACTTTGTGTCCGTGTCGTGGTTAGCCCACCTGGCGGGCCTTGTGGTGAGAATGCTGCTGGATTACGTGGGACACGTCCCTATCTGTTCCAGGCTACAGCGGGTCCTTGAGAGGCACTCAGAGTGGCCCGAAATCTGTGAGCTGCTAGGTAATTGAGAGGACAAGTGTCAGATGCCGATCAGTTCCCTGATCAATACGAATCAACAATAGAGAAATGCTGTCAGTGTCCCACTGTTGACAAGATCAATGGCTTTGACTCAAACCTGTGTTTGGTGTGTGTGTGTGTGTGTGTGTGTGTGTGTGTGTGTGTGTGTGTGTGTGTGTGTGTGTGTGTGTGTGTGTGTGTGTGTGTGTGTGTGTGTGTGTGTGTGTGTGTGTGTATCTGTTGTGTGTGTGTGTATACCCGTCTAGGCAACCCACGGTCACTGCAGCAACTGTGCCGTCTAGTGGTCAGACAAAAGATGACCTCTAGGAGACTTAATGACCCTGAGGTCATGGCTAAGGTGCCGTTCCCACCGATGCTGAAGAATTACCTCACCTACAAGGAGTATGACCTCTATGGGGATTCCTCATGCACCTGATGAGTAGAAGAGTGCTTACTTTGTACAGTTTACTTTTTTAGTTTAACTGAAATACTGTTCTTTAAAACTAGCAAAAACACACATTTGTCTAGTTTGGGGCTTTTCTCTATGATCAACACAGCTCCATCTGTATTGACTCTAACCATCTTTGTCATTGTGCAAATGGTACTGTTAGAAAAGGCAAATTATATGCTACAAAATGCTCCTCTGGGCGTGTGATGGCCTGTTGATAAATAATAAGTATTATACATTATACTTAGTTTTATGACATCACAAATATAAATAGAGTAGAGAAGAATAGAGTATACTGTATAAAGTTGAATGTATATGTTCATGTGAATAATCTAATGTTTTGTAATGTTTGATTTCTCTGTATATAATTACTCATAGTATTAATCAAAAAGCATTCATAAAAAAGCTGAAATTACAAGACTACTGTATCTTTACTTGACTCCAGAAGTGTGAAAAGAATCCTAGAATACCAGTGCAGTGTGTTGGTCTAGTGTCATGTTCCCTCCTGGGTTAGACAGGGCATGAGTATTAATAGGTTGGTCCTCTCATTCAGACCAGGTCAACAAAGCATCAACGCTGTGGAAAGGCACAAGGGGTCATTGCCTGTAAGCCTGACCCTGGTACACAACTGACACTAGCTGTGGAAACATCTACATTGCCATACAAGAGTGAAATTATAAAGACAGTCCCAGGCACACACACACACACACACACGCACGCACACACGCACAGTTACCAGGAGTTACTACCACACACATCTTTTATAAATGTATTCCCAGGAGCCAGGAGGTAGTTGCAACATGTCTGCATGAGTTAGATCCATAATAGTGCCCATGCAAATTCCAATGGCACAGAAAAGCACCAGGGAGAGTAATAACATTGACAACAGGGGTTTGAGCAGGCCCAGCTAGTGTTAGAATGAATGAGCTGTAAAACTCTTTGGTGTTCTAAAGGTCACTAAACAATTCTGTTTGAGCAAACGGTGAGTGGAGTTTTTCTCTGCCAGTAGCTAAAGCTGGGAGAGCAAGTTGGCAACCATATCTCTCTGAACAACAACATTCCTAGCTTGTCAACAAGTCCTGCCCACTCTGGAGGGCCACACACACACACACACGTACACTCACACTTACACACACATGCATGCAGCAGACACACAGAAAGAGACACAAACAGGCAGCAGACACAGTGTGCATTCCTTTCCAGGACAGTGACCAAGCCAAAGTGGACCAGCACACTCCCTGGCTAACCAGATAAGCATGTTGATCAGCACCCTGCTCGCTCTAGACTGTGTGGATAACCTTACACATGAATGTAACGTATGTTGTGTATCCGTCCTTCTGTTAAGCTGCTGCATCTGCGTCTGAGTAAGTTCCTTTTTACAGAAGGTGAACGTGCCTAGACCAACCATCCCACTGCTGCTGGTGTTAGAATGTGTCGTTCTTTATTACAGTATTCCTCTCTGAATGAAAGACCAACCGAGTCACAGTGCTATGTATTTCTCTGTTCGTCAATCATTGGGTCCATTGGGTCTCAATGGTCTTTTTTTGGCCCTGAACAAAGCCCAGTCAGGACCCGCTGACAGACAGCCCCCTGGTCCACGCTCTGAGCTCACTTGCTTTTTGTAGCTCTATCTCTCCCTGAGCAGCACCTCCCAAAAAAGCCCCTGCATCATGGCCCCACTCTTTGTTACGTTCACCCTGATCCCCCTCTTAAGGCTCTGGTGGCAGCTGGACCGATTAGAAAAGCAAAGAGGACACGCTCGCTCACATCACACATACACACACGCATCCTGACATGCCCAGGCCTCAAATGCACTGAGGGACCACCCTGAACAGATTTCCATCCCCCACTACGGACCACTATCTCCCCCAAGGACGGAACCCCCCGTTCTGGCCATGAGCAGCTTTGGGTACCGCCGGGAGCTGAGTAAGTACGAGGACGTAGACGAGGATGAGCTGCTGGCCTCTCTGAGCCCCGAGGAGCTGGCGGAGCTGGAGAAGGAGCTGTGCGACATCGACCCCGACGACAATGTGCCCATTGGACTCAGGCAGAGGGACCAGACAGACAAGACCCCGACAGGCACGTTCAGTAGGGAGGCACTGCTCAAGTACTGGGAGAACGAGACACAGAAACTTCTGGAGGATGAGAGAGGAGGATGCAGCCCGAAGCAGGTCAGCGTCCACAAATATGTTCATTCATATTAAATATATATAACATATATATATAATATATATACGTATATATATATATATATATATATATATATATATGTATATATATATGTGTGTATATATATATATATATATATATATATATATATATATATATATATATATATATATATATATATATATATAATTCATATCAAAACTTTGTTTAGCTAAGTCAAATATTAAAATGGAAAGTAAATCGATTTAACAGTGTAGTACAATACTGTAGGTTTATTTTTACTTGTGACATGATTTTTTAGATAATGTTGATTAGTTTAAAATTAGAACACCATTTCCAATGTCTGTTTATTAAATTAGCAGTATAACACCATACATATTCTAAATAATTTAAATCAAAGTGATTTATACTCCTGTATTAATATAGGATGAGGAAGACGAGTGTGTAACTGAGAGCAACAGTGAGGCAGAGGACGAGAAAGATGAAGAAAATGAGAAAGACATGAAAGAAAGCGGAAAGGAAGACAGAGAAGAAGAGGAAGAGGAGGAGGAGACAGAGGACGAAGATGAAGAGGAAGAGGAAGAAGAGAGTGAGGAAGAGGAGGCCGTCACAGAGGACGAAGAAGAAGAAGAAGAAGTGGACAACAAGGATCAACCTGAGCCTGCAAAGAATTCTGTCCCCCAAATGCAGAGAGTCATCACCCCCCCGCTCCTGATGCCCCTCAGGGCAGAGCCCGTGAGACTAACCCCTCCCCCTGCACCCACTGATCCTAATTCCTGCGGCAACCCCACCGTTGTCGACGACGCCCTCGAGCGGGTCCTGAGCGACGACCCTGAGCTCACAGAGGTCAACTTGAACAACATCGAGGACATCTCCCAGGACACGCTGATCCGCTTTGCGGAGGCGCTGAGGTCCAACACCCGCGTGCGCGTCTTCAGCCTGGCCAACACGCACGCTGACGACCCTGTGGCGCTCGCCATTGCCAAGATGCTGAGAGAGAACCGCTCCATCACCAGCCTTAACATTGAGTCCAACTATGTGACGGGGAAGGGGGTCCTGGCTCTGGTCCAGGCTCTGCCCAGTAACAGCACCCTCATCGAGCTCCGCTTCCACAACCAGAGACACATGTGTGGAGGACAGGTGAGGCTGATCAACACACACAAACACACACACGTGCATACACACACAGGGACACAGCTAAAACACACACACAAAAAGAAATATACAGACAACGAATACTCATGGACAACCTACATACCACTGTCTCTCTCTCTCACTCTCTCTGCACAGATGTTGTAATTCTCAAGCGGTCCCCTTCTCTTCTTTCTTGTCTCCTCCTCTCAGGTGGAGATGGAGATGGTGAAGCTCCTGAGGGAGAATCACACCCTCATCAAGCTGGGCTATCAGTTCCACCTGCCGGGCCCCCGCATGAGCATGACGGGCATCCTGACCCGCAACCAGGACCACCAGCGGCAGCGCCGGCTGCAGGAGCAGAGGCAGGGCCAGCAGGGGCCCAGCAACCCCCACACCTCAGCCCTGCAGAGGGGCAATACACCGGGCACCACGCCCTACGGCTCGCCCCGGGGCTCCCCCTGGTCCTCCCCCAAACCCCCGCGAAAGGATACCAAACAAACGCCCCCTGCTCCTCCACCTCCTCCTCCACCTCCTCCACCTCCACCCCCTCCACCTCCTCCATGCTGCCTGCCACCAGCAGAGAAGAAGAAACCGACGAGAAAGATCGCCGAGGCAATCAGGCTTCACGAGGAGGGAGCGAAGAAGGAGGCCAAGAAGGAAGGAAGGAAAGCGGGAAAGAAAGGGAAGAAGGGAAGAGCCAAGGAAAAGGAGACGAGCAGTATCCTGAAGGAGCTGAAGAATGCCCTGAGGCCCGTGGCTGAGGTGAAGGGGGAGGAAGCCAGCCGGCCATCCACGCCGATACGCTCCTCACACGACCAGCTCATGAACGCCATTCGAAACAGCAGCATGCGCTCCCTCCGACGGGTCAGTGGGTGTGGGTGTGAGAAGTTACCGAATCTAAAAAAGTTGTATTATTCAATTATTGGTGCATTTTTATGATAGGGTTAGGAAACCAGGCCAGTTGGTTTCCGGTGTATTCCCATCATTATTAAAAATGTCTACAGCATTTTTCTGCTCTAGCACACCTCCAAAGTCAGGCAATGGAACAACCCCTAGGAAAATTCTCTAATGACAAAATAACAGTAAATTAAAATTGTTAGCAGACACTATGTCATCTGTTCTAGACTGGTTACCTTTAGTAAACTTTTGTTTCATTCTAAGCAGAGTTTAATTCTAGAGGATGTATGTGCATTGGCATTTGACACATCTGCGGATGACAAAGGTATTGTGCTCATTCACGAGTCAAGTCGTAAAATGTTGGCTTGCTGCTGAGAGTCCTGCGGAATGTTCTAAAGGGCAATATTGTGCGGCATGCTTGGCTAGAAATCCTAGTGAGAGAGAGCAGGAATGAGACAGACATCCAAAAAACGTATTCTTCTCTCTAGCAATATATCTCCTTTTCACACACACACACACAAACACACACACACACACACAAACACACACAAACTGGTCAACAAGCAGGAAGGAGAGCTTTAACGGAGCAACTGAGAGATTTGATGAAAGTCGTTAAGAGTTGTTTATGGTACTGTTTTAATAGGGCTTGTTACGTTGTTAGAATGGAAAATGTGAGCTGCCCTCTGATGGCAGGGTCTCCTAGCTGTGAATTCCTGCCACTTACTGCTGATATTTATAGAACCCCGTCAGTGCTGTCTCGATAGTAGCACACACCACAACACACACTTATAACACTCAGTCAGCAAGGCAAGGCACTGTATTCCATTTCACACTGACACCCCTAACTGGCTAAATTCATGTAAACTATGTAGAACCAAGGGTGGAAATGTAAACTGACTTTTGCACGTTTCCAAGCCCTTGTTGGTGTTTCAACCTTTTGTTTTGATTGATAAAGACTCTTTTTGTTTTTGTAGGTGGAACTGCCAGATCATCTTCGATAAAGGGATGGCCAAGCAACTTAATATGACACTGGATTACAGACTGAAGGCAATTTACATTTAAAACAGAAAATGTGCTTTGTAAAATATGTTTATTTCTCAAAGAATTTGAGATAGAACTTTTTTTTATGTGTTTAGGGTTTGGATAACACAAAACGGTATTTTCATTGCCAAAGTTTTGTAAATTACTACTTTCTTGTAAAATTGTAAATATTTAATTGAGTTTACTTTAAGGAATACACAGCTGTATATGTGTTGAAATATATAATACATTTATGTGCTTAGATGTTTAATGGCCTAGATCATTCAACTTAATGTTTAGTCATACTGTAGTAGCACAGAATAAAATGACTGCCAAACAAAAGATCGGCCACAGTCAAACAAGGGCTTCTAGTTCTAGCACAACCAGCCTATCACAGAAAATCTCAAGGTTCTAGCAAGGAAAGAAAATACAAGCTTGCCAGTGATCATCATAATCACCATACTGAAAGGTGCTGAAGTAAAGGTCATGTCTAAATGCATTCTGGGTTTAATAGCTCTAAAGATGATTCCTGTTGTGACATTGATCCCAAGACCTAAATGACTTGTCCGCTAGGGGAAAAATAGTATCACAGATACACATACTGTTGGGTTTCAATCCCACTTCTGTGCATTTGTTTGTCTTGGAACAAGTCCCTGCTCCCAAATCCACCCTGCAGCTGTTCAAAGCAAACACTCTGAATCCTCAGACACATTTCAGCTTCCCACATGGAAAGGAGATCCGTCTTTTTAAAAGTTGTACCTCTCTAGATAAGTATGTACTGTATTTTCAAGGCCAGTATTTCCATACTCTGGTTGGGACACAAAGTAGAGATTTCCCAGGAGAGAAAAGTCACTGATTCATGCTGCCCAAGTTGTTCCACAGAAGTGTGTCGGATAATACTGCTTGGCCATTTTATCGCTGTATTAGCAGAAGTGTTCCTGGAATCATCCATGCCACAGTCTTTAGTTCCATGAATATGACGATTCCCTGGTCTTTTTCCCAGAGGGACACTTCATGTGGAGCCTAGCTGTCATGATCAGTCTTGCAACAAAGGCCTGCTTATAACGTAGACACTGAGTTCCCTTACACAGTGAATCAACATTTCCTTTAACATGCATTGTAATCTCGTTACTTTTATAAGCCTTGCCCAAACAGTTGCACTGTTGTTTCAAGGCTGTAACGGGCAGTCAAGTGAGAAATGCAAATGCAGGTGCACATCATGTTCGTGTCTCTCTGTCACACATACTGTACACACAGGCAAACACACGATAGGATTCAGTATCCTGAAATCCAAACGGTTTATGGACAGTCCTTGTGCTTTTACATATTGAACACGGGGACAGTATTGGGTTGTGACGGAGTCCAAATGCAGCAATTCAATTTGAACTATTATTGCATGGGAGGATGAGATGAGTAGCTCTTTAGATGATCCCCAGCTCAGCTAGTCTGCCAGACAGCAGGTGATGAGTGTGTCAATCGCTCCTTCTCTTTCTTCACTCACTTCCACATAAATGTGTATCCTCAATCCAGTTTCTAACAAATTGGTTATTGCTAAAAGATAATATTTAGGACATGCAAAGCAGATGCTGCTTTAGAGTAATATAAAACAATCAGATGGAAACACCAATTGCACAAACAGTAAAATGCATGTAAATAACATTTATTTAAGTGAAAAATGTATTATGTCCTTTATTCATCTAATTCAAAAGGTTTGATGACCATATCTTGTATTTATACAGAGAACAGCATATAACCTTTAAAAAAACCAACTCAAATAAAATTAAACACATCAGTACAACTTAGGACGACCAGGCTACAGAGCAGCATTGGTGCCTTTAAGGTGCAGTACTCATTTGTATGAAGTCAGGTTAGTGTCTAGAAGAATGTCCATTAGAGTCTTTACTGTAAATGACATTTCTGTATATGAATAGCCTCTATACATCTATTAGGTGACAACAAACTGTAGCTTTGTAAAATTACAATAATTATTTTTATTTATATCTGAACATTGAACCTGTTTCAAATAATTATTGATACTCTGTTAGCCACAGTAGGCTAACAAGAAATGAAACAAGAAATAAGAAAAATAACCATAGATGGGTGTAATAGATAAATCCACGATAACAATGATATTAAAGGTGAGTATCGGTTCAAAACGGTCAGTTGCAACTTTGAGCAGGGGCCTTTGATTGTGTAGTGTAAAGTAGCGTAATGTAGTGTGATATTCTAAAGCGCTGTATTACTGTATGCCACAGATAGAGACCTGAAATCTCCCTGTATTCACATATCAAGTCTCTTTTCTCATTTTGTGCAAAAATATACCAGACTATATTTCTGGAGTTCATTTACAATAAACGGAAAATGGGATAAATATATTTCAAAAGAGCTGATTGTTCAAAAATAAGAAAATAAAAGATTGTTAACCGAAGATTTTTATACGTACAAATAAAGTAGTAAAGAGTAAGTTATGAAAATAGTGTTCTCGTTTGTTTCTCCTAACCAACAATGACAACATGAACAATTCTGTCAGCGTGCTCTATGGATCTCCCTTAAAACAAAAAAATACAAAAAGAAAACATTCAATGGACAAAAAGATTTAAGAATATTCAACTCTACAGATCAAGACAAACTTGATGTAAAATTGCACGTATTAATCTAAGAGAGGAAAACAGTTTACAGAAGGAAAATGACAAACCTTTACAGATTAAATGAGGTATTGCACAGATTAATATAAAAGCAAAGGCAACAAAAATATACAGCAAATCGACAGAACATTTATAATTAGATTTTTTTGAAAAGCGGAAAGAAAAAACGGAAACAAACTAGCGTCATCATTTTTCTTAGGCTCGGGTGGGGGATGGGGACTAGTCATCCCACTCGTCGTCTTCCTCAAAGTCCTCGTCCTCCTCATCATCATCATCCTCATCTAGAAGAGGATAAGACAATGAGTCAGGTGTGTAGTCCAAGTGCCACCCAGGTGTGTGTGTGTGTGTGTGTGTGTGTGTGTGTGTGTGTGTGTTAAATGTGTGTAAATACAAGCAAGACTTCTAACCTGAGGAGTGGATGGCTTTGCTCCTCTTCTGCATCACCTCCATCAGAGCATTCACGATTCCAGCCGACGGGGCCGAGCTCGTAGGGGTCGAATCAGGAGAATCTGTCACCTGGAAGGACAACATGACATTGACCAGTCAGGAGCATTGTCAAGTCCAAAAACTGAACGTGGTCCACACACATTTCGCGTTTTGATTTTGGATGAATAGGGCTTATGAATAGACAACCATTAATAAGCCCTTGAGGCAATCCAAACTCACAGTTTTGAGCTTGGTTCCTTGTCTTATTTGGTCCAGTAGGGCGCCTCGGCCTCCTCCACTGCTGGACACGGGTCTCTCCTTCTGCTCCACTTTCTTCAGCTGGGCGCCCTCTCGGATCTGGCTCAGCAGGGCGCCCTTACCAGCCCCGTCTCCTCCATTAGCCTCCGGCAGCGGGGGAAGCCCGAGGGGAGGGGGGCCTGGAGGTGGGGGAGGAGGCGGCGGAGGTGGAGGTGCTCCCATACCAGCAGGGCCAGAGGGAGGCGGGGGTGGAGGGGGTGCCATGGAGGCATGAGAAGGCTGAGGAGGAGGAGGGGGCAGAGGGCCTCTGCTGGGGGGAGGTGGGGGTGGAGGGGCCGCCATGCCTGGTCTGCTGGGCGGGGGAGGCGGTGGGGCTGAGGTGGGGGGTCTGGAAGGGGGAGGCGGTGGTGGTGCGCCTCTACCCCTGGCAGGGGGAGGAGGTGGGGGGGCTGAGCTGTGGTGAGGGGGTGCAGGAGGAGGGCCTCCTCTAGAGGGAGGGGGTGGGGGAGCTGTAGGTGAAAAGACAACAAAGGAAAAAGTCAACAGAAGCCATTAACCGGTCACGTACGGTCCAAACCATGCTTTAGTAATGGAACCAAGGCTGCTCTTTGGTCCTCGCATTTAATCATGCAGTTACTCATCTGGCCACTGGGTGCCGCCACACTTCACACATTCCCTGGACTAGCAGCGCCAACTCACAAAAGTAGTCCAAGGGACCAAGCCAGGGCAGATTAATAGACTCAGACAGACTCGTTGCCAGTTAAGATTCCTTTCTGCCGGTGAGAGCGCACAGTGCAACCCGGACCACTGTGATCGTGCTGGGCCACGGCTTGGTAGAGCACCGCACACAACACGTTATCCCAGACAGGAATCATCACCGCAACACACAGCAAATTCACTCCTGGTCACTCTGAAGCTGACCCATGCGTGACGAGCTGTTATTAAGTACAGCTGACAGGATGGTGTCTTAGAGCCGGGGTGCTGCAGTGTGCGGGGCTGCCCGCCTGCCACAGCAGAGCCATGCAGGGGAGAAGAGACAGAGTCAGAGAGAGAGAGAAAGAGAGACCTGACCTACCGCTCCACCTGGGGGGACCTGGGGGACATAACCACAGCTGTTTAGAGTAGCACAACACTGAGCACTACAGGATGGAGCTGAAAGGCCTGCTGCGCCACAAACCTACATACATCCTATACTCATCTGTAAAGTCTATAATTGAACTGTTTTGACACACACCACCTCTACCTTCAGCGGATTATGCACGTATTGCGGTTAAAACACAACCTTCTGAATCCCATTGGCCCACGCGACACCTCTACTGCTCACACACACACACACACACACACACACACACACACACACACACACACACACACACACACACACACACACACACACACACACACACACACACACACACACACACACACACACACACACACACACGGGTCTCACCTTGTCTCCGCAACTCGTTCTTGACGGCCTCCACGCCTCCCTTTTTCTCGATGAAGTCGTAGATGACTTTGGAGGTCTCCTTGTCTTTGAGCTCGGCCTCTGAGATGCCACACATGTCAAACAGGTTCTTCAGCTCCGGGTCTAGGTTATTCAGCTGGAGGAGAACATGACAAAGACATACAGGTTTGAAAACCACCGACAGAACTAGCTGAGCCTCGCAATATAACCTTTTTGTGTTTGTAGAAATTTGCATCAGAGAGAACCACTCGTGACACACATTTTGATTGAGTCGTTTCTGAAACAACATCTCCGTCTGCACCACACGTGAGCTGAGGTGTGCTACCCACAGATATTTAGCCATTGTGCACCACCTCTGTGATAACAGCTTGTAGTGCGCCACCTACCGGTGTACAGACCACAATGCCATGTTTCCAGTGGCCCTGCTCCAAACAGGAAGGACCATTCTGGGACACAGCTCTGTTTATAATACTTTCATACCGATAGAACCAGGATTATAAAGGCTTATTTCTCATCTACTCTGCTCTCTAAGCTCCGACCTCTCTCTCTCTCTCTCTATCTTCATCAACCAACCTATCGCCCCTGAACCTCCTCTTTCAGTCTCCCTTTCACTCTCTCGCTCCCTGTCCCTGAATCAGAACCAGAAGACAATCAAAGCCACTCAAACATGTTTGTGTTTCCTGGCTAAGCACTTAAGCACTCAAGGTCTGGCCAAAACAAGAATGTCATTTTAAATGATTTCAACAAAGTTTGATTAGATTTTTTTTTAAAGGGATGATTCAAATTGCAAATTGACTATCGATGTCCTTGACAGCATTACATTGAAAAACAAAATCCGTTTTTCTTCTTTTCAAGAGACAAAAACCGTGCATGCGTGCGTGCGTGATTTAAGCCACATCCTGCATAATTACTTGATCTGCTATTTTTGGGAAAGGGCTCGGCGGATTATGCTGATACAACTCTCCTTGTGTAACTTGGCCAAAGACCTGGGGTGCAGGCTTAGCAATTCATACTAGATATTCATACGCAATATCCCTTTCTGAGAAAGATGTCTGACACGCATACATTTTGGGCAAAAAAACAAACAAACAAAAAAAAAGAACAGAAGTTGCTTTTCAGAGGCATGCACACGCACACAAATCAAAACTGTACAGATCATACTCACATCAAAACCTGTGTTGGGGTCCCAGCCTACATGTCCAATGTGCCTGAGGGGGAAAACACAGTGGTGAGATGATAAGACATTCAGGGAGCCTAGTCCCTCACTACAGCAGCACACATTACATGTACATGAGCAGTGGTATTTCTACTAACTCCAATGGTGGATTGTATTATCAACTGTATGGCTTTACAGCTATCAAGCTTGATAGGGCCGGTCAAGGAAGTGGAGAGGACAGGAATACATGGAGTGTGTGGATTATATAGTCGTTTAGCAACCCCCAATGTCTACATTCTATGAAGTCAAACTACCATGACCCTATTCCTGAAAATATACTGACATTATCAGTAATACCAGTTTCACATCACATAGGATTAGTTCTAAACATAGCCCAGAATAATACTTCCCCACTTCCATATTACCGTTTCCTAAAGCAGAGCCATATGGGACATCTGCTGCGTTTTTAAAACCAGGACCTCCTGTCAGTGAAACCATTATTACCTGGCCTACTTCCTTTCTGGCATTCAAGTGTTTCTGACGGACTAAGTGGAAGACAGACGGCGGACACTCACTGGAAATTGCTCGGCGTTCCGATGTCCGCCTTGGTCAGCCTCTTCCTCTTGCCCTTCACCTTCTTCTCTTTCTTGCCAAAGGAGTGCACCATGTTGTTCACCTGAGAGTTGTTGTTAAAGCGTGGCAGGTTGCTGATCTCTGGGTTCTTTATGTCCATCGTCGCCATGGGCAGAGCTGGACCTGAAGCAGGAAGGGGAAAGTGTGGCTCAGTACAACAACATCACGCACACTCAATGCAAATAGGGCAATAATAGGGGTTGTACTGTTGATCCCGTTAGAGAGAGAGCACCCTGGAAAAGAGGATATCCAGAGGCACTGCTTTTTTTTTTTATGAAGGATTGTTTCCAGTGTGCATGTGGCAAGACGTAAGCCAGTCAGAAGTCTGTCGGCCCATTAGTAGAGTCTGCTTGGAAAACAGGCACGACATTACACTTAAGGTTTAATCAACACAAATATATTAGTGCGGCCAAACCGTTTCGTTCACACGACACGTCGATCCCCTGTCCGCAAAGCCTCCCCTTAGGCTTGGGCCGAGCACAGAGCCCAGCTGGCAGAGAGATGACGACTAGCGGGGATACGCTACGCTATAGCACACAATAAGACGACACGTCAGCAAAAAAAAAGGCTGTTTCCCCGGGAGCCGCTGGAACACCGCGACAACAGGCGGCTGCCACAGAGCCGCCAGGCTGACATCCATTTCCTTTGTAAAGCGCTGAATGGTTACAGAGCCCTGTCTGGCAGCCAGAGGGACCATGGAGCCCCACTGCTAGCACATACCTGGCCGACTGGCTGGGCTCTTGGAGGGGGACGGCGAGGCCGAGCGGCTCCGGTGCCTCCGCCGGCCCTCCCCCCTCTCCTTGGCCTTCTCTCCACCGCAGGACGCCATGTTGACATCCAGCAGCATCTTACCCACCATGCCGCAGGCGCGGTCGCCGTGGCGCAGGGAGAGGCGCGCGGCCGGGTCGGAGAGGGGCCCGTAGAGCTCGTCCTGGGGGAGCACCAGGCAATGGAGGGGGGCCAGGCAGCCCCCGGGCCCGCCCGCTCCGGCCCCGCTGTCGCCCAGCTCCTCGGAGGGAGCCGACAGGAAGGTGGTGCAGAACATCATTTCGGGGCGTCAGTGTGACGCGCCGCCCGGAGTCAAACCCCACCACGACCAGAGCAGAAGAAGGGAGAGAGTCAGACTGTCCTCCTCCGAGCCTCCTTTGGGTCTCTTTTAGTCGGGTTTGAGTCTTCGTCAAAGCCACAGAAGATTTCCAAACTATGCAGGCTCCCAGACGAGAGTCAGAGAAACAGACCAAAGTTAGAGCTTAAAATCCGCTCAATAGCTCCTTTCTCTGCTGACTCTAACAGAAGTCCAAAAAGGTGTGGTATGGTGGAGCAGGGCCGGCGTGAGGGTTTCCTAGTCAGATATCCAAAAATTGCTCAACAGAAGAAAACCACAGCAGAGCAGAGTCCTACTCTGTGTGAGCACATACAGGGCTGACCAGTGATAGACTAACACGCGTCTCTTTCTCCTCCCTGTTCCACAGGGGGCATGTTCAGGTCAGCGCTCTCCCATTGGGCTCCTGGCCCCGTCTCCGGCCTCCCTCTCCTCCCCGCGGCTCTAATGCCAGCAAATGATGCCCGTCGGCCGCTGGCTTTTACATAACGCTGTCTAAAGCCCGTCAACTTTAATCTGTGTTAATCCCACGGTTCTCTTCAACATGATGAATCTGCAACAGGACAGGACCTGACTGAGGGACTGATTGACTGGCAGGGAGGAGCGAAGCCTTGTGGGCTTGGCAGACAAAATATCACGGAGAGAGGGAGGGGGGGAGCAGGAGCAAATGAGGAAACAGGACAGTGTTTTGTCTAAAGATACAACTGTTGTTACAAAATAAAAACACTCAAATATATATGTACAAGTTCACGGGGGCAAAATGTGCACAGGCCACACCATTGGCTAATGGTAGCATAGCATGCTCTCTAAGGGGAAACGGCCCTCATGTGTTGTGCAAAGGGTAATCGGAGCAGTCATGGAAGGGTAACAGTGGCCTTCGTGTCCAATTAGCTTGATTAGCATGGGTTGTGAACACGGGGAATGGCAGTGAGTATTACTTTGTGACTCACCCGTAGCTGAAAACACTGGCCTCATTTCTGCAAGGAGGCATAGTGTACCACTGTCTATATTTCTATTGTACAGTGTGGTGAGCACCTCTGTGCACAAACGAGCATCACCTAGCAAACCTAAAAGCTAAGGGAGTGAAAGGGGATTTTTAAAAGCAATCTGAATCTATAAACCGAGATTGAATCAATCCGTCCATATATGCAGATGTCTAACATGCTCTGTGAGGTGAACATTACTTGGGTGTCCAGCTCACTTTCGACAGCAGCACTGAACACAGTCAGTGTGAACTTAATCCCACTAACGCCTAATGGTAAAGGCCTGGCTGGGGGGTAATTTGATCCTTGACATGCGGCTTGGGAGCATCTAAGTGGTGGGACTGAGGTGCGCAGGCTAACGCATTAAGACTTCGTGTCGGGTTGGCTTTGGCGCTGCACTCTACAGATTATCCCTGGGTGAAGCTAACGCAGGCCCGCTGATCCTTAATGAAAAAAGATGTACTGAGTGAAGGGCAGTGTTTATACAAATATCAACAATATACTAGAAAGAGGTGTTGAACCGGTTCCTAGAAATGTTCTGATATGCATATGCCACCAAATGAGCTGTGGACGGAAAGATATTGGCCAAATGGAATCACATTCAGTTTGTTTGACGGGAGTAAAGGTTAAATGAAGTCTAAATTGATTCAGATATTTTCGAAGTGAAAGGAGACTGAAATGAACTGAATGGGAGGGATAACATACCATTGGGAGCGTCGCGTCTTTTCTCTGCAAAACAGAAGTGATAATGTTAAAAACCGGAGCTCTGTCGAGTGGCTCGTGTTAGTGCGAGAAAAGAAGGGAGTGATTTAATGCGCTTTAAGCAGCGGAGAGTCAAATGGACGGAGGAGAAAGAGAGACCATTGATTTTTACAAGCACAGGGTGCAGAGTTATTGCGCAGGCAGCACAGAGACAGCGGTGGAGAGGGTGTTTACGTGGGTGTACCAATCAGCCCGCCATTGGCATCTGGGTTAGTGTGTGAGTCAAGCAGTAAATAATCGGACAGCCTCCATGATAGATGTGTTCCTCCATCAACGTGGTGCCTCGTCAGGCTTCAATGGGCTGGGGCATAGAAAGAAAGTGGTGAAAGTGATTAGGTGAGTGTGAAGCAAACAGACAGGGTGTAGAAAACAGCCTGGCAATGGCACTGAGGGCTCTGCTGGACCAAAGGCCGGGAAATAAACAACAGCCCAATGGCTTGGGCCGGGGAGAGAGAGAAGGAGAGAAAGAGGTGATCATGGGCGTCAGACACTGACACACAGCAGAGAGAGAGAGAGAGAGAGAGAGAGAGAGAGAGAGGTCTTAAACAAAGCCAGAGGGCTGAGCACCAATGTGAAACTAGAGGAGGGTTATGTGGGCAGATGTGGTGCAGACATGTCACTGAAAGGAAGGGGCCCATCTTAATTTTCCCGATGACAATTAGCATGATTAGTAAAACAACCATCTTCCCTAACAAAGAACACCCAATCCCTTCCTACGTCAGATCTGAGAGAACTGGATAGTTAACAGTGATCATGCTCTCTCTCCCCCCATTTGTTGAGCTGATGGTATTTGTAGTTTATCCCATTTCCTCAGAGCTGGCAGCAGTGTTATGGGTGGTGGTATGTCAGGCTAGTGGCTGGCTGTGCCAGTAGAGGCGAGAGGACACCGGACTCAGAGATGGCGAGGGCCAGCTAGGTACTGTACCGCTTTTCCTCTGTCGCCGCCCCAGCAGTTCCTGCAGCGTGTTGCGGAATCGCTTGGCCTCCTCCTCGCTGGCAAAGTTCAGCCCCACCTGGCATGTCTACACACGCACACAAAAGAAAGAGAGAGAGCAACACACATCAAACACAGAACTCTCGGGTTCGGTAAAGATGACAAACACACTCCAGAGACAAGGCTACGTCTTACAGAAGTTGAACCCAGACAGGTTCCTCGTCACACCAGACACTGCCGCCCGCCTATGTCCCTTATCACCACGACCTCTGTCCCACATACCTCACGGTCTGCTGGTGTCACAGACTCCTGCCCTGCCAGCTAAGGTGTTTGCTCTACAAACACGGACAGTCCCTAGTCATGAGGATGGCATCGGACAGCTACACGGGACAAGAGAGAGGCTCACTCACGTCTCCTGCGAATGTGATGAAGTAGGCTTTGGCTGAGTTGATGGTGAAGTTGTTGTAGAGCTCCTGCTCAAACGTGGTCTTCCCCTCCTGGAGAGGAATGGGGACAGAGAGGGAGAGGGTGGAGGAGTGCGTGAGGAAGGAGTATGCTAGCCATCTGAAGGAGCATGTGCAGAGCAGACGGTGAATAGAACCACACACGTTTGAGAGGGATGGGGAGAAGTGGGTTGACAGTCTATTTAAAGTCAGAGATAACTATGAGTCAGATCGCTGCAGGTCTAATGTGCCGTGCATAACAAGGACGATTCGGGTGGGGTGTAAGAGCATCTCGGCTCGTGCTAGGAGCTCCACGCCGGACAGCCCACCTTGATGTCGACCACCCGGATGAAGTAGGAGCGCAGGGGGTTGTCTTTGACCAGGCAGGCCACGCCACAGCACCTCTTGGTCCAGCTGGAGTTTCTGTCGGAGGAGAACACCTGCACCACACCCGAACACATGGCCTGCACAGAAAACAGAGGCGATACCCTGGTTTAATACAAGAGGCTATGGATGAGGCACACACAGGGTTAGGGTAGGGGGGGATGAGTAGAGAGAAAATAGCAGGGCAGGATCTAGACAGACGAGGTGTCAGAGAGGTCGTCTTTCTCCATAACTTCTCTCGTTTAACAGAAACAGATTCATGCGGACAACGACGCAGGGGGAGGAATTCAGGGCAGACACCTATTCTGCTAAGCATTCCATTGGAGTGAAATGCACCACCCTACCCCTCAGGGCTGGCTGTGGTCCCATTTGTGTTCACCTAACCAAGATGTGGTTATTCCTGATGAAGATGACGTACATCTAGGTGAAGATCGCAAGTTAAAAACCATGCCTCTGCCGTGACTCATGACTAGACAGGTCCAGTTGAAACTTGGCGTGACTGAGGCCTGGCAGAGTCGCGGTACTAAAACCAGCCCTTCGTGTAGGCTAAGTGCCACAGACACATAGAGACATAGGGGCCGTTACCATGGAAAAGAGAAGTGAGTGAGTGACAGTGGGTGGCGGTGGCCAATGAAACTGCAGTCCGGTTCACCGTTCACACAACGGGTCCAAAGTCACCCTGGCAACCTTTTTAGTGACAGGCAGGGGTGGCCACAGACAGACCGTTAAGAAGGAACTGACCCTTTCTCCCCTGGGCTCCGTAAGATTGTAGATGAACCAACTCTCCTTTTACAGAAGCAGGAGTCACGCACCTCTCCCCTAGGCGCGTGCACTTTAGGCCAAGCTGCGCCTTAGCAATCTCATCACGCCGTCGTCTCACTGCCTGCCAAATTGCTGCCTGTCGTGTAGGGCCTGTCCGCTCTCGGGCTTACGCACTCAGCACAAAGGGGGAGGGAGACAGGAGGGGCCTGGGCATGCCACGATAGCCGTCCTCCCGTCCCGCGTTAACGGTCTGGCACTGGGCCACACTACACCTGCAAAGCACCACCACGTCCTGCTTTCAGGGACGAGCGGCAGCCTCAGGGACTGAACCAGCAGCTGCCCTTCAGAGAGAGGCCGACTGAACAGAAGGCGGCTGCTGTTCTCCTGGAGTGGTGCTGGATAGGTTCCTCAATTGTCTTTCTTTGTTTATGTAATGTAATGTAGGCCAATTCTGTGTGAGTCTTTCATGGGTATATGTTTTATTTCATGATGTTTGTTTGTGAGCCTTTGCCTAAGACACATTTCTATCATTATGTGATAGACAATAGTTATTTGATGATGAATTTTTGGTGCTGGCCGTGGACAGGAGCAGAACAGGAAGAATCCTCTCAGACCTTTTGGGGTAAAGGCCTTTCTACTGGCGTTAAGTGGGAAGAGGTAACCGTATCCGAGAGCCGGAAAGCTTTGATAAAGTGCTGCCATTAACGGAACGAAAGCAGCAGGAGTTGGAAGGACTTGGGTTAAATTTCTAGAGCTCACACAGTGATAAGTGTCTGGAGGGGGGGCACACACACACGCACACACGCACACGCACACGCGCGCGCACACACACACACACACACACACACACACACACACACGCCGAATGATGCCAACCGATGCTCTTCCCCAGGTTTACAAGCTGCTGCTCCCGGGCTCCCCGTTCTCCCCCCACGGGGTCCTGCCACATCAACACCGAGGATGAAAGGCAGGGCCCACCGCAGTAAAGCAGCAAGGGTGAAACATGAAAGAGGAGGACTAACTACACGCACATGGACAGGGGCTGCTGCTCTGTTCACTATGTCTAGGTGTGACAGGGATGACTAGCCAGCTTCTATTTCCAGTAAAAACCTGGCTGGTGGTTAAACTACTGTTAGCCAGTAGGCTCATAGCAATAAGCAGCTCCTCTTGATAGTAGGTCAAAACGAATTTTAATCGTTCATATTCAGGCCCGTTATGGTGAGCAGCAATAGTAGGCTTACTACTTAAAGAACAGCAGTGGTTACAATAGTAGCTCTGAATGTACCTGAAATCCCTGTTGCACCACAAGTCTGAGCGATAACCGTCTTGTCAGTGGCCTATTTCCATAATGTTCTTTCCTAAGGAAAGAGGAAGCTGGAGCTGGAGCGATAAGTGGCCGCTGATTGATCATCAGTACGCACGCTTCCTATAGACTACCGCATAAAAGGCTGGCTGCCTGACTGGGTGACAGCCTGTAGCCTGGAGGAGTCATCTGCCTCGTTCAGCCCTGATAGCCAACGACGGGCCCACAGTGCAGGCTGCAGGCGGAGAGGAGCGCTGTGGCTGTGACGTCATCTAAACCCAGCGTCCACTCGCTCCATGGCGTCACCCGACACGACTACTAGGGTGTCAGCACACTGTACATGTAGGCTATTTTTGGACTGAGAAGGGCCGGAAAAGGGCCTGGAGGATTGTTAACGTATTCACATTAGAATGGAAATGAAGGAGCGGAAAAGCAGCCTTTTAGCCTATTACGATGGGAGACAGAGCGCAGTGCTTCCCTGTCGACTCACTCAGCAAAAGCAGCAGAGGAAAATCCCCAAAACGAGCCTCCCAGTCCTCCCCAAATCTCTACCACAGACACCAACTGTAAACCAACAAGGCTGTAAAGAGGATTTTCTGTCTGGAAGGGCTTGACGCCGTTTGAAAGAACAAAGGCAGAAAGCTGCTTGAGAAGTAAAAAGGGAAGGCAAACGAGAGCAGAGTGGGAACAAGAAGAAGCTTTAGAAAAGGAAAGGAGAGGCACATTGAGGAGTGGACATACAGGTCAGGGGGGATTGGGAAAAGATAGAGTGGCAACGAGGAGGAGGGCTAGAAAGCGGAAAGGCACGTTCTGTCGCCCCAGCACAAAACACCAGAGGGGGTCGACCACGGCACTTCCTGCAGAAGGAGCCCGGACTGCTGATCAAGCAGTCTGCACACACTGTCTGTGTGTGTGTGTGTGTGTGTGTGTGTGTGTGTGTGTGTGTCTGAACTGGACCCCCTCCACCCTTTCGCCCCCTTCCGTCTCAGTACTGCTGATGGGGAAATCTGCAGAAGGAATACCAATGAGTGGAACAAAATGAAAGGAACCACAGAACACAGGTTGGCTTACTCCGTGTGTGTGTGATTACTGATGTATGCTTCAGGCGGTGGAGGTGGTTCACAGTGACGCTAACATGAGCTGTGCTCCAGTAGGGGAGTGCTGCCTTTACCACCATCATCAGGCTACTGCTACTTCAAAAAGATGCAGATAAACAAGACCTTTGCTGCCAGACTGGCTATCGGCAAGTCTTTCTAGGCTGTTTACAGCCAGGTTAAATCAAAGGTTAAATGCACAGAGTAACTTGGGGGAACTTGAGAGTGTAGAGTTAAAGTGAAAAGACAGAAGCAATCACCTTAGGATTCCACATTTACGGTCCGTTACGTAGAGTGCCATCAATCACTCGTGGACATTCCAAGAAGATGCGTCATCTCACACACACACACACACACACAATGTTCTTCCTGTCTTTGAATGTTGTCACAACGTTAGTGGCATCGTATAGAATTATTTAAAACATCACTGGCTGTTCATACAGGTCAGGTATACACAGGTCAGGCTGGTAAGACACAACTGACAGTCACATTCAGCATTTGAGGATCACGAATGACAGAAGATGGGCGGAACCTTTGCCACAGCTCCCCAGTGAGAGAGAGGTAGAAACATGTACACCTATTTAGCAATGGCATTCCTTACTGTCAATCACCAAGGTCCCAATGGCAATCATGGGGAAGTAGGTAACACAAGGAGTGGTTTGTGAAAGTCAGCAGCCTTGGAGCGAAACCACTCAAACTATTACTCGTTAAGTAGTAGGCTACCCATGAAAGTGTTTACCATACTAAAAGGTCAGGAAAACTTTGTTCCAATAACATTAGGCTATATAATGTGCCCATATTCATTAGAACATAGAGTAGCTCCTAATAATGCAATACATTTTCCAGCTAATTAACTCAGCTAAGAACTGCTGAGAGCAAGTTTAATTTTAAAGGACGCACTATTTCTGACAATCACCATTATCATGTGACTGACTTACCAAAGGTCAGTGGTAATAAAACAAAATTAACTAAACTTGCATTTACACTCAAGGTTGGTGTCCACAACTAAATAGATATTTGTAAAAAAAAAACACATTGTGTCAGTCATATAATTCATAAGACGTTACACACTCATAGTAAAACACTGACTGACTGACTGTCACAGCCAATATTGACAGGCCTCACTGTGGCACCGTACGAGTCGTCTTCCCTACGTTTTTAAGTTTTGCCCATTTCTAAAACAGGAGTTTGCATGACACATACTACTGACTGAAAATTAAATAGCTCTATGGGGATTATACAATGAAGCAAAAAAACATTCCTGGGTTTTACATATGCCAGCCTGTCTTCAAACTAATTTGAAACACCTGCCTGATTTGTCAGGAAACGGTGCGACAGCAATTAAACAGCGTTCTTGTCAAGTTTACAGGTGTAGATCAGCTACCACGGGCCATACGTTTCAGAGTTTCAAACCATGGCATATCGACACATGACACAACATCCCACGCCTCCAACTCTCTAATAATCAAAATGATTGATTGTTAGGGATTTCAAACGAAAGTAACCCTGGTAATCGTAGCTCCTGTTCGTTAAACAGAGACAACAAGCATTGGTAAACTTACGATGCACTTCCTGCCAATGTGGTTGAAAAGGCATTCATTCTCTTGCGGTGTGAGCACAATCGAGCCACTATTAGGTTGCCGCCTTTGCGACTGATGTCCACTCATGTTAGACATAGCTAACGTCAGCTAATTAATACACACTTTGCAATGAAAGTAACTCCTTCTGAGGAATCCAACTGCTAAGTAAACAATCCGTGATCACCCGTGGCCTGCTGCCCACCCCTCACATCGGTGCGGCTGGTTTGTTGGTTTTGGATGAAGCGTCCTAATAATCTGCCAGTATTTAGAAAAAGCACAGCGAGGCCCCTTGTTAGTGGGAAACGTGACAATTACTCTACAACGTCTTGAGGACAATGATTTCTAAAGTTTGTGCGGAACTCCTCTGCGTTCCACCAAATTCATCTCTATCCAACATGGCAGTGGTAGGAGGAAACCAACTGCATGAATGGAGGATGCAAAATTTTTGTATGGTGCTTGTAAATGTTCCTTTGACATTCATATTTACAATAATAAAATTTTATATAACTTAAAAACCTTTAATAAAATAGAAATTTACACAATATATGGATTAATAAACAAAATAAAGCATTTTCAGTTAGCTTAATTTTTGTTATTACCTCTATACAAAGTAATGGTAGAGTCCCGATCAGGCCGTGGAATGTGCAGTCGCAAAATTAAAGGTACAGGCTTCTAATACGTACAATGACAAGAAGCACGTAAACTTCAGAAGCAAGACGTGCATTGACAATAATTTGGTTGTTTTTTGAAATTACAAAGATAATTAGTGGCTTACAGACCTTTGTCTAAGAGTTACACACATGAATTCATGTTCGTATTCTAAAGGAAGAAATTCTACCCCATTACCAAACTCAGATATTAGATCTGCTCCAGTTAGCCTACTGCATGTCGCCTTAGGAATATTTGTTTGCATACGCTTGCAAGTTGCAATGGTTGCACAATATGTCTTATTCAGTACTCAATATATGTATTTTTTATTTATTTTTTATAAATTGTGTATAGCCTAGCATACATATATGGCCTTTGGACCTAACTATGCAGTCATGTTTTCTGACTGTCTTAAAATATCATGCAAAGTGTGGTTTATTTTTGATTTACAATTTTATAAATTTGTAAATTTTTTAACAAATTTCCGGAGGGAGCTTGGAGTAGAGCCGCTGCTCCTTCGCGTCGAAAAGGAGCCAGATGAGGTGGTACGGGCATCTGATTAGGATGCCTCCTGGGCGCCTCCCGTTGGAGGTTTTCCGGGCACGCCCTACTGGTAGGAGGCCCCGGGGTAGACCCAGAACACGCTGGCGAGATCTCGTCTGGCCTGGGAACGCCTCGGGATCCTCCAGGAGGATCTGGAAAGCGTTGCTGGGGATAGGGACGGCTGGAATTCCCTGCTGAGCCTGCTGCCACCGCGACCCCTCTCCGGATAAGCGGCGGAAAATGGATGGATGGATGGATGGAATTTTATAAATGAATGATGCATATAGACAAATTATATATTATGAAGTCCTGAATTGGCTTGATCTGTAAGTAATGTGTATGCACATATTTTGACCAGGTTGATCGTAAAATCACGTCCTGGAAAAACCTGCATTATCCAATAGCATTGGTGCTTCTCTGCTAGACTCCCTTCCTGTCTCACAACACAAATTATTTTTGATAATGAGTACATTGTTAGAACAGACCCTTATTGTTTTCTGAGTTTTTGTCTGATAAATAATTTAATTGGGTGACTCTAAATGAGGGAACTTTGCTTCATAGATTGACAGCCCAAGCGGGGAAAAGTTCCTAATAACTTTAATAAGTTACTGTTGTGAATAAAACAACACTATTGAGAACACTTTTATGATGACCACTTGGAATGTGAACGGATCAACTAAATGCTCACAAAGTTTTAGTCAAGGCTTGCCGTTAAATCAATTGTACATTTTACATAAGCTTTTTGGGTTTTACTTTCACAAAAGCTTTAGGCTTTCTCTGTTCTTTGGTCTAATTTGCCTCTGTATGGCTGTAGAACCAGAAGAACCAGACAGGCAAGGGGTCTACATGGAAAACATGCTCACTATCCACTGTTCTAGGATCAGTTTCTCAGCACACAACACTGGCCTTCATAATGATCGAAATGTAACAATATCTTACTTAGGACCAGTTCTTTGGTGAATACAGCTCTGTCACACAGGGAATAGAGCAGGTCAATTTGGGGTCAATAATTCAGTGAGAGAAAGGCCTGTGCATAGCACGTCTATACAGGTGTATAACATATTAAGGTGTGCAAACATATTAAGGACAGGTTAAACATTTGTTTGTACAGTAGCGTGGTTGGATTAAAGGTAAAAAAGGTAAAAAAAGAAGAGTGAGATCAATAAATTCATTTAGCTCACATAGACTCTGTGTTACCTACCTGCCCGTGCTCAAATTCACATCTGTCCTTTGGACACTGGCAGAAATTGACCTGCAGGATTACGATTGTAATCTGTAATGATGGGAGACTAGAGAGGTCAGGCGTCCAAGAGGAGAATCAACTGGAAAAAAACTCTGATAGGCACCGACCCTTTTCATGCTTTCTTTAAGAGATGAGCAGACCATGGTGTCTCTTACCAAGATCACTAGATAGAACATAATAGACAAGTAAGGATGTTTGTTCCAATCTCTCTTTCATAGCAGTCCATCAACTTCTGCAAAGCTTAACTTCAGAAAACAGATACAATGTCATGCCTCCTAAATTGAAACCCAATTAGTTACAAATTTGACCCCACAGTAATCTTTTGACATTTTTAAAACCAAAACCCAAAAATGTACGTATTACTCCCATAACAGGGTTAGTTCTCAATGCTCTGTTGAAAGATTCATGGTCAACACATGGCAATGTAATCTGTGTCCCTTTATGTAAATATTATATTAGATTGCTTAATGCTTTCAGGCAGTTTTGATAAAGGCTTTACTTGGTATGGGTTTCCCATTACTGTGGAGGGCCTAGGTTCTCTTTTGGTAACATAGATGTATGGATAGAGCACTAATGTCTGGCCAGTTCGGCTCTTTGGAAGCACAGTATGATATGTGTGTAGTGCGCTTGGCTTCTTAGATGTTTGAAGATTGATCTAGAGGTTAAGCTTCTCAAGACATTAGCGAAAGTCTTATATCTCATTTGGTGTCAGGCTTATGTTTTCACTATGGTACTCCTGTGAGAATGGATATAGAAGACACATATCCTTAACCCATTGTTGCTACAAAAGAAATTCTGGGTCAAATGACAGATGAATGCAAGATCGCAAGACACCAACAAAATATGGCCTGGAGTTTGGACGAAGGAACTGGATAAGCACAAGTCTGAGTGAGTGATTCATCATCTTTTTACATTTCTGTGTCCAGTTATCAGCAATTAAAAAAATTGTTGTCTGATATGTACAATAATATGTGATGTGTGTGTGTGTGTGTGTTTAATGTTATTTATCAGAAACCGCTAGTATTAGACTTTTTTTTCAGTTAATCAAAACTTTCACTTAAGATTGTACCTCAATCCCCATGTTCTTTTGCAGACAAGACGAGGGTAGTAAGGACACAGTGCTTTGTCCAGCTGTCATACCTCATACTGAGTGACAGCACTACTGTGCCTTTTTAAACCTTTTTTGTTTCCCTGATTATTAACAACAGTTACGCAACATTGCGTTCTCCTACTCAGCCTATGCAAATACTTATGTGTTAAAGATGAGGCAGTGCATTATAATATAGATACTGGAAAAAAAGATTTTCGATGACAAATAATAGTTTTTTCTTCAGCCAACGTGCTACCGAGATATAAAATGATTGATGTGGTGGTGTAGAAAATACCACATTGCAATATATTATCATAAGCCTTATGATAAGGGTCATCTCCTAACATGCAGAAGTGTCCAAGGGCTATATCATGGGCTGTGAATCTGAAGAGGAGTTGAATTGCAATCAGAAGAAAGGGATGTCACCGTTGAATATTTGCCAAAACAAGGCCCCTTCCCTTATTACAACACACACACACACACACACACACACACACACACACACACACACACACACACACACACACACACACACACACACACACACACACACACACACACACACACACACTATCACACAAACACACATTCAGCTGTTCACAGTCAATTCCTTACATGCCAACAGAACAAAAATATTTGGTTATTTAACCCACTAATAGAAATAAGACAGACGGAAAAAATATATAATGTGTGAGGCAAAGAAAGAGGGTGACCGATATTGCTACTGTGAAATTATAAAAGATCAAATTAAACAGCAACTAGTGGAGTTATCCCAGTTTAACCAGTAACACAGAGGGTATTTTGTTTCCTCTGCGACAGGTTGCACCAGCTCTCCGGTGGGCCCTAAGGGGAACAAATATATCAGTCAGGTAACAGCATTCAAAGCATGTTTACTAAAGACAATACTCTCCCTTACATCTGTGCCACCAGATGGCAGCATAAACCAACCTTTTGATACTTTCGAGTGTGTCTAAAACGTTATGCATATTTCAGCAGCCAAACTAATGTTTTCTGAGGCTACTGTGTTCATGGAACCATGATACAAGATAAACAAAATGCATGCAGATCAGTGGCTGCTTTAGCTCTCATTGATAGAGCAATTGTAAAGTAAGGATTTTGTTGAGGATGGAAAGAGAGAGGAAGCAGAAAGTTGAATGTAAAGCTTGATCACTCTTCAACTTGTGCATGAAACAAGGAATATGGTGGAATATTGAAATTGAACCAGATTACATCTGATGTTGCCCAGTGTACAATAACATTCATCCTGACTGCTGACTCCATATAACTCATGCAAAGACATATAACTGCAAATACAAAGCGCCGAAGGATTAACATCAGTATTCCTGACAAATACCTGGAACTGTAAGTAGATGGTCATTGGGTTTCAGACAATGTTGAAATCCCATCTAAAAGTAATTCAAGTTCCTAATTAATGGTATGTGGCCTACAATTGATGTTGCAAAACAGAAACATCTAAAAACAAGATGGAAACACTATTTGCGAAAATAGAATCCTTCAATCCTGATAATAAAAATCATTAGTTCCATCTTGTGGCTGAGTTGAAAATCTCATTTAGAGAATCACAGTGTGTACAGTTCACAAGTAGGAAGCATGTTTGCCCTGACTATAGGATGCCAGCTGTGTGCCCTCCAAGGGTTGGTTTGCTCCTTTGTGTTCGTTACATGGATGGAGTGTACAGACAAGCTACCTCGTCTGACCTCGTCTGGCTCCCCTGCCCTGCTGCCCAAACACTTAAGGTCACAATTCAACAGTGAGCAGGCTGGAGGACACATCCGTGACTGGAAGAGGTATACCAACAGTGAAATAACATGTTGGAAGTTATTCTGAAACTAAGATGTGGTGTGTCAAATGGATATATGACACCACAATGTTATTGAGAAGATTTTTATCTCCTGGTTTTGCATCTCCTGTCAATAGGCTGAATAATCTTTGCTACTCCTGACAATTTCTCAACATTTTTCCATCCTCGCTTGGTGAAGCCTGACCAGCCATCCGCATTCCACCTATCCATCTCTCCCTCCCCCTTGTCAACCCCCTCTTTAGAGACCCAGCTTCTCCACGACTATCCAAGGTCATCAGCCCCCTTGTTAACAACCTCTCACTCCTCTGTGAATGTTCCATGCCAAATGGCTATAGTATATTATTTCACCACGTACAGTGCATGAACAGTACAGTGTAAACAATTGTACCTTCTAGCTCCAAGGGGCCCTTGAACCTTTCCAAGACGGAGAGTGAAATCATCCTCTGACATATATCCCAAGCATACATTGTTGGGGGAAAAAATTAATCACGTTTCACATATACTTTACATCCTATAAGCCATTTTCTTGTCAATTGAAACCAGTTTATATTTGACTTATGACTGGAGCGAGTCCTTATATAACTCCCATCTTCCTTCACCTAGGTGCAAGTTTGTCAAGTCTGGGAGGCCACCTCCACAAGACTGTCGGGGTAAATAAACTAATGGATAGCCAGTAATATGTGGGACAGATACAGACCAATCGAATACTGATTTTGCGTCACTGGACCATGCATCAGGAATTTCCATTCATAAACGCGTCGCTTTCCAAAACAGCCCCCAGTGGGCCAAGTCTTGTGGACTGCTGGGGGCTTCACCTCTGTGTCAAGGCAGCTTTCAGATGTCGTGCTGTACATTTCAACAGCAACAACAACGCCCACTGTATTTACAATGCTCTGTTCAAGCTTTTTCATAACGGGACGTCCTTTACCTGACCAGCTCCGTGATAAACCATGATCAATTCCTTGCCCCAGTTCCTGTCTTTGTCTCCCACCAAGTCCTAGCCTAAGGCCTGGATCAGTGCACGCTGCCTAACCTCACACCCAGGTGTGTCTTCCTGCCTGGCTCCAAGACAAACTTGGCACGATCTGGTCAAAACAAGACACTCTCCAGGGACAAAAAAACTCCTCGGGCATACGCATCCTCGCACAGTGCTTTCCCCCCAAAGCCTCTCCTCTTCTTCCCTCTCCTTTCCTTACCAGAGAGGGTGAAGTGATTTTCCCTGGATCGGTCTATCTCACTCCCTCGGCTCCCGCTCTGATACCGAGTTCTCCTCACCCGTCTTCTCTTTGTCGGTGATCCAGAATCCGGTTGCAACAAGGACTGTGTGGTGGAACCGCTGATTTGAAGTGATGTCCAGGTATCGTATATTTAAAGGGATTACTATGTCAGTGGGTTAGGGGGTTGGCAGGACCAGCAGATGCGCCCGAGTTGGGCCTGGCACAGAGGTGAGTGTGGGGGGACTGTGGTTTTATTCATGGCACAGCTTTCAAGCGACAGCAGCCTTCGCAGTGTCTTTTCTGGGGCTGGCACTCAGCTAAGAGAAACAGGACACAGTCACACTGTGGCCACAATCTCACCGACTTGTCTCTCAGACATATTTATCGACATAGACTTGAAAGGTGCTAACCTTTCTTGCTGTGTGACAAATGTCATTGGTTTTACTGGATGTAACCTGTGTTGATCTGCACTGGCTGTGTTTCTAATAGAGGTTACCGTGTATTTTGCTACCCTCAGGGGAAAAGATGGGTTGGTGCATTCCAAAGAGCAGACGCTGTGTGCTGCTGCTTCTCACTCTCTTGCCCTCTTTCACCCTTTCTCTCCTGGACACCCTTCCCTCCACCACCCCTGGCTTTCCAAACACTACCATGGGATCTTTTTACAACACAACAGTTACTCCCTTCCCTCTTACCACAAACCCAAACCTTCTCAAAGCCTCCTCGTCCTCCCCTGCTTTGCCCTCCACCCCGGTCACGGTCCTTCCCCAAACTACTCCAACAGCCTCTCCCAGAACGACTGCTCTCCCCATAACTACTCTAACCACTCTCCCAAGATCAACCTCAATGGTCACCACGACAACATCTACATCAGCTCCTTCCAGTGCCCCATCTTCAGCTAGCCCCAGCACCTCTCCCCCGCCCCGGCTGGAAACAACTACCACTACCCTCCGTCCTCCCAGGCCTCCTCCTTCTCCGCACCCACATACGGCCCGTCCATTGTTTGACCGCCAGCCGTTCATTGTCACCTGGAACATCCCTGACCTGGTGTGTAACCGCTACAATATCTCCCTGAACACCGCACCCTTCAAAGGAGTGGCCACACCTGCCAAGGTACTGTGAAATAAATGCGCATTTTAATGTTCTCTTTTTTTTAAGCAGGTTAAGAAAATAATCATATTACAACAAATCAAAGCACTACTGAATTCCTATGATTCAGTTGACAAAAACATCTTTCCCCTCTCACTTGAAGGTGCCGGGTCAGTTCCTGTCTCTTTTCTACACAGACCGTCTGGGGCTCTATCCCCATGTGAACCTGATCTCCAAGCAGCTGCACTACGGGGGCATTCCCCAGAGAGGCAAACTGAGGGCCAGCCTGGCCAAGGCCCACAACGACATCAGCTACTACATACCCTCCAGGTACACACTGACCGTGGGGTACAGACACAGAACTTAAAGGTCCATAGTGGTCAGTTTTAAGGTGGCCTTTTAGGGATGCTATTTTGTCCGCTCCCTCGACATCCTTTTTTCCTCGTCCCCAGGACCAGCAGAGGCCTGGCGGTAATTGACTGGGAGGAATGGCGCCCCCTGTGGGCCAGGAATTGGGGCCCTAAAAGGATCTACCAGAGTCTGTCGGTGACCCACGCCCAACAGAAAGGCCGCTCCCTGAGTGCTCGGCAGGCTGCAGAGAGGGCCAGGCATCAGTTCCAGGTCAGAAGAGAGAAATATTAGTGGTGTGACAATGACCTGAAACACTTTATCTACTGTAACAAAATAATAGCTATTTCTACATATCGTGACTCACTCACCCACTCACTTACCCCTCCATTCCATTCCATTCATTATTCCTTGCATTCCATTCCCATCCGCCTATCCATCAACTTTTTCCCCTGTTCCCCTGTCCATTCCAGGCAGCTGCCAGGAGATTCATGTGGGAAACCCTGGCTCTGGGCAGGACTCTGAGGCCCAACTACCTGTGGGGCTTTTACCTCTTCCCCAGCTGCTACAACCACGGCTGGCTGAAGCCTGGCTACACAGGCCGCTGCTCTAGGGAGGTGAGGGGGCAGAACAATCAGCTGATGTGGCTGTGGGAGGCCAGCTCGGCCCTCTACCCCTCCATCTATCTCCGGGTAGGACTACGAAAAGTACATCGACAACTTTACGTTCTTAAGGTTATGTGTCCACATGTTTTGTAATGTTTGATATTATTTAGTCAGGTAAATGGGAAAGGTTACCAGGGTAACTGTGTTGTATGAAAACTCTGGCTTAATGCAATATTTACAGATGTCTCTCAACATTTTCGCCATTGTATGCCTTGTTAGGAATTGTTTGATTTGATTTCAAAACCGTAGAAAGGGCATGTGACATACAAACCTGTGACAACACATTCCTGGTCTGGTGATACTGTGTTAAAGCTGGTTTACGTCTGACAAAACTTGATAGCCCCTTTGGTGCATGTTTTTTTTTATAAAAGGTTATTCTGGTTATTACAACAGAGGATCGTGATGGAATTTGCCAGAGCCTATTGTGTAAGACAGGAGGAGGATTGTAAACTGAAAATATGTCTGATATGCGTGTGATTACTCCATTCCTGAGATTAAACTCAAGTTAGAAGTATTAGTGTCTGTCCTCTTGTCCTTTAAGTTTATGTAACTTTTTTACTGTTAGACAAACTTTAAGATAAAGGAGGGTCATCGGAGAAATCGTACGGTCTTGGAACACAGTGTTCTCTTCCGAATGCAAGAATATGGAAAAACGTATGATAAGGGTTATTGTTTAGGCTATGCTTACTTTTGGCTTGCCAATGGCAATACGACAAGTATGGATTGTATCATATCAAGATGACCAATTACAAAGCTCATAATATGTAACTAGAAATAAAAATTATCTAAATAATACATAATACTTCTTTGTCAGTCCCCAGGTACGTCCATTGCAAGGTTTTACTTTGACTAACCGACAACAGTGGCTTCTAAAATTTTAATTAGATTTATTTAATATTTAATTAAGTTGTCTTTAGTAGTGTACTTCTGTAGGGATGTTTGGTACACTTGAAAGATTTCCACAACAATATGTGTGTGTAAAAGAGATCTCATTTCGAAAGTCTTTCAAATCCCTTCTTTCAGGCATCTCTGGCGGGCAGTCACAGTGCAGCCCTGCTGGTGAGGAACCGTGTCCATGAGGCTATGAGGGTGTCCGCCCTACCCAAGCTGCCTGCTACAGTACCAGTTTTTGTCTACATGAGACCTGTGTTCATAGACCAGAACCGGCGCTTCCTTAGTCAGGTGAGGTGTAGCAGAACCCCTAACAGGTGCTCAGGGGGTTGTTTCAGCCCTGCTCAGTCTTACACACCTGCTTCAGATAGTACAGCTTTGTTGTTGCAAGTGAGACTACTCTCCAGTTATGCTCGATAATTGATATGGAGGTAAAGTGAAGACTTAAGTCTCGCCCCAGTCCATAATTTAATCTTTAATACATTTGAAATCCCTAGTCACGGTGATCACCTTGGTTATTCTCCATTCATACAGACAAAGCCATTAGAGCCTATAGTGAAAGCAAAGTAGCTGTGATAAAGGAGTAGGATCCTCTTCATGTGATTGGCTCCTCACTCAACAGTAGCAGGGGGGCAGGCAAAAGCTCCCATGGACATAAGTATCCTTTGAGAGGAGTTAGGTTACTTCTTAGTGTAAGAAAATACTGATGGTAACACTTACCGTGGATCTATCCCTGGTCCCTTTCTTTATCTGCCCACTGTGTGTGTGTGTGTGTGTGTGTGTGTGTGTGTGTGTGTGTGTGTGTGTGTGTGTGTGTGCGCGTGTTTTTGTATCCAGATGGACCTGGTCAGCACCATAGGGGAGAGTGCAGCAGTAGGTGCCTCAGGAGCAGTGATGTGGGGGGCCAGTGCTGACTACGATGACCAGGTGAGCTGACAACATCACACTTCCACCTCCCCTGGAGTGTGGCTGAGTGATCACACCACACGTTATTAAGTTGGTCAGAGATGGACACATTGGCCACATTGACTGGCCACTGCTCCGAGTCAGCCTCGGCAATGTAAATCTTAATGACTGTTGGAATGTGTGTACGTTTTTCATTGTTGCAATGGCAGGAGGGATTTGACCGGCCTTCTTCCCAGGGCATAATGTTTTCTGTGGTTAGATGCTTCCAAAGCCAGATGCATTATTTAGTACCCCGAGGAGTTATTTTCTGAGCACAGTTGAAATCCGAACATCCCGGTTTACTATTGCAGTATTGGCATATTATAAAGGGACTGCCAAGGGTTTTAAAATAGTCTCTTGTCCTTGCTTCTTCTGCCCTTACCCGTAGGCCTCCTGTGAAGCCCTCTCCTCCTACCTAACGACCACCCTGAACCCGTACATAGCCAACGTTACGGCAGCAGCTCAGCTCTGCAGTGACCTCCTCTGCCAAGGGAACGGCCGCTGTGTGAGGAAACGCTACAACTCCGATCACTACCTCCACCTCAACCCCACCAGCTTCCGCCTCCTCAGCGCCAAGGGACAGTACCGATTCCTGGGTCGGCCCTCCCTGACTGACCTGAGGGTGTACAGTCGAAGGTTCACCTGCCAGTGCTATGAAGGACTGACCTGTGCCCCTAGGAGCCACAAGCAGCTCTCCAAGGCCTTGTTGTTCCGCCTTTCCAAAAAATCCAGCGCTCTGAGTAAAGTGACGCTTGAAAACATGGAACAGTCTAGCATTACTAAGGAGAATTTGAGAAAAAGCCTACACTCAAATACAAATGTATGACTGGCCTTAGAAATGTGATTGGACAGTTTTTTTCAGATGGTATATCCCCAGATACCTGGGCAGTGAGAGTATTTTTGGTTCACCCAAGATTCAGTGACATCTTTACTTTTACAGCTCGCTGACGCCTTGATTAAGTAGCTGATGTGTGTCAAAATTAATGTTTAAATCATGAACATGCTTCCGTTTGCTTAGAATTGCTGCAAGTGTAACTTATTTAGTATGATCACCTTTCTATTGATCATAGGAAGACTGGCCAGATATAAGATAGAGAGATATTTTATCAACTGCACTCATTTTGGACAGTCAATACTATGTGTTTCTCTATTTGTGGTATCTTTGCTAGTGCCCACATTGCAGTGGTAATGCAATCCAGCAATTGAATGAGGAACAGTTTAGACACAATGACACTGCTTATTCAAGGACAGAACATATTTATTTGACATCCTCAGTCCTGTACATATTTGTGTAAAATTTGACTAGGTAAATTTATTTTAGAATGACCTTACTTGAGTCAATTCAAACATAGAGATGAAAGTGGTTGCCATGCTAGCAATTTAGCATATGTATGTATCTTTATCTTTTCCAGCTGTTTTAAGTAACAGCAGGTGCTACCGTATATCCACACATAGTTTTAAAATGTCAACAATATGAATGGCTTCATACAAGTCATTAATGTGAGACTGTATTTTCCTTTTTACAAGGCACTTGTTTAAGCACTAAAGCTGATTGACATTGACCCTAAAAACGTATTTAAACCACACTGCTACATTCTAAACCCCATCACAAGTGTTGAACAGCATAACAATGCAATTTTAGAGCCCTTCTGTCTACACAGAAGCACATTTTAGAGCAGCAGGGAAAGAGGAAGTGAGGTAGCAGCCGACACAATAAATGTCTTGACAGTTCTTTATTAATGAAGTAAGTCAGGTAAGCTGATGAGCCTCACTAGAAATACATTATGTGTATAAAAGCATTAAGGGCAGCTTGGAAGCCATTGGTCAATTGAGGTTTTCCCTGTATGTTTGTTATTGAAATAGAACAGGTCTCTGCCACCGATGTGAGGGAGCAAAATTAATGCTTAGCTGTCTCCTTGACAACTTTCCATGGCTGTTTACAGGGACAGGAAACAATTCAACTGGGCTCTGGCATGGAGACATCATTTAAAAAGTTAACCACGTAGAACAGACTGTTTCACTATTGAGATGATTAAAATTGGTGTTTGATGTATTTTTTGTGTGTTTTTTTTGCTAATTCACTACAATGTCATTTTATTCTGTAGACCACAACACTGAATTTGTCATCTTTTGATACCAAACTCCTTCAAGGGATCTCACCATAAGAGCACACCTTTCTGCTCCTTTACGGAATGAGGTTACAGTCCCTTCTACGTGTCGGTGCCTGTGTGGCTTTCCTAAGGCCTGTCCTGAGACTGAATATACCCTCTCTATAAACGCCACTATCTGTTGAAGCAGAGCAGTGTGGAACATGTGCGCTATGGAGGGTGTGGCTTCCTGCCTTTCATGGCACTGATACTGCTCAACTCTCTTTTTGGTTATCTGATTTACAATCAGACACACGGAAATAACAAGACAAAATGATTGTAATAAGCAGGCATGAAATAGGACAACCTCAATCATGAGTCATTAGAATCTAGTAGATTTAATTAAATATCCATTCACATACAATCGGATGATATGCTAATTTTGCATTGACAAAGAAAGATAAACATTTCCTCTTAAAATAACTTGTCTTTCATTAAAACAGGCAAACTAGTTACAGTATGTACAAGAATCAACATACAGTTTTCTCAACTTTTGAAAAGTTCAAAAAGCACTGTCTTCTCCCTACACCAGCTTATGTTACATTTTAGAGAATACAAATATGTTTCTCTATCATGACATGCATCATAATAAGAGGCCGTTTTGGGAAATATCAATTAATCAGTAACATCACCTATGCCATGGACCTTAAGCTAAACATGTGGATGATACACCATAACTAACTAAACTACTGTTTACTGAACTTCACTGCATTTTGCTGCGTATTTTAGATTAGCACAACATTAATACATATTTCTAGCAATTGCCAAAACATTGACTGTATAATACAGTAAGGAACATTGCAAAACGATGAAGCTCCATTAAAGATACCCAAGCCTTACTGAATACAGTATGTGTCAGGCTTACAAGAGCAAGTCACACTCAGAATCAAAACATGATGTGTAAACAAGGAATATCACAAAAATAATAAGAAGTCCAATATCCTTTTCATAACATCACAGTGCAAGGTGTTTAGACTTGAGTGCATTTTTTGATCCTCTGAAACATACAAAATAAAGAGTAAATGGGGAGATTGGTGGAAACACTTTAAGTTTAGTTATGAAGGACCTGGTACCTTTCAAGACACATGGTCAGAAATAAAGCCACCCATTTATTATTATAATAATGCACTCCGAACCAAAATAAAACAAGTCATGTCATGTCAAACAAATTTGCAACACGTGACTATTATATCTATTTAGCTGCTCAACGAGACTGGACATATTTTTTGTGTTCTATTTTGTAAACTTAAAAAAAGTGCCTTAGAATATTCCAACACCAGGGGATTAGCTTGCTGGCAGCTTGTGATGCTGCTTTGCCCCCCCCCCCCCCCCCCCCCCCCCCACACACACACACACACATCCTCCTTAACAGGAGTTATTTTGTTACCGTTAAAAAAATAAGTTATTTATACGTACAGTTGCACAGCTGCCTATTGCTCAGGAAGGCACTCCACCACGGAAAGGTTTTGGTTCATAAAAGATTCACAGAAAAACTCTTACGGTTTCTTGTTCTACTCGCTACTTAATGTTTCTGGGCTGCAGTGCACCCTAATAGTCATGCATTTTTCAAAAGTGAACAGATACACAATTAAGTTAATGTGTGCATCGGTTTTATTATGCAGAATGTAGTTAAAAACATGCATGACAATGAAAAGACCGGGAGCACTCGAACCAAAGCCATGGGCTAGTCTGTAACTTTTAATCTGGAATACAGTGATTTTAAGGAACTATAGGTTCATAAACCTCACCAGATGTTGGAAACGGCAGTAGTAAGTAAGTAAGTTTTCCTAAGGCGTTTTTGTTTATGTATTGTTGTAAAGCATCAGATTAGTCAGGAGTACTGTAGGGCTGTCAACAAATTAAAAAGACACTATAAAAACAATTCAAATTCAACAAAGGGAATAAGCTTGAGGTTAAACACCTTTGATAGTCATCGATATCATTTTTGGGCTAGACCCATCTATTTGCATAGTGAAACTATATATATATATATTATTATATTATATTATTATTATAATTTTTTTATCAAATTGCAATTATTTTTAATGAAAGATATGCCAATATAAATCTATAACTACTTAAAAGTTGGATTCTGGCTGTCCATTGATGACTGTGGCCTTGTCAGCCACCACCTCCTCTTTGTCTTTGGTACACTTTATCCTCAGCAGGACATTGGAAAGGGTGTCTTGATACAAACTGAGACAGAACCATCCAGGAAGATAGAGGAGGGTGATCAGACCCATGAAGTTGAAGGGATAGTGTGAATAGTCCCAGGAACAAGCATCAAACGCCCTTAGGACCAGTCCCCAAGTGAACTCCCAGGTGTAAATGAAAACGATGTAAATAGGAAGCCTTTGGCAAGTCCCCCATCCTCTTTTGAAGTGCAAATTCATATACAGCTTTTCGACCACGAAACTGCAGCTTCCGTACATTAGGAACGACCAAAGTGACGTGTGCCCGCCTTGCGTTCGATCTGAAGTCTCGATAACATTGAAAATTGAGGTGAAAATGACCTCGTCAAGAAAGCCATGCATCCCGAAGAATAGGAAGCGGACACCACCTGGCAGTCCGTCTGGAACGCGTTCTCCCTGAGTGTTGTCTGGCTTGGTACGTTCAGGACAGTGGTACCGGAGGCGAGACAGCCCCGGGTAAAACACATGCGTATAGTACAGTGTTAAGACATAGTGCAAAACGAGCTGCGTCCCTGAGACCACCCTGACACGGTCTGCCAATGTATTAATGTTCCCTAACAGAATCTGTAACCCGATGTAAATTGAAGGATAAAACACAAGGTGAAAAATTAAAGGCCGTCCTTTAAAACTCTTCTTCTGCAAATATATTTTCTCAAGCGCAAAGTTGGTCAGGGAATGCATTATACACCTAAATGGCGAAGAGAAGCCCACTAGTTTAGGATCTCCATTGCTGATTAAACCATGCACAGACGACATAATAACGTCCAAAGTAACACCATGCATTCCATAAAAATATAGGCGCATCCATTGCGGCAGCTCCCTCATTGATCTGGGCGCCGGGTCGCAGGGCGAATTGAGCATTCGGGAACTCTTTTGAGCCTTCACACCACTGCCATCTGTGTGTATCGCTTGGTTCTCTCTCCGCCGACCGGCCATGATCACTCTCCCCGGAGTGTTTCCACTATTGAAGACTTATTCTATTGCAGGATCCATCCCTATAACGTCGGCACTGGCGCTGCGTGGAAAAACAAGGATGCAATGTTCTCCAATCCGCTGCACCTGACAGCGCAACTAATCTATACAGGGAGGGGGATGAAGCGAGGGGGCGTGATCAGCAATATGGGAAGAGAGAATTGTACATGTACTAAAGTATTCTAAGCAAACGTTAACTGGCGTGTGCACGTTTCCTTTTCCCTTTTCAGCTATGTAGGAACGAGCTCAAGCTTGGCCCAAAAATTCCTTGTTATTCCATTTCCCTTACGACAACTTGAGCGGATCTTGAGTAGAGGATGCGCGAGGACGTTTCTGAACCAGTATGACGCAGTTATAAACTAGGTTACATTCTCTTTGTGTGTGATTATTTAAGGAGTGTTGAGGATTTAATCACAGTATAGGTTATCGTAAGTGACATAGACTATGAACACCTTCGTCATAGTATCAGTATTCCCGTTTCAAATGTTGAAAATTTTAAATGTCTTTTTTATGCCAAAGCATAAATCCGGCTGTAGCAACACAAGTTTATAATGCATACTGCATCATTTTATTCTTCACCCAATCATGAGTGTTCGTTAATTTTGGACTCTTATATACTCTACTGCCATATAAATGTATTACACACAGCATGATACTCTCAAGCCTTTAACAGATGGGAGGAGTGGTATTTGAATAAATTAGGATAATTAGGACTGAGTCCTGTAGATAAGTTGATTTTGCTGTTCTCAATCCGCGCATAGTACATTATGTTAACTCAACCAAATGTTGGTTTATTATTAAAGCCTGCATGGCTAATCCATAATGTGTTGGTAATAGACCACAGATTCTCATAAGTTTGTGTGCAAGCTTTTCTCTGTTTCCTGGGTAACCAGCAATGTTCCTCTTACACCTTCAAGTTAGCAGTCATTTCTGTGCTAGTTTATTTCCCAGGGAGCTCTTATAAAATTTTCTTTAACACATTCTGGAACTGATAATGATCTGGACAAAATGCAGAATCGAGAGTTCTTCTTTGAGAGGAACACAGACAATATGCTTGAACAGGGCATGTTATATCCTGTGCTACATCTGTAGTTGCTACAGCACGTTTGTATAGGCTTTGTCTTTTTTTTCATGGGTTTTGAAATGTGAGTAAGGAATTTTTGCAAACCATACGAACAGTCATGAAACTGAGCTGGATGCAGTGCTCTTTATTCTCCACAGACTGGTGCTGTTGAGTTGAAGAGGCCTTGGTCAAATGTTCATGGACTGAAAGAAAGCCTTTGACAATCCACCCTGTGGAGGATGTTATTGATTTCTTAAAAAAAACTGTTCCTCCAATAAAAGGCATAGCACAGGTCAGTGTTTCATCTGGGGGCGTGAAAACCCAACATATTCTAACCTGTGAGAATTACTCACTGATCCAGGTATGTGTGTCGGAGTGATGACTTGGCAGTCTGGCATAGAATGTGTCAGAGACAGGGGCCTGCAGAGAGAGGGAGGGAGAGAGTGTGTTACGATTATTCTCTGTTGTTTCATTGTGTGTGCTATGAACGACAGGGGGACAGCTGGCTGCGTGTGATTGGATAAGACAGGCTTAATCCACAGTGTCTATTTGTGTGTTGAATGTTATGTGCGTTGTGCAGCCATCTGTACGGCAGCAGAGACAAGTGTAAGGCTGAGCCATTCCATGAGCACCATGAAGGGAAAAGGGACCATAGGATCACGTGGGTGTGTATAGCTTACGTGAGTGAACTGACAGGATCTGCAGTAAGTACATCGTGCGAGTAGGTATCTTTTCCCACGCCAAAGCGGTTAAGGTCTCTGCTTTTGTGCTGGTGCTGTGCTGGCCCGGATTGATGATCGGTTGAGGGCTAGTTGGGGAGGCGGCGGCAGTCTTTGCTAGCACAAGGACACAGGTACAAACAAGAAGGAACACAACGCAGGTAGATCATCATCGGCAACAGATAATCGGCGCCAGATGCACATAATGTTTCCAGGCAGAGGAAACAGAGAGAACTCTGGTTTGTACGGGTATTAGAGTTCAACTCATAGGCAATCCACCCTGACTATACAGGCATTATGCTGACTCAGTAGGGGTGCCATAGCTGGGTCAGACAGCAGAGGAGAAGACTGCCTCAATGACAATTTAGTAACCGTGTCTTTTAATACACGTTTCGTCCAGAGTGAAGGACAATGCCTTGCACAATAGCTCAATAAATAAACCAACAATGTAACGTGAACCCCCATGTCCAATGGAAAGCAGTTCATTTTCTGTTTCTGCTTATTTGACCACCTTTGACCACAAGCCTTATCAGTTCAGACATTTCGTTGATGACACTTTAATTATGCAACTTTTAACTTGGAAGGGCCTTGTTTTTGTACTCATTCTGTCCTTCAGTGGAAATTGTAATTGAATGATCTGCCTGTTTGAACGGCATGAGAAAGGTTCCGAGATTTTAATTTATACTTTTTTAAAGTACCGACAACCTTTTTTGTTTTGATTTGACCAGTAGGTGGCATGATTGTGACATCTCATCCTCTAGCCTGGGTTGGTCCACCACCCACACCACTTCTCATTTTATTATCATTTGTGGTCTAATGAAATCGACATTTGCTGTATGTTTGTAGCTACAGTAATTGTTATTCTGATTTACAATGCTATGTTGAATCATTGATTATTTTAGCCACTGTACTATCTGACCGCTTATGGTTTTAACTTGTTTAAATATAAACCGTAGATATATTGTATGTAGAAATACCATTACCATTACCACAACATTTGCTCGACCCACCTGCTATTTCAGCCAGATAATAGCTTGAGAATGGATAGAATGATGAAGCTATTTGGTGCACGGCTGATATTCATGTCTATTCCCCAGGATATTAAGCCAAAAATAAATCTCGAAGCATCCGTCAGGTACTTTGAAGGAGATGCTCTGAAATGTAATTTTAGATTCCATTTCTTTCAAATTGTACTGTTATTGGTTGGACCAGCTTTCTGACTAGCATTGCCTCTTAGATATGGCAGGGCTTGGGCTAGGGTAAAAAGTGTGTTTGTGTGTGTGTGTGTGTGTGTGTGTGTGTGTGTGTGTGTGTGTGTGTGTGTGCATGTGTGTGTGTGCACATGTGCACGTTTGATTAGTGAGGCAGCAACAGGGAGAAAAGACAAAGGGAGGGAGGCGGTTGAAGAACACTCCCTGACAAAGAGCAGAATTCCCAGGTGTAAATCCCAGCTCCTGTTTACAGTTCCTTCCTAGTTAAACATTCTGCTTACCTCCGGAGGCTTCAGGGTGTGGTCATGGCGACGCAGCACTCTCTGACTCCCCCTCACGCCTATCCTCGGCCCTTCCCGGCTCTGTACGGTAAAACCTCTGGTATCCCTTTTAACCCTTTCCCTACCCTCATCGCTTCCTAGCTCCTCAGCCTTCCTCCCCTGTCACGCTGCTCTCCCAGCCCTGCCACTTCCTCCTCACCCCCTTTTCACCCACAGCTGTTGGTCCTCCTAACCCCTGCCACCCCCAGCCACTTTCCTTTGCTCCCGTGCATATTTAATCACCCCAAAAGGTTCCACAGGTGACGATGGCCAGGCCTCTTGCCCTCTGTGTACCTGTCACCCAGCTGCCTCTACTCCTGTCTCCCTCCCTCCATGCGGCCGTGCCAGCCTGGGCTGACAGCTACTGGGCGTGGGCTCCGTGGTCTGACTCTCCCATTGGCTGTCTGTCTGTCTCTCTGCTGCCCTGCTCCATGT
>JAPMUY010010737.1:110000-125674 GCA_026901105.3 Galaxias olidus
TCCATCCTCCTCCATCCCTGCCTCGCCGCCCCTCTCTGTTCTCTGCACCAGCACCTGGTCCCCGCTGCGTCAGCCTCGGCCCTCATCTCCGGATTGGCGCCGCACGGCGTCCTCCCTCTTCACGCCCAAACCCTCCTCTGATCTCCCTCCTCGTCTCCTCTCCTCCGCCTCGCCACAATCCTCTGCCGTTCATTCTGAGGTGACGCAGAGCCACGTTGCCGGTCTGCTCATGCACATGGAACGCCGGGGGTCGCGGCGCCGCGCTCACCGTGACGGCCTCTAATTGATTCGTCAGCCTCGCCGATCTGGCGGCGCTCCCCGACGTTCCCGTAGTCTTTGGCCGAAGCGGCGGTGTGGTTGGCTGAGCCCCTCCCGGGCTGATGTGCTTCTGCCCAATTAAACACTGACCCACTTCCCGCTCCTCACCGAATAGCAATGGCTCCACTCTATCATCGTAATGGATCTCTCTCTGTGTGCCGGAAACAAGCCAACCGTCTAGACTCTGGGTCCGTGCGGGACATCCAGATGGTCTGGAGTGTACAAACGTTCGGAATTCGGGCCAGAGGTGGTGGAAATGTTCGAAATATGTATTGGGTTATTTTTCTACATTCAGACTGTGTCTGTGTGTTTGCTGTGGTATAAGGGGGAGGGGGTTAGCTGGCTTTGATGATGCGAAGTTCGAGGAGAATGTCTGCTATCTGTTACCACACCTGTGTCAGCCTCAGAGACAATGTTCCGCTACCCTTCACTCCCGTTGCCATGGTAAACTTCCTGTGGCCTACATGTGTGCCTGTTGTGCACTCCTGTATGTTTTTCTGTGCGTTTGTGTGTGTGTGTGTGTGTACGTGTGTGTGTGTGTGTGCGTGTGTGTGTGATAATGAGCGTGTGCTCCGTGGCGCATATCTCCTCGTGGGAGCGCAGCGAGAGCAGAGCTGTGATGACTCATGCCCAGGGTGGGTGGCTGAGGCCTTGTCCTCCTTTCCATGGCCCTTTGTTGTCCAGACGCTCCTCTCTCTATCGGTCATTATCGCTCTCCGCCCCAGTGTGGGCGGACTCCCTGCTCCAGACCACTCCTGGCGGCGGCAGAGCCTCGGTGCGGGCTGAGGTGCTCCATTAGCACACGGCCTGCCTCCCTGCTGGAGAAAACTCACATCTTCTCCCTGCTTCACCTAGCAACAGCCTGCAGCCTCCCCAGTGAGCGTCGCTCCCACTTTAGGTCTGTTTCTCTCTCTCTGTCTCACTGTTCCTCTTTCTGCATCTCTTCTCTTTCTTCTCTTTCTTTCTCTCTTTCTCTCACACCTCACGACCCACTGACAGAGAAGGTATAATAAAGACAAATGCACAAACGATACCCCCTGCACACAGGTCTATGAATATTGATACACACACACACACACACACACACACACACACACACACACATATCACATACACTCATGCACACATGCACACACACACACATGCACATACACTTGTGCATACCCCAGAGAGAGGTCTTTATGCAGAGATGGCAGTAGATAAGGTGGCTTATTGCTCTATAAAAGGTTCTAAGGAACGATATTCAGAGAAGACCTTTTCGTTACTATGGTGATGAGCGAAATAAGAATATGAGGGCTCTTCATATTGAAGACATTTCCATGTAATTACCCATGTGGCAGGATCTTTTCCAAATAACCCGCTAGCACACACATCGGAATGTCAGAATAAATATCAAACCAAGCTTGGCAACATCTGACTTAATTTAAGCATACATTTGAAAAGTTTGTTTGGATGTTTGTCAAGACATACAGCAAACAACCAATATCTTTATTTTACAAACACATCTCATTAAGTTCCTCCAACATAATTCAATCACTTCACTCACAGGTGAAATTTTGGGAATGACTGAAATACATTTTTCACACATTTGTGTGAAAAAAATCACCCGTTCTCCTCACGCACTGAGCCAACAACGATGAATGAAGGATGAGGTTTTATTGGAGTAATGCCCACGTCGCAGGCTTTACACAACAGATGAGTGGGCTCAGTCCTTAGGGGCCCCGCCTATACAGTGAGGACATGACCTTTCAAAACAGCGTGACGTGTGTGTGAGCCGGCTGGCCGTGAAATGACAGGAAATACATATTCAAATAGGCCCTGTTCTGGAAACCCAGTGCAGACAATAATCCCACTTCAAGCTAATGGACCCACTGTTGTCCTCTTTAGAGGGATGGAAAGTCAAGTTCTTTAAAAAAAACAAAAACTTTCTAACACCAAATCCAGTGTATAAATGAGCCATCTTCCAGTTTTCCATCGTGCACTCGTCTCTTATAGAGTTCCACATTTTTTCCATTATTTTTTAAATGATTTCAATAATGAAATCAGCCCAGTGACAGGGAGGATATTTGCACTGCTACTCGACAACTCCAGCCAGTCCCCAGCCCCACATCATCAGACACGGAGTCTGAGTGGTGATGATGAACTCCATCGTTGCCGCGCTGAGGCGCGCCGAAGTCACAGAGTTAAACACCGTCACCGTTTCTTTCACCTTGAGGAGTTAGTGAAAGCACCATCTGCTACCCCCATGTGCCCACAAACTCCCCCGGTTTTAACGAGTGCAATCTAATGTGGCTAAATTAGCACCACTAAGCGAGCCACGGTAATCAGTGTGGAGACGAGTCGGAGGGAGGGGATCCTGGGGCTTGGAGTTATGTAACCGACGCCTTGCACCTGACAAAAGACACGAGAACAGTCCTTTCAGAAGCGGATCGCTGCATTATGTACGTTATGCAAGTACAAGCTGTTGTCCCCTAATGAGTTTAAGGTGGAATAAAAAGATAACATAGTTATTCCATCTGCTACATTGAGGATCAGTGCATATGAGTGTGTCTGTGTGTGTGTGTCTGCCTGTGTGTGTGTGTGTGTGTGTGTGTGTGTGTGTGTGTGTGTGTGTGTGTGTGTGTGTGTGTGTGTTTGGGGCTGGTGTGTGCCCACATTAACTTTGGTCACATGCTTTCATTCATTCATTCATTCATTCATTCATTCATACATTCACAGTCCCACCAACCCGTGGCTGACAGGACGTTGCGATGAAGGAAAGAGTTTTCTTTTAGCAAACTAGAACAACAGCAGCCAACTCTCTCGACCACTTTTCCTTGGCTTGGAGGGTGTTTTGTTTACGCGGGCGTGTTAGGTAGCGTGCTTGTGTGAAGAAAGTTTATCGGTAAGTGAGAAAGTTTGGGGGTTTTTCCTTTGTGCTGGTGTGAATGTGTTGTGTGTGTGTACGTGTGTGTGTGTGTGTTGTGTGTGTGTGTTGTGTGTGTTGTGCAGCTGTCTGTGCGGCTGCTAGGACACAGGGCCGGCTGCACGTTTGCTCCTCTCCCACTCGCTCCGTCGAGGGAACACTGCGACACACTGCCGATATTGTTCCACGCGCTCCATGTGACTCTCCCTGACGCAAATCACCGCCTCTTGTCTCCGCCACCATTCACACCCAGACACAGTGTAGCGAAACGTGTTGTGAGACCCTTCAGAGGTGAGACAAACTCTAACACATAGAACGCAGACACGACGACAATGGTAAAGCATACACTCTAAATCATTTTTATAAAATATATGTTTAACCTATACACGTTTCAAAGGCAATCCTAGACATAGTAGTTCATATGTTCATGATGATTTTGGCTGACGTGTAATTTCAGCACCCCTGGTTTTAGCACGCCCATGTTAATCAAACTCTGAAATCCAAATCCAAGCTGGATACGTGCTGCATACATGGTATATATATATATATACAGAGCAATACGTGGATGGTCTACCATCCGATGCTGTTGTCGATGGGGCCTCCTCCCTCCTTCCCCCGCCCCCTCCTCCCCGAGGCACAGCTCAGACTACATCACGACTGGCAACACGTCATCCCCCTTCAGAACGAGGGCAGCCTAGCAGTGACCCCCACGCCCAAACACACACACTCACACTCAGAGTTCCGTCCACAGTTTGTCCCCCCAGGGACAAACACTTGCACAACCCCTGTACAATGAGGCCCTGTGTGAGGGGGGCCGCTGGTCGGTGCTGTGCCCCGGTCCTCCCATCCCAGCTCTTTGTCCGGGCCAGCCTGCCTCCCTGCCTGCCTCCCTGTCTGTCTGTGAGGGCGTCTGGCCCATCCATCATGCCATCAGACGACACACATTAGACCACACACGCCGCAATTCCTCTCCCACTTCGGCTCCTATGGAAATGGGTTTGTTTGCTGTCTGAGGATTTCATTGCGATCACGCAGCGATGGCTTCCCGAATGTGAATGTGATCGTTTGGCATGTGTGAAACGCTGCACCAAGCTGTTCCGCAGCTTTTGATTAAAGAGCAGTCGATGGATGTACATATGGTGCAGGGACTGTAAATAACAAACAAAAATCCCCAGATCAGTGCAAAACCGCATTTGTGTGCATCTGTGGAGGCAGTTTACTGGCATGTACTGAAATGCATGTAATCACAGGTCCTTTATCCAAAACACACACACTCAGGTGTCAGGTTTTCTCTGGTGTGCGTGTGTGTGTGTGTGTGTGTGTGTGTGTGAGAGAGAGAGAAAGAACACTGGAGGTCGATAGTCTCTGTGTGTGGGCATGCACCTGTCCCCCCCATGCATTCACACATGCATCTTTTACAGAGGAAAAAAAAACTGGGGGTGAGGACGGACTAAAAGATTGACCTGGATTTCCACATCCCACATGTCTGTGGAGCGGCCGAGAGAGTGTTGCCTCACCCAGAATGCACGTTGGCTAGTCCCCAGCCGCGGGACAGAAGCTTGCCGACCTCCCCTCCAGAGGAGACAGTTGTGGCACAGCCCCATGCAAAGGTCAGCGAGGGGGCAGAGCCTCTGTGTGGACATGTGATGAGAGAGGGAACAAAGAGGACCGCTGAATGGCTAGTCCTTTAGGAAGAGAGAGAGACGCCATGACACGTGTGTGTGTGAGTGTGTGTGTGTGTGTGTGTGTGTGCGCGCCTGCACGTACGCATGTGCGTGCCCAAACATAATTGTGTGTGTCTGTGGGTGTATGTGTGTGACAAGGCAGGAAATGACTCAATTTAGCAGGGGTTTACATGCACAGCACCGTCTCATTGGGAATGAGATTCTCTCCCCAACACAGCGCAGAAATACTAGGTCAAGCTGTCTGTGGCGAATCCTCATTAAAAATGGAAAAGCGCTTTACAGTTCATCTGTCTGCATGCAACAGCTCCAGCTCTGCCATGTTTTATTCCTCCAAAAGACCTGTCACAGAGGCAATAAGTCAGTCCCCGATCCCCCTGCCACTTATCAGCGAGGCAGCGAGCAGATTAGAATAATCCCAACACAAACCAAGAGCAGGTGGAGGAACCCGAAGTCGTTCAGACGGCTCCGGCTATCCCAACAGACACAGAGAGATGAGCTATCATGGAGGAGGAGGTTCAAATATTCCGGGGGAAAAGGGACAGGGATAGGCTGGGTGACAGGGTTAATGAGAAAGAGAGCGATAAAGAGAGAGAGCGTGCAAGAGAGCTGGGGGAGAACGTGAGGGAGAGGAAACGCTGTTTCAAAAGTTGAGGGCAGAAAGACACAGTTATGATGGAGTCTGTCTCTAGGCACAGAGCCAGGGTCATCCTAACCAACAGACAGAAAAAAAAAGAGCAAACGTCATCCAGTGGAAGCTACTGTCACGATGCGAGCAGAGATATGCAGCTCAAAGCACAGCAGGGAGTAGGAGATGCCGGACTGTCAATCCTGCTTTCATCCAAAAGGGCTTTCATCCTAACTGCATCTTACTTCGGATGAAACCAAAGACGAAAAAAACTAAACGAAAAATAAAGAATGGTCCCGCATGGGCATTCTGGCAATGCTTCTGGCATTCTGGCACTGCCCCCCCCCCCCCCCCCACACACACACACACACGTGACCCCACCGTGTGAGATGTCAGACAGCAAGCGCTGCGCAAGCGCAGGTCTGAGGGTGGCCCTGAGTCCGAGTTGCTGACATTTTGGGGGAGAATGTGAAATATTGTCTGACATTTGTTTTGGGGCGAAAAAGGGTGCTGCTGCCGTCAGTTCCGCTCTGACTCAGTAGCTGCTGCTGCTGCAGAGAGGGAGGTGGGACGTGAGGGGGGGAGGGAGGGAGGGAGGGAGAGAGGGAGAGAGAGAGGGAGAGAGGGAGGCAGGAGAAGCAGGCAGGCAGGCAGGAGAGCCTAGGAGCTTTCACTGCTCGGTGAAGAGAGGAGAGTCTAAAAATATCATGCCTACTTTGCTGCCTCTGGCCTTCGTCTCCCACAGATCAAGCTGCATCTTGGGTAGGTGACGGTGGTGTGGAGAGCAGTGATGATCTTACTTTCTACTAGTGGACTTCGTGTCACCATATCAGAAATGGATTAAAGTCTATCATAAAGTATCCAAAGTGGGTGAGATCTACAGGACGGCACAAACAAAGGCACTGTAACAATGTTTTATCGATGGAGTCCTCCACCTTTTTAACCGCTATAGAAATGAACAGAGGTAGAGGGCAGACGGTCCTGAGGGGATTCAAGGCCAGGGCAATGGCCATCAAGGACGTGCCCATACAGTTTCAAGTGGATTGGAAAACCACTCATCCTAATTGAAGTGGCACATCAGTCATATGTGATGGCACAGGAGGGTGCAAACAGTGCATTACAGCAGCACAGCACAGTGCGCCAAAGTGCATTACACTGCACCATACATCAAAAGAGCACTGTAGACCTCTCTTTGCTTCATAGCTATGGTAGGAAATCATTTAAAGCTAACAGAGTGAAATGAGTGGTGTGGTGTGTGCGTGTGTATGTGTGTGAGTGTGTGAGTGTGTGTGTGTGTGTGTGTGTGTGTGTGTGTGTGTGTGAGAGAAAGATCAGTGTATCTGCCAGAGAGAAGACAGTGTGAGATTGGCGAGGTGAAGTGATGCCCTGCCAAGGTGCCAGAGGGCACAGCTACTCTCCATCCTCCCCGGCCTCTCCACTCTGCATCTGTCCACACACACACACACACACACACACACACACACACACACACACACACACACACACACACACACACACACACACACACACACACACACACACACACACACACACACACACACACACACACACACACACACACACACACACACACACTCTGGAGCACACTTATTTTCTGGCTGACTCTCCACATCAGCCTCTGTTCCCTGCAGGTTACAGTGGATTGCTGTTGGCTCTAAAAAAACGATAAACAAGCAAGAAACAAGGTGTCTCTCTCACTTCCTGTTACAGGAGGCTGCAACGGTTCCCAAACAAAGGCTATCCACACACACACTCTATTGTTAGACGTTCATATCTGGACATTTTAACGAGCACATTTCAGGTTTTGGAAGGCGTCGGCACACCTGATTTAACCCGGCCCTGACTGCACCAAAGCCCAGCTTCCATCAGCCTCCCCGGGGGGCCTGCTGTCACCGCCAGCAGTGGAGAGGAACAATTACAGTACCACACCTGAGGACTAAAGGCCTTCTATCTCGCTGGAACTTATCAGCGTCTGTCTATCAACCTGCCTACCCCGGCCTCCCCCTCTCCTCTTTGTGGTCTCGCTCATTCTCTCCCTATTTGTCAACATCCATCTCTCTCTTTTTTTTCCTTTTTCTCCTCTCTGTCTCATAGTTTTTTTCTCTCTCTCCGTCATTCACGGAGTCGCTCCCTTTCTTTCCCCCCTTTTTGTTCATCTCTCGCTCCCTTCTCTTTTACCCTCCTCCTCTCCCCCGCCCGGTGTGATTTTGTGAGGGAGGACAATGTGCTCTGCCTTTCAGCCTGCATGAAATCCATCAATGGTGGGTTATCTGCTAGTGTTAGCGAGTGGCTGCACTCTCCATCTGAATCCAGAGCTTGGAAAAGAGGGAGTTGTGTGTCTGGGCTGGACTCAACAGGGGGTACAGGCACCACGCCAGCCTGCTAATAATACACCCCTCCACCGAGCGAAGGGGCTTGTTGCCTTGCTGCCTCCAAATTTGGGCTTTGTGACTTAACCATCGCCATGGAAATCGCCAAGGCAACAGCGAGTGAGTTGCCGTAGAGACCGGGTTCTGATTGCCACAGTCACCAGTGAGTAATTGCATGAAAGATTGCTGCAGATTGCTTGATGCTATTATAGACATTTGGGCAGAAGGAGAAGGGCGGGTTCTTTAAAACCAAAAATATCAGCTAACTCCTGCTTTCAAATTAAAAGCTGCAAATATCACTCACCTCTTGATAAAAAAAGAATTGCTGTTTTGTGGCCCTTGCATACTAATAAGACTTACACATATGCTTTTCCATTAGTCTCTCTTTGTACCGCCATTCATCTGCACCTCTCACACTAATTCAAAGCTCCAAAGCAGTAATTAGAGTTTGAAGGGAGGGCATGGGAGTCCAGGGGAGGCCCTAGCAGCAGCAGCAGCAGCAGGGAGGTGAGATGGAGACAGACAGACCCACTGTGGAGTGGGCTTAATGGGCCCTGCTGACTAGCTCCAGGATGTCCAGCCGCCACCAACCACTAGCCCTGGCCCGCTCTCTATCCCACTCCCTGGGAGATAGGCTCTGCTCATTAGGGATGCTCCATTGAGGAGCAGCAGGTGTTTGTCTATGGCCCTTCGGATAAAAAAACACATTCAGAAGCACACAGAACAAAGAAACACACGTTTGTACTGGTCGTTCTGTCTGTAATTACACAGCACCCTCATATTACTACAGAGAACAACAAGGTGTCAGTACTGAGTTTGTGTGTGTGCATGTGTTTGTTTGTGTGCATGTGTGTGTGTGTGTGTGTGTGTGTGAGTGTGTGTGTGTGTATGTGTTTTTGCTGTCAGAGAGGACATCCCACACCTCCTAATCCCCTCTGTCATCACAGGAACAGAATGCCAGCCAGAACACTGGAGTGTGTGTGTGTGTGTGTGTGTGTGAGTGTGTGTGTGTGTGTGTGTGTGTGTGTGTGTGTGTGTGTGTGTGTGTGTGTGTGTGTGTGTGTGAGCAGAGAGCTGAAACGCTAGGCTGGACTGCTTTTGCCAACACTTCTTACAGTCAGTTAGTTGGGTTCTGAGTTTAACCAATATGCAAAAAATATGAAATATAATAATTAAGATCCCTGTGCATTTTATGACCAGGGACCTGTGCCTCATAATGTTCCTTAACCAAAAAAATAACAACGTTAATAGACTGCGAGGAATAAAAAAACATCCCAGCATGCTCTCCGCTCTGTGAAGAAACGTTTTTTTTTTATTTACCGCTCTCTGAAGGGTCCAGTTAAAGTGGGAGAGTGAGAGACACGGGGAAGGTAATTGGAGCAAGGACATGCCTAATGGTACACAGCCCAGTCATTTTTAACACCTGGGATCGGCTTTGCCTCGCCAGCAAAACATTTAAAGCCAAAGCTGTAACGTTACAACAAAATCTGGCCAAACATAGTGACCTGTCCCCAAAAAGCAGCGCTGATGAAGGGAACATATGGGCCGCTTACCAGATGGTGTTTGTGTAACGTTCACAAGCGTAGAGAGGACCGCATCCTCTGGACAGCCTGCCTCCGCCGTCAGGTAAAGAAAAAAAAAAAAATGTTTTCGATGTGTGTCTCACACCATGTTTTTACCTTCCAGCACTCACTGCAGCATGTCAGCCTGCCTCAGTACTCTCAACAGACTTCTTCATCTTCTTTTGTTGTGTTAGGTAATTAATACAATGAGTGTGAGTCTTGGTTTATCCCCCTTGTCTATTTGTGCCTTATGTGTGAAAGGCAGCCAGTACCTTTAGGTGTGCTGAGGCCACTTAGAATACTAGTTGAGGTCAATGACAGGTGTGCTAAAGAGACCGGGGATAACCCTGATCAGGAGATGGCCAGCTTGTGGTTCAATCTCAGCACTGGAGAAAGAAAATAGGCCTCGTGAAGTGAATTTAAGCCCACATCCGCAGCGGCAGAGACCTGTGAGGAGGGGGTGGTGGAAGGGCTGAAGATTACCCACCGAAGGCTCTTCTAGCGTGGGGCTAGGGGTCTGCACTTCCACCCCACACGCACACGCACACGCACGCACACACACACACACACACACACACACACACACACACACACACACACAAACACACACACACACACACACACACGCGCGTGCACTCGACTGGAGATTCTTCTGTGAGCACGACTTAAGTGCAGCCGAGCGTTCAGCGCTGCCAGTGACCTAGAAATGAATGACAGGCCACACAAAAGCTTGAGAGACAATCATGGAAACCACTCGCTCCCCAAGGTGGGAGAGCATCGGGCTTGAGAGAGGATCGGATGTCTGGGATGCTCAGCCTTTGGTTTCCCCTTTTGACGGAACCTCGCGCACGTCTTCTCTGTCGCGCTCCACCGTTTCTGGCGGTGGCAGCTCGGTGCCACCCCTGCAGCTTCCGCCCAGATGCACACACATAACAGGCAGCAACACCACTCAGGCTTCCAGCTGCTCGTGGAAGAATGCTATTTTCTCCTCCTTCTTCCATACCACGTTAGACCACACATGGACGAGCACCACCTATGGTTCACACAGAGATCGGAGAGACTTTGTGTGTCCAAATGAAGGTAAATAAGCCGTGAAGGGAACATGGGGAAACTTTATATTCAAACCCCATCCATGGGGAACCTCCCCGCACGGGATCAGACCATCTGGCAACAAACCATCTTCTCCCATTTGAGAACATGGGAGAGAGATCAACGGAGAATATGGGCCGAGCATTATGACAAGCCGTCCCCTTCACCCATGTTAACTCGCGAGGCTGCTGGCAGATTGTCTCAGACACTGGGCGTGGTTGGAGACGAGGCTTGAGGCCAGTGAATCGCATCGGTACGGCTCCCTTATACATAAACATGTCCTCGCATTGCTCCTTGTAACACCGTAGAACTCTGTCCATCACCGAATCCCGTGGCTGCACCTCTGAAGTGTAATATTCATAGTTTTTATTCCCGATCCTTTGCGCAGTTCAATTATACATTGTCTGCGCTTTGCTTCCGGATGCATTTCAATGTTTTTGACTGGTCAGAACAAACATGGCCATTAAAATGTATGAGCGAATGCAATTCTGCTCAAGAGGGGATATTGGGAGCGCGACAAAATTGAGATGGCTAGTACATAAAAGATGAAGAGAGATCAAGAAGGAATGGACAGACATATAAGATCAGAGACATGGATTATGACACAAATGAGAAAAAGCTACAGGGAAATGGAGAGATAGATCGAGAGAGCGGGAGAGCGAGAGAGAGAGAGAGGGGGGGGGGGGCAGAAATGCTATTTCTAGTGGAATATCGCAATACAAAGTCTTCCAATATTTGTCCAGCCAGCGTAAAAGTTGACCTTCAGAATGAAAACCTGACTGGATACACAGAAACTCAATATCAGGTTAAATTCCAGTCTTGTCCAATGGCTAATCCTGGCCAAGAAGGTAATTGACGTTGACAGGGGGAAGGTCCCACCACTCATATATATTTTTTGCAGGCGAAACAACCCCCACGCTTTGGGAGAATAAAAAGTGAAGATTTGCATGACAGTGTTGGGCAGAGAAGGGCTAGTGTGACGTTAGGCTGCCTCACTGGGCCACTGCGCTTGTTTTAGGCCTTCCGGCCTCCGCATGCATTAGCATTATGACGAGCAGCTAGCCGACGCAAGGCTGCACTCGGGTATAATGACCTCGCTCAGAAGTCACTTCACCCAAAATAGCCGTCTTGTGTTGACTAGAATGAAATCTGACTCATGGGAATATGAGTTCAGAATGCACAGTGGATGTTAAGAGGAAATACATATATTAGTTGCACAGTACGCCATTGCGTATAGTTTTCACTGGGTAATGCCCCCATCTCCATATTAGAAAGACAATTTTATGTCTGCACTATTTTGACGGTTCATCGATGTGGCAGTCAATAACTGCTTTCAAATCAGGGAAAAAGGGAGAAATTGTAGGAGCATGCGTCGATGCCTTGGTAACAGAGAGTCAGACAAAGACAGACAGACAGACAGACAGACAGACAGACAGACAGACAGACAGACAGACAGACAGACAGACAGACAGACAGACAGACAGGGAACACAACCAATGTGTTTCTGATTGAGGCTGATTGAGTTTGATTGAGCGACGACGTTGGCAGGCATCCAACTGTTCAGGAAAATTACCAGGATAAATGGCACCTCATCTGTCGGTTTATCAGGGATTTGACTGTGACGGAGGAGGCAGACAAAAGCCTGATTCATGCCGCATTTCAAAAGAGCAACACTGATTTGTATCAACCTTTAGAAATTCCGTATCCGAAAGGTGAAAGTCACACTAAAAGGACGATTCGACAGTGATGGCTAGATGTAAAACTATTTCAGTTGTCTTGCGACTGTCACTAAGCTACTTCACAAGTAGCCCGTCACTGTCTGTTTATACAGATTTGTTTTCTTCTGTAGACAAAAATAGCTGTCTCTGTCTCTCCTGCGATGCTTGCGAGAAGTGAAACACCACCTCCTCACTGCGGTGGGCGTGAGTTGAGTCCTCGGCCGCCTCTGTAAGACGTTCCGGAAGCGCCTGGCGCCTGTTCAGTGTTCCACTGACAGCTAATTCTGTTACTGGAATAAACAGGCCTTGTCTTTTATCCTTATCTTATACTAACACAGACTTACACAAACGCCAGGCGCTTTTGCTCACATCCCGGAGAGTATGTATACGAGAGCAGTGACGCCGATGGGGACTGTTTTTCAAGGGTCTGTTATCTCCACATAAATAAAATGGAGCCACCTTTACAAGCGTGCAATGAGCACCACAGGGTGTAAATGGCACTGCGAAGACATAACATGTTCGGGTACAAAACACACACAGAGAGCCATACATTTAGAAATTTAATATACAGTTTTCAAGATAGATTTTTTTTGTTGTTGTATAACCAAAGAGACAGATTTTGACTATATAAAAAGCTATTTAACTAGACTTACAATAGAGAGAGAGTGTGTGTGTGTGGGTGTGTGTGCTGTGCTTACATCTTTAGGTATCAAATGAGTGAAGAAGGATACTCACAAAGTTCAACAAACGTCGCACTGATTTACAAGGACCACTTCATCAAAGACTTTGAACCACGTCACAACACACCGAGCCATTTAGAATAAGCTACTCCCAGTAATATGCAGAGAAAGTTGCCCCCAGTGGAGCACTACTAAGAGGGCACAACAGACAGACAGAGGAAAGCGGTTTGGCACAGTGCAGAGTCGTATGCAAAAGATCCATCTAAATAACTATTAGCGTATATTAGATTGCTAAGAAAAGAGACGAGCGTGACACTTGCTGTAAACCATGTTTCTTGTTAAGGGCACTGGACAGTGTGCGGTATATACAAGCCAAAGTGTAAGGCGTGAGGATGAGAGTGCAGACATGTTGGTGGTATCAGTGGCGATCATTGGATTGCATTCCTTTTCCCTTCAATGCCAAATCATATTCCAGTCCATACTAATCTTTTCTATTCTTAGTTTTGGCTTGCTGAGTCCAGCCCAGGCAAGACCTCGAGTTTGTACTAGCCCAGTCTCTAGAGAGAAGGACATTTTGGGACAGTGAGTGTGTGTGTGTGTGTGTGTGTGTGTGTGTGTGTGTGTGTGTGTGTGTGTGTGTGTGTGTGTGTGCGTGTGTGTGCGTGTCCGTGTGTATTCACCTTGACTTGCGTCTCAAGTCCTGACCTGCCCCCCCCCCCCCCCCCCCCCACCCCCCCCGGTGGCCCCCCCGAAGCCCCACCCACCCCCGGGGGCGCCCACCCCCCACCCCCCCACCACCCCCGAACAGACCCCCCCCCCCCCCCCCCCCCTCCTCCTAGCAGTGGGACCCGGCCGGCGTGTAGTTGCTCAGCTCCCGGCGGATGGTGCTGAAGGGCGACAGCTCCAGCTCCGTGGTGCACTCGTGCTCGTTGTCGTCGCTGGCCGTGGCCGAGGAGGGCGCGTGGTCGCAGCAGCAGCAGCAGCAGCAGCAGCAGTCCAGGAAGGCGCGGCCCAGCGGCCGGCAGAGGAGCAGCAGCAGCGCCGGCGTGACGGCCGCCCGGCAGAACAGCAGCAGCTGGGAGAGCAGGTGGAGCACGGCCATGGTGCGCTCGGGCACGCCCGCCGCCATGTAGGCCGACACGATGTTGCAGATGTTCTCGGGCACCACGCAGGCGCCGTAGACGATGGCCAGCGCCACCACCGTGCAGTTCATCTGGCTCTCCAGGCGGATCTGCTTCTTGTTGCCCCGCACGCTGGCCTGCTCGGCGCGGCGGATCTTGCGGGCGGTCACCAGCGAGCAGCCGATGGTGAAGAGCGTGGGCAGGCAGAAGTAGCAGCCGAAGCACCACCAGAGGCGGGCGCCCTCGTAGGTCAGGCCCAGCACGTAGAGCGTGTCGGGCAGCGAGGTGGAGATGCGCACCACGCAGCGCTCGGCCGGCGCCTCGTCCGGCCCGTCCGGCTCCTCCACCACCAGCTGGCGGATCAGCAGCTCGGGCAGCGCCAGCAGCAGGGCGCCGATCCAGATGACGGCCAGCTTGGCCGTGGTGGATGTGCAGTTCTCGATCATCTCGTAGTACATCTGGACGTTGGTGGCGGCGCGGAAGCGGTCGATGCACAGGGCGCACAGGGTGAAGGTGGTGACGCCCAGGGAGGCCACCTAGACACAGGGGAGAGAACACAGGCCGAGGAGGGCACGTTACACGTTTGCAATGATGTGACGTGGCTCTAGCTTTTGGCTTGGAGGTGGTACTGCTACGGCGACAACTTCAATTTCAAATGACAAAAAAGCCTCCAAGCTGTTCAGAAACAGGACAGATTTTTTTTTTTGGGGGGGGGTAAAAACAAATCTGTCTGTTCTGCCATTTTCAATTAAATTCAACATCCGTGAGTGTGGGCGTGTGTGTGAGTGCGAATGTGTGTCTGTGTGTTAGTGTGTGTGTGTGTGTGTGTGTGTGTCTGTCTGTTAGTGTCCTAATATGCAAAAATAAAGCAGCACACTTCCTGGCAACAATCTTAGGTTGAATGGTGTGTAGTCTTAAAGAGTTAACACGTTAGCAGAAACCAGATTTCCCATTGTGAGTCAGAGCCTCAGTGTCAGTTGAATTAGGAGCTGCTAGAGATCCGGACAGGGTCCTGGGGAATGTGCAGACTACTGGAAACCCACGGACTGTGTTGTACCAGGAGAAGTCCACAGCAGCAGCAGCAGGAGAAGAAGCTGTCTCACCGGCCACTGCTCGGGCTCGGATTAGTGCTGCAGCCACCACAAACATCTACCTGGGTTTCTTTGTCTCTTTCTTTCTAGTTCAGTGTCACCCTCTCTCTATTTTGCTCTCTCTCTCTCTTTCACAAACACACACACACACTAACGTACACACACACAAACACTCGTAATACAGTGGTCCCCAGATGGCCCTTACAAGACCATAGCTCCAGCAGTTCATATACACCCCGCCCACACACACACGCACACGCACAGGCACACACACACGCACGCACGCACGCTCGCACGCACGCACGCACGCACGCACGCACACACACACACCGTGTAGAGACGGGGAGAAAGGCCACATGGCTTATAGATCTCTAGCAGACCTGTCTACCCTGGCTTAATGAACTATGCATAACACTGTAAATTGATTCACTGTATGTGCTCGTTCTGGGTACACATCACCCATTTCAGCCTTTTTTGCTGCTGGAATTGC
>JAPMUY010010740.1:0-12611 GCA_026901105.3 Galaxias olidus
TCAAATATAATCGATAATATACAACTATATTTCATATATAGCCTACTTGAAAAATGATAAATAACTAGGCCTACATACATTACAAAACATAAACATTTATTAATAAACATTTATACTAGTTTTAAACTCCAATGTAGGAATTGTAAAAATCTGCCGACGGACCAGGGCACTCTTCAAATTCTTCACCAGATGTGGGACATCTGGCATAAAGTGTAGCCTCCTGTCTGGTCTTGCTGGATGTGGGACAGATGTTGTGTTGTTGCTAACTCCAAAGGCCTTCCACATTGCCCGATTAGGGCTGCCCATGTCGGTGGTGACATTAATCACAAGCAGCCCTATTATATGTGCTCTTTCAATAATATCCAGGATGATAGGCTTGTATATTGCCCCATCAGTGGAATTGCCACTGTAGTGGTAAGCTACTACCTGTTTCCACCGTGTAGTGTTCCCTGCCAACATAAAAACGCACGCTTGTGTTGCCTCTCCTTTGTGGCCGGGTAACGTCACGTCCCCAAATAGCTTCCCTGTTCCCAGGTGCAGCTCCACGCCTTGTGTGATTGTCATCTCATCTATTGTCAGCACACACTCGCTCTCCATCTCTGTCAAGCCATCTTCTTTTTGCTTTTGCACGTCGAACACCCCCCCTAATACTCCTGGTTCCATCTTTGTGCTGGAGTCGTCGTTGCAGGGTTCTAATGTTCCTGTTGCGCCAGTGGCAAAACTAAGTTTTATGGCCTTTTTAAGGATGTCATTTCCCCACCTCATGCCTCTCTTGCTCTTCATACCCACAGCTTTTATGTTATTTAGAAAAAATTGCAGCAAATTTCTTTTCCATTAACACATTTTTTTTCTTAAGGACCGCATTTATTCTTTTCTGTTGTTTTAGGGCTGCCTGTAACCATTTTGTATGATCTATCTGTCTTTCTAATTCTTCCCTCAGGTCTTTCTCACTGGCTCCTGGCTCACTTGGACACTGCACGATTCCTGCCTCATTGGCACCTGGTATGCCCCTCTCGATATCCTCATAGCCTTCCCCTTCCTTGTCCTCTCCTCCCTCACTTTCCCTTATCTGACTTCCCTCAATATCTGAAATGGTGACATGGCATTGTTAGTGTTACTTAAAATTAGAATAAATACAAATATAAATTATGACTTCACATTATTCATACCAGGGTTCATTGAGGAAGAATAATTGTGGTCCTCACAGCAGGACCCTTCCTCCTCTTGGTCTCAGGGCGATGGACAAATATGGTAGGAACAGCATCAGCCTTCAATTTCAGTTTGCTTTTTTTTGTTTTTGTGAATTGCTCTTCCTCAAAATGTAATGGCTTATTAGTTTAATTTACACACACATGCACATGTTACAGTACAACACATTAAACCTTAATCCACAAATGAAATGTCCAAATGTGGAGTATAAACAGAACGTACCACACACAGTTTTCTGTTGTATATTTTGTGATGGTCAGGTTGCTTCTGCTGACATGGGCCAACCATTTTCCTCTCCTGTCTGTATCCTTTGGGAAGCCATACATCTTGATCCCTCTATTTGAACAATTAGTGCATCCAAAAGCTGCACAGCCAACCATGGTAACTCAATCGACGGTGAAAAATTCTTTATTTGGTTCATTATTTTGTTTTTGATTTTATACGTTTTCAATACACTTTGAGTAGAATTCTCTCACTTTGTGAATAAATTATGAAAGACAAACTATTACAATTGTTAAATATTGCAGATTGAAGAATGGTCATTGTCGAAGCCAGTTACTACCTTGTTTACACATAGAATGCTATTGTATTTAAGAGACCTTATCAAGGCATCAAGAGTCAATGGAGTGGAACCAGATCCTGTCTTTAACATGCCTGGTTTGTAATTCATGTAGTTTAAATTCAGCCAAGCAATTTTTTTTCAATTACACATTGGAGAGCATTTGATAAAAGGTAAGACAGAAATTATCGTCTCCATAAGTGATGCTTGCTTGTTTATTTTGCTTACATGTGAAATTATTTTTTGAGTTATCTTTAATGTTGTATTTGATATGAAAATCTATCTATAGAAAGCAATACACTAGTACTGTTGCAAAGGTGGGTTTCTTTCTGGATGGATAAAACTTTTTTTATATTTTCTTGATAAAACGCACATTTACTGGATTTAAGAAAACAAACTGCTTGAAGTATTTGCATCATAAAACAACGTGCCAAAACCTGATTGTGAAATTATTTTTATTTTATTAGTTAATTGTGTCATATTGAATAGTTCATTGAATTAATAAGCACGGCACATTTGAGTCTTCGGTAGCTAGGATAGCCCCCTCTAGCTTTGCCTAACCATATTGCCGCCTATAGATATAAAGTAAGTAATATATAAATAAATGTTAAAATAAAAAATAGAAGACATATAAATGATAGAACACAACAATTATCAATGTACATTAGACATTAATAATTACAGAAAATTGCTGTTAATATAGACGCTGCTGCTGTCAGTCAGGCTGAAAACCATTAAAAACGGTTGAGAGCAGGGATTCTTTTGAACTACTGACAGCTACATGAATCGCATGTTGGCAAGAACAACGAGTGTCGCAACTCTCTTTCAACGGCTCTGGTGTGAACCACTCAGTTTTAGAGCGTTCAAGATCAGACGTTCGGATTCTTTTGCCAGTTGCAGCCAGTTGCGTCGCGAATCATTGGTCTGAACTGGGCTTAAGATATAGGCTAGTAGAGACCCCACCCCCAGAGCAGCATTAGACATACTAGAGACACCCTGCTCCCAGAACAGCATTACTAGAGACACCCTGCTCCCAGAAAAGCATCATTAGATATACTAGAGACACCCTGCTCTCAGAGCAGCATAAGACATACTAGAGACACTCAGCTCTCAGAGCAGCATTTGATATAATATGGAGACTATACTACCCTCATAACAGCATTAGATATAGAAGTGACCCTAGACTACCCTTAGAATATTATTAGAAATACTAGTGGCACTAGACTACCCTTAAAGCAGCATTGAATATACTAGAGACACTACACTACCCATATAGCAGGATTGGATACACTAGAGAGACTGCACTACCCTTAGAGCAGTGTTAGATGTAGTAGTAACCCTAGCCTACCCTCAGAGAAGCATTAGTTATACAAGAGACCCCCTGCTCTGAGTTGTTTTTTGATTTACCTAATTATCAATATGCTTTCACTCTTACCATTTTCACATGGCACCGAGAAAAGGTTTGAAGAAGAAACTCAAAGTCAAGGTATTAGCCACTGTTGTTGAAGTGTGACTTTCAAGACATTAACTTCCACGACATTAAGCATAAAATGTAAAGACTAGAGCTTTGTTCTTTAGTGCAAAAAAATATATTGTCTTATTTTACATTTAACTCATTCATTGTTTTACTGTTAAAATTGCAGCATCAACCTGCAAGGACAGCACCCGTAGAAGTTTCATCAGAAAAGGAAATGGAAGTGGCAGCTGAAGGTGGTGGTGGGGATGGTGCCCAAAACTCAGTGGAGGAAGATTCATCTACAGTTGTATGTCAAGATATTGATCTTATTAGGACACCAATATTAGATTCTGTGACATCCAACGATGCTGTTGCGTCATTATAGTCTTGCTACAACTTTGAAAGTAATATTTGCAATGCAATGTTTCACTCTCTGGACATTTCAGCACCAAACAGATGTGGTTAGGGTCGTCCCAACTGGTAGGGACATAGCGGCACCTAACAAGGTTTACCTGGTTGAGGCCTTGCTAAAAGCGAGCAATTTTAGATAGAAATTAAGGTATGCAAAAAAATCAACTAGAGATAACAGGAGTGAATAATATACATATTCAATCATGTTTGGTCCAAAGCAGATAATGCATTACATCCATAAACTAAACTAAGTGCATCTTTTCACAGATAAGAGAAGAGTTGGGGCCCCCGATTACATGTCCCTTAATGCACTAATTTCATACCTCAGGACAGGAAAGTCAAATTAGCAGCAGCTACGAGGGGAGTTGGCATGTTACCGGATTGTCCCCTCCCCAAAGACACTGATCATGCACATTTAACTTTGACAAACACACAAAGAAATAAATCCCTGGGGAAGGAAAACATTTAAACATGATTCGAACCTTCATTTCGCAAACACGTTTAACGTTATGACTATTTGTTATTTTAAACAATACTATTTTACTCAGAAATAGTTTAACATCATCACCTTAACTTGTATTATTACCCATTTTAATGGTCCAACCTTCAAATAGAAATCAATATAAACACAATATTCACGTCTCTTTACCCAGCAACTTTCTTTCATTCCCCAGGTATATTACCTTGGAATGTTTCCTAAAGACCAACCCCTGTGACCGAAGATTTATTTACAGACTCCAGTTAACTTTGCAGTAATGAAAGCTGACAGACAAGGACTTTTATTTGCGATCAAAGTTGTTTTACCTTTGGTTTTTCGTCAAAAACTGTGGCGAGTTCTCTTACCAGAACTTCTAATGCTATAAAGCGGATTCGTGTACTGCTATTTATATTGAATGCCTATTTATTTATTTATTAATTTAGAATCTTTCACCGACCTTCCGTTCCTTATGGGTCTCAGCGAAGGATGAGCCCGTCCCCAGTTCCAGGCCCAAAAAGCTTGACCTGCTTCTTTTATCCCTGAGTTCGGAATCAATCCAAACGACAACACTAACCTACTCGCAGCGGCCTCCCACTCAGTATAGTCTTCGGTTTCCAGGTCCTCTTCCATAGCTGTACCTTCTTTCATTTCTACATAGTTCACCATTTCAATGTCCATCTCCATTTCCTCATCTGTTTCCATTAATTGGGAAAAAATGTCTGAAGCTATGTAACTGACCATGTCAACATTTTGGATGCGGCTACTCTCTTCTTCACCATCGTCTTTCACTTGTTGCATTTCAATGTCATCCTGGTCATCGTTAAGACCCACTTGGAATTCATCCCAGTAGAGATTGTTTTCCTCCATATAGTTGACTATGTCCTCAACCCTTGGGAAATGGGAGATTGTGTCTGCACATTTATTTGTAAAAGGTTTTATTTCTCCACTTCCACCGCAGAATGCTCTGGATATAGACGAACCCTCTGTAAACCCTCTGTGAGTGTTTGTGTTTTCATCCATTTTTGGAGATATCGCCTCTTCCCAAGGTGGACCTTGTCCAACTTCCTGAGCTGATAAAGTATTCTCTTTCCAATCTGTGTTTTGTTCCATTTCTGGAGCTACCTCCTCTTCCCAGTCTACAGGAGTTTGGAACTGTTCCTCCCACTGTAGCTCTCCTAAACTCTGAGTTTGGTATAACTCTATGGATGGATATACCGCCTGTCCTTGCCACTCCTGAGGCACATCTCCGAGAAACATGGCCTGGTTCTGCCATTCCTCTATGAGTCTCAGTCGCTGTTGTTCTTCCCAGTTCTCTTTCTCATCCCTCTCTCGTACTAACGTGATGATCCCCCTCGTTCTCACTTCCCTCCCACACCTGATGCTCCACTCCTCCTCCGTCCCCAGCCTGCTCCTCGTCACCATGACCTCCTCCATCGCTGTCAGCTCTCCAGCCTCTCTCTGTTCTTCCCCTTCCTCTTTATTGTCCTCCTCCTCGTTTGAGACAACAGGGCTCTCCTGATGTTGCTCTGCATGCATCCTCGTCTTTCACTGAGAATCCAAGCTTTTGGCGCAAATACTTGCATAATCTCTTCAGTGGGCCTTTCTTTTTCAGTGGTGTGCCCTAGTCCACTCCAAGCTGAGGCTCTCTGTCCATCATGTGCTCTAGTGTCACTTCCTGAAAAGATTGAGTCAAAATGCATGTTATGAGACTTGATCTACTGCATGTACTGTATGTTGCAAAACAAAAAAAAGGTATAAAGAGTTGGTCAACTAAAATTCTGTGCAAAATGAGTAGCAGACTGAAAGAACATTCAACTGGTTAATTGAACTGGTTAAGTTTCCTACTTGATGTACTAGATAAAAGCTGATAAAACCACCTCACCTGTGTTCACACTTCTGCGATACAAATGGTGCACTCTGAACTGATTCTGAAGTTATATAGAATACACCTCTTTATGACATCATAATGCCGCTAACCATCAACCAGCCAATCAACTTCAGCCTAGACTGCACTCATGTAACCATGGGACCCAGCATACCAAAGTTCCACTTTACTTATTTTTTTATTATTTTATTCTTATGTTATTTATTTTATTTATACAGGGTTAACCGACTGAGACCGGGTCTCTTTTCCAGCAGTGCCCTGTTTAAAGGCAGAATATATAAATTACAACCAAAAATACATAAAAAATAAGCAGAAAATACATAACATTTTTTACAATGCTGAATAAATTTTTTTATATATAAATTAATAAACATATTATATATGTAAACATTTTTCTTTATTTTTGCTTATTTTTTTATTTCTGTTTTTGTTGTTGTAATTTATATATTCTGCTTTTAAACAGGGCACTGTAGGAAAAGAGACCCGGGGGGTATTCCATCAACCGCGCTAATGAAATCGGCGCTTAATAGAAAAAGCCTGGCTTGAACTAGCGTCACCTTTGATTTAAGCCTCAAGTTGTTCCATGAACACAATTCAGCCGTTTTCTATGGGGTCATTATTGCAGCAAAACTATTTGCAAAGCGTGTGGAGAGTTGTGTATCTGTATCTCAATCCGTGTGTCATAATCAGGTTTGTCAGTGTAAAAAAAATATCCGTCTGTGCATAGATCTGTAAATGTGTAGACAAATCTGTAAATACGTACGTGGATATTAATGGCTAAAAGTCTTAAGTATTTTGCTACAAGAGCTGAAAATACAGACAAGCATTAATTACAACTCACGCGAACCCTCTCAATTGGATGTGTTTTTACACGTGACTTTTTCTACACTTCTGCCGTTGCAGAGATCTGCATTCTCGAGATCTGTGCGTGTGTAGCGATTTGTCTCTGTGATAGAGATCCGTCCGTGTGGCGATTTGTCTGTGTCTCAGTAGAAATTTCTGTGACTCACAAAGGGCACTCGACATGTAACATCCAATCATCATCATCATCATCATCATCCGCTTATCCGGGGTCGGGTAACATCCAATCAACGCGTTTATAATAATGTCACATGAGCTGCTAAATAAGCTTTGAACTAGGCTACATCTTAAACTACGCTATAGAATATAGGCTACGTTAGTCGTTATATTTGCCGATGCTGCAATTTAATGGTATCTGGTTTTGCTGTTTCGCTCCCAAGTTATTTTCTCTTTGTAAACTAACTAAATACCCATTACTAATGGAATTAGTTAGAATATCTTTCTCAAACACAACTTTCAAATGATTTATTGCATTCATATGGAAGCCCTAAACTGCCATACCTTCATATGCAATATGCAATATCAATTAATCCATTGCTTACACTGGGTGCTATAATACAGCGTAACTTGACTGCAGACTGATTGACCAGCCCATTTTAGCCGCCAGAATTTTAAACTTTGATTGGATGTAGTGTGTCGAAGAGCACAGCCATTTAAGGCAAATAAAGGTTTACGCTGGGCAGTTTCACAACCTGACCAAAATGCGAACGAACCCCCATAAATATCCATCCATAGACGTTGACGAACTGAATACAATTATTATTTAGCTTAAGAGATGGTTTTGTGAAGTTATATTTAAACGTCACATTAAGATATTATGCCATATGCTGCACTAGGCCTACTGATTATACAATGTAATTATTTGCACTATAGGCTACTTATGCATTATCAAAAGCTGCTGCAGTCTAGTGACTATAGACTACTTCACTATTGGTTTTACTGTAGACCGTGCAGTGCTAGGTTAGGCCCTATAATTTTTGTTAATTCTGATATAAATAACCATATAGCCCCTCAGGCTTACAGTAGAATCATACACACTTCTGATGAAAAAGACACGTTTTGTGTGAACCAAAACGTGTTTATTAAAATAAAACTTTCGCCATGCCAATAAAAAATGGCCAGTTAATTGTGCCCCTCACAACTCTTCTACAATTTATTTAGTATTTGTCGATCAAATTTCTCTTGCTCACTTATTAAAAAGCAAGGAAAGTTAGTTAGTTTTGTTGTAGAAAGTTGGAGATTAAACGGTTTACACTTTCATTAGTAGCCCAAGTATAACGTTACCTTAACTTGAGCTCAGTATTCATTTAGCTGAGAGCAATAACTTAAAACGTTAACATTACTAGAAATATTGCAACAAATTGCGAAACAATCGACCATGAACGTATCGTTCAAGTTTCATACTTTTTTACTGAGACACAGCTACGAACATCGACACACAGACGAGTCGCCACACGGACGGATCTCGAGAACGCAGATCCCTGCAACGGCAGAAGTGTAGCAAAAGTCACATGTAAAAACACATCCAATTGAGAGGGTTCGCGTGAGTTGTAATTTATGCTTGTCTGTATTTTCAGCTCTTGCAGCAAAATACTTAGACTTTTAGCAATTAATATCCATATTAATATTACGTATTTACAGATTTGTCTACACATTTACAGATCTATGCACGCATTCACAGATTTGTCTACACATATACAACTCTCAAAACACTTGCGAATCTGAATACAGACGGATATTTTTTTACACTTACAAACCTGATTACGACACACGGATTGAGATACAGATACACAACTCTCCACACGCATTTGCAAATAGTTTTGCTACAATAATGACCCCATAGTTTCCAGTCAACGTTAACTCAATCCAGGCTTGAACAAGCTGGCATTGCGCGCTTGTTGCGCGCACTGAGAACAGAAGCAGGCGGGAACAATCGATTGTCAAAAAGCAGATAAAGTGTCGCAAAATCCAGAAAGAGCGGTGCTATTCTCGCGAGAAAAACACGTCAAAGGAATTCGCCACTGACTGTCTCGTCACCAAAAAGGGCAATACTGTTGCGATTTTCAAGTGCGTGGGCAAAAATTGCAGACAGATTAAATGCGTAATTTAGTAGCCTACTTTTTTATGTAAATCAACATTGACATCGTTATGATGAGACTGCGGCATCGGCAGGCTCAATAGTAGGAAATCTGAAGTATGATCAATATAAGCCCCACTACCTGCACTGGACCCCTGGTGGCTCATCAGGCAAAGAGCATGCTCCTCGGATATCTCTTGTTCCATTTATCCAAGGCAAAAAAAACTTAAAACTAATCAAGTCAAGTCAAGTCTCGTTTATTGTCAATTCTGCAGCATGTACAAGACATACAGAGGATTAAAATTACGTTTCTCTCAAACCCTGGTTGGCTTTTTTGGCCAGTGATGTGGTGTTGATAGTCCAGGAGAGGTCCTCTGTGATGTGCACACCCAGGAACTTGGTGCTGCTCACTCTCTCCACAGTCGCACCGTTGATGGTCAGAGGAACATGCTGAGTGTGCGCTCTCCTGAAGTCAACAACAATCTCCTTCGTCTTCTCCACGTTCAGAGAGAGATTGTTGTCACTGCACCACCCGGCCAGGCGGCTCACCTCACCTTTGTAGTCTGTCTCATCATCATTGCTGATGAGACCCACGACAGTCGTGTCATCCGCGAACTTAATGAAGAGGTTGGAGCTGTGCGACGGTGTGCAGTCATGGATCAGCAGAGTGAAGAGGAGAGGGCTCAGCACACATCCTTGAGGGGCCCCGTGTTCAGTGTGGTGATGCTGGATGTGTTCCTGCCAACCCGTACTGCCTGTGGTCTCCCGGTCAGGAAGTCCAACAGCCAGTTGCACAGTGAGGTGTTCACCCCCAGCCGGTCCAGTTTCAGAATGAGCTGTTGAGGGATGATTGTGTTGAATGCCGAACTGAAGTCTATGAACAGCATTCTAACATATGAGTCTTTTGTGTCTAGATGTGTGAGGGCTGTGTGAAGGGCAGTGGAGATGGCATCATCGGTCGAACGGTTGGACCGATATGCAAACTGGAAGGGGTCCAGGGAGGGGGGGAGGGCAGACTTGATGTGGTGCATGACTAGCCGTTCAAAGCACTTCATGAGGATGGGAGTAAGTGCAACAGGACGGTAGTCATTGAAGCAGGATGGAGATGGCTTCTTCGGGACTGGAATGATGGTGGTAGTTTTGAAGCATGTGGGAACAACAGCCTGACTAAGTGAGATGTTGAAAATGTCTGTGAAGACATCAGTGAGTTCTGCTGCACAGTCTCTCAGTACACGCCCAGGAATGTTGTCAGGACCCGGAGCTTTGCGTGCATTGATCCTGCTGAAGGATCTCCTCACGCTGTCTGGGGTCAGCGTCATCACCTGGTCGCCGGGAGGAGGTGGAGTCTTCTGTGCAGTGGAGCTGTTTTGTGCCTCAAAGCGAGCGAAGAAGGTGTTCAGCTCGTTCAGCAGAGAGATGTTGCTGTCACAGGTCCGCTGTGGGGGCTTGTAGTCCGTAATGGTCTGTATCCCCTGCCACAGGCTCCGAGTGTCTCTGCTGTCGCTGAATTGATGGGCTATCCTCCTGGAGTACTGTCTCTTAGCCTCTCTGATGCCGCGGGACAGGTTGGCCCTGGCTGTTCTCAGGCCCACCTCATCTCCAGCTCTGAAGGCAGCGTTCCGTGTCTTCAGGAGTCTGTAGACCTCCCCTGTCATCCACGGCTTCTGGTTGGCCCGGACAGTGATGGTTTTTGTGACTGTTACATCCTCAATACACTTGGTGATGTAGGCAGTGACAGCATCAGTGTATTCCTGGGGGTCTGTGTGTGTCGTTACAGGTGGCAGCCTCTTTTAAACACATTCCAGTCCGTGATGTTAAAGCAGTCCTTAAGTATCTCCTAAGACCCTTCCGGCCACACTTGTATCTGTTTGTGAACTGGTTTGGTGACTTTAACCAGTGGTCTGTATGCAGGCATTAGCATAACAGTGATGTGGTCTGAGGCACCGAGGTGGGGGAGGGGGAGGGCTTTGTAAGCTCCTCTCTGTGTGGTGTAAACAAAGTCCAAAATGTTATTACCTCGTGTTGGAAAGTTAATGTGTTGGTGTATTTTTGGAAACACACTCTTTAAGTCAGCATGGTTGAAATCCCCAGCTATGATGAGAAAAGCATCAGGGTGTGCTGTCTGCTGCTCACTGATGTGCTGGTACAGTTCATTTAGTGCATCGTTCCTGTTATTGAGACTGGAGCTCGGAGGGATGTGTTCTATCTCTATGTTCTGACTCCTCTAAGCCTACCATGGAATTCTTTGACACGTGCAAAAATATGATGTTTGAAGGCCATTCATTTTAAAAGAGAAGATGTATGAAAAGAGGTGCATATTTTTTATGGCTGCAATTAAACCATTTCTGGTCCTCGGGGATAGCACACTTGATGAAGAATAAGTGCCAAACATTTCTTTGTTTCTCTTCTCCGCTTTATTTATTTTTCCGTGGAAGTTGTTAAATATGCTTGACAAACTTTAAAATATTTTGAGTAAAGTGGTTGTGCCATCTCTGAATCTATAACGTAATGTGTTCCTCTACTACCTAGTACAGATAAATCATTTTTGGAACCAGTTTTTTATATACATTAATATTTCTCAAGTATGCTCCATTTTCAACAACCCAAATCAATGGATTAGAATTGGAAGATTGGAATTTAAAACCCTGTTTGTGATCCATAGGAATTCATGTTATCCATTCTCCAGGTAAGTTAACTTTACCCATATATTAAACAAACCCACTAAATTCACTATTACATTGCAGTCTACAAGGCAGAGTAGCATTGTGAAATATAGTCATCCTATTGTAAAAGTTTCTTAGTATCTCCTTATCTTCACAAAAGAAAACGTAAGTGGACAGCACACAAATAAGGAGATCCTTCTCACTCACACACACAGACACACACAGTAACTCACACCGACAAACACACAGTAGGCCTACTTACATACCCATTCATGCTTCTGTTACAAAAATTAATACAAAGGAAATCATACAGTAATGTTGACTTCGAAAGTTTCAGTTTCAATTTCAGGTAAAATTTTTAGTCCCAATGTATTTCTAAATATATATAAGATAGGAAAATTAGCCATGTCCTCAGATCTTTTGCATAAAATACTGTATAATTAAAGGAAAATCTTCCAGCAAAACCTCTAGAGGGCAGTGAATCCATCGATGAACTTTATAAAATACCGGATGTTATTTAAAAGGTAAATCCCGGAAGTGTTTTCACTCAAGCACAAAAGCAGCTGTAATGTTGCAGTGAATTTATTGACAATGGCAAATTCACTACTTCTTAAAATGTTTGTCAATGACTGACTGTCAGCAGCCGCTGAGGAAATAATTGCCTTTGTAGAAAGAACAATAATTGAGTACGAAGGGGAAATTTCACGTTCTAAGAGAGAGATCGATCGTCAACGCAAACTGCTTGACATAGCGCTAAATCCTCAACTTAAGTTAAAAAAAACAGGTTTGTGTCAAGTTTGTTTTTTACTGTCGTACCCTACATGCTTGCCAAAAAAAAATTCTGTTTTGTTTTCAAAACATTTGTACAGCTTCGATTGGAGGAGATACTGACTTATAAATGGCTGGTAAATATTGCTCGGGAGATCTAACCTTATAATCGATATTTCACGATATTACTAACTATATTGAATAGCTATTAATAGGTTAACTCCAACATCATTCAATAATACAG
>JAPMUY010010741.1:0-2500 GCA_026901105.3 Galaxias olidus
GTCTTGTCTTTTAGATCGTAAAGTAATTTTTTACTAAAATGTGAACAGGTTGGATCTCAGTAAACGTAATAATACACTGCCAGTTGTTTCTTTTGATTCTTCCTTTCCTTTCTCCATAATTACATTATGGCAGTTTAGTTCAAAGTGCTTTTTTTAGTAGTCCTTACTACCATTCCTCCCTTGCCAACAAACCACCAGAACATTCAATTCAATGGCATACTCATCCCATCTCCAAACATAAGGCAAATTTGATTAAGATTCACATGGAAAAACCACACTACACATACTGTATATCTCACACTCGTAACTGTCCAATAGGAAGGTATTGTGTACATGATTGTATCTTCTTACAATAATTTGAACTTCCACTTTTTCGGTTTTGACCAAAAACGTTTATAAACAAAGAAATGTCCATTTTCCGTAGTGCTATTTTTGTAACAGTAATTATGAATCTACGTCAATTGAGGATTAATTAGTATTCAAAATGTCAAATAAGAACTGATGAAATGATATATTCAAACAGTTTGCTGGGATTCCACAAGAGGGCAACAGCACTTGCAGTGCTTCTCAGAATTGTGGAGTGGTGTGCCTTCCACTCTGTAGCCCCTGTCACAGCGTCCTATTTTGAATCACAATTCCACTTGACCTTTCTTTTTCCCCACACATCTTCAACCTTAACAAGCGTTTTGGGAGCAAGCGCTAGGGTTGTTAATGGTAGCACTGAACTGTCCCAAAATCACATTGCCCAACCAAACCCGTTGTTTTCTGCACAGCCCAAATAATTCTAAAAAGGTAAAATGTCTTCCTGTGAAGGGACCACAGCTCTAAACTCTCTTACTTAAAGGGCAGTATCAAACTGAACCCTGTACAAAAGCAGCTAATCAGTTAAACAGAAGGACCTACAGTACATCGAACAACAGTTGATCAGTCGTGTGGTCCTTACCATTTGAACATGGTATACATACCTTGGCTACTACACACAGATAGGATGAGCTAACACGTAGGCTAAAAGACGCTAAGGTGCTTAAGCAGTCATAAAAAAACATTTAACAGCTTAACATACACAAAACGTATCCACATATTCCAATAAATTTCAATAGTATCAACAGAGAGATGCATGAGAGCTCTTTCATCCTGTATGACTCTTCAGAATGTAAGACAACGAATAATGTCATCTTACAATATTTACAGACCATGTCAACGTTAACGATTCTCATCTAGATATAGAGGGCAGGGGTGGGCCAACATCAAGAGTGCACAGTTCTCTCTTAGGCTTTGACATTTTGGATGAGACATTTAATCAGGCTGACAAAATCAGATTTAAGTTTCCCTGATAAGGCTCAAATTACGCTTTCACAAATCTTACATTTTAAGCGTCAGTTCTCAAAAGTGCATGTAAAGCCAAACATTACAACTTTGTGGGCAGTAAAACAAATCCATATGATTGCTTTTGAGCTTAACTTCTATCACACAATATTAACAAACAAAATGTATTTGATAGGGACAATTTCTTACAAAGCACAACAAAGTGCAACAGTTATTTAAGTGCTCCATAAAAAAAGCTCTGAACGTTAAGACAAGTGTTGTCTGTCAATCATCTCAATATCTTTAAGAAAATAGGAACTATAGAGCATCTTATGGTACTAACACAGTGTTATTAATAACACAGATTAAGAGTGGGTAAAATACAATGAATATTTACTTGGATGATGTCTGACAGCTTTTTGCTACATTACTCATATCTTTCTTGCATTCTCTCTCCTTCTCTTTTGGTCACACACACACTCACGCACACACACACACACACACACACACACACACACACACACACACACACACACACACACACACACACACACACACACACACACACACACACACACACACACACACTCACACACACACACACACACACACACACACACACACACACACACACACACACACACACACACACTCTCACATCAATCACACACAACATACTGCATTTCAAAATGAATTGCACAACAGATTTTCTTTTCACAATCTTGCCAAAATCCACAGTATAGCATTTTATATTAGATAGTATCACAATAAAAAAAATAGACTAAGAATTAAAGAGCACAGCTTAAATATCAATAAGGTTAGAGATAAGGTGCGGGACTGAATATAAATGCTGTAGATCTATAATATTACCTATTGATAGCAACTGAGCACACAGGATTTGGTTATTTGCAATGCCGCATAGGGTACATGTTACATACAGTTCATCAGTATTTGGTTATCACTGGACCAGAACCACTCGCTACATCTTGGCAAAGAGAATGAGAAAATCTTTAAAACCTTTTTCTTCTATACTGTGGTTCTGTTGGATGAAGAAAATGGTGGCTGGTGACCATGGTGTGGTCACACGGAAGAGGAGGACATCTGAAGGCTTTTCACACTCCCACCACATGAGAGGGGCTTTAAAGAGCTTCGCTAAACAAAATCAAACACACCCCTCGGTAAGTATCAAATTCCA
>JAPMUY010010741.1:5000-12526 GCA_026901105.3 Galaxias olidus
ATGTGGATGCCATTAAAAATGGATTAGCAAATAATAACTTGGCAAACCACTGGCGGGGATCCAGCTGTTGCTGTATAGAACGTACGTATCACAGGAGATGATAACAAATCTATAAAATCACACTCATGGACTGGTAAACTAGTGCGTTTGTGTGACAGCGATGTGATTAACACGCGTGCGCTTCGTGTCCACTGGATATGCCTAATAGCGTCACCATCACTACAGCATTCATCATCATTATCGCCATCATCATAATAATCATCATTATCATTGATCGTCTCGGTGCGTCACTCCTGGAGGCTTACCTGGATGCTTTTCTCACAGTTGGTCTGATGGTGCAGCAGCAGCTCACTCTCCAGCAGGAAGCGCTTGCCACACTTGTTGCATATCTGCATGCGGTTGTGTGTGACGTTCATGTGCTTCTCCAGGTACCAGCGGTTATTGAAGACCCGAGGGCACTTCTTGCAGGGGAAGTGCTGCTTCTCTTCTAGCCTCACCTTCTGACCCAGGCTTTCTGGGTCTAGCTTCCTCTTTCTTCCTGGATGGTGGCTGGCCGTGGTGGCGTCCCCGAGGCTCTGCAGCATGGAGGTGGTGGAACCCCCAACAGGAAGGGACCTGGCGCCCCGGCGCGGCCTGTTCAACATGGCCGTCTCCGCCCCTGGAATGTTGAGGTCGTCCTCCTCCTCCTCGTCCTCCTCTTCCTCGTACTCCTCACTGCTTGGCTCCAAGTCCTCTCCCTTTGGATCGTCCTCGTCTTCCTCCCCGACGTCTGCGTCGCCGTCCTCTTCGTCGTCTTCGTTCTCCTCCTCTTCCTCCTCCGAGTCCAGCGCATCGCCGTGGCAGGGACCAAACATGGAGGCAGCGTCGGCAGCGGCGGCTTTGCCCTCGGAGCCCTTGGACACGTTGAGAGTTTGGTTGTTCAGGTTGACCTCGACGATGATCTGCTCCCTGTTGAAGGAGGCGTGGCTGTCCGAGGCCTCGGTCTCCTCTGCGTCTCCCTCCATCTTACAGGAAGCCCTCCCCCCAGCACAGGCCCCGCCCCCTGAGCTCTCCTCCTTCTGATAGTACTGCTTGGCCTGGCACGCCGACTTCCCCGGTCCCTCCTCCACCCTCACAGAGAACGGGCTGCTACCCTCCCGCGCGTACACCCGCCCTACCTCCGCCTCCTGCTTGATCTCCCGGTACAGCTGGCCCAGGGGGGTGGTCACAGCCGTGGGTTGACCCCCCATCACCTCCTGATTGGCCATGTCCGCCAGCGTGGTCCTTAGCGACTGGCTGCTGATGAGGTCCCGGCAGGAGGCTGCAATGTCGCTCATTTCCAGCAGGGCGGCCGCGTTGAGCACGTCGCGGACCGTGCGGCTGCTGACCAGCAGTTTGGAAGTGTAGATGAAGTTGAGGATCTGCTGCAGGCCCTGGGAGGTCAGCGCGTCCAGGGAGAGGTCCACCCGCCGCAGCTGCTTGCTCTGGGCAAACAGAGAGTGGAAGAAGGGGCTATAGGCAGCCAGCACCCCCTTGTGGGCGGGGAAAGTACTGTGCTGGCGGACCAGGACAATGTCCACGTCACACAGGTCGGGCTGGAAGAGGCGCTGCTCGTTAAGACGGCCCATTAAACAGGTGAAATGCAGGGCCACATCCTCCACCACAGAGAACTCAGCAGAGGGGAAGTCTGTGGTCTTCTCCACTATGAGCTAGGCAGGTAAGACAGACACGGACAATAAATGATCATTTCACCAAAACTCATTTCTTTAAACGATGATTAAAAATGCATATTTAAAAAAAAAAAAAACAATGAGACATTATTCAGCTGGACACATACACTGTTAGTGTCTCCTTTGTCGCATGAAGTGAAGCAGTGGAGTGACACAAGGTTAAAAGAAGAAAAGATCTCAAAGTACCGGAAAAGCTCCCAGAGCAAGTTAGCATTCAGCACTCTATACGTAATAACTCACTGACGCCATTAGGGCTCATTCTAAAATCTAAAATAAGTACATGCATCTCAACTTCTGAATGTGGTTTCTGTTTAAGACAGGAAGGGAAAGGTTTCGATCCAACCAGCTGTGTGTAAAGACAGAGCTGAAGCAATATCTATGCACAGCAAAACACGCACACGCACGCACACACACACACACACACACACACACACACACACAAAAAAACACACGCAGCACCGTTCCCTCAGAGGACCGCCTGGACTGTGCATTGATATTCTGTGCCATCTCCTCCCATTAGCTTGCTCTCTCAGCAGAGCCACCCGCTGCACTGTCCCCAAGGAGGGAATTATGCACAAGACAAAACACGTCCGGATAAATAATTAGCAAAACCATGGTGAATAAATAATAACCAACTCTACAAATAATTATTGAAATGTACCATTGCAGGCCTTTCCTGAAGCAGAATATATTGACACAATCAAATTAGTTGCTGCTTTTTGAAGCCTATTTGATAATGCAGCTAGGCTATATTTCCACCCCAGGCATCATTTCGAAAAGTTGCGTTTAAATAAGTGGAGTAAACACTGTATATTTCGAACATCATACATAGCACAGAATTTTTTTTTTTGCAATTGCAATTAGCTGGCTGTAGACTAGCATTTATCATTTAACACTTTTTTTTATAGATTTTTTTCACATTACCATTTATCTAGGGTTGTAGTTCAGTTTACAATTAGGCGAAACGTATTACCGGCCATATCCTGTGGTATTAATAAACTGTGGTTTTAATAAACTGTAAACTCCAACAAAAGATTCTGAAGAAGAGTAGAAGTTTACTGTTTTCTCAGTAACCATTACCAGAATGTATTACCAGAAGATATGGGCTGAAATAATTGAATGAAACAGGACTATAGAAACTATACAGAAATACTTGAAAAACATTTCTCTGATGAGACTACTCTGTAATAAATCTCTATTTAAGATCAATTACAAAGTCTCAGGACAAGTTTTCAGGACAGAAAAACGATTTCTCATTGACGCCTAACCTTGACAATTTTTCTATTTGAAGAATTAAATTACAGCAATATCTAATCTTGGATGTATTCATGGTTTTGAGATTCTCATTTGCACTGAGAACCAGAGGAGCACTGGATTGGGTTCTCATTCAGTGCCAAGGGTACAGACATCACCAAAGGGCAAAACTCTGTACCACAAATCAGATTCAATAAAATATGTTTATGAATGTTTTCCTTCATAGCATTGTACCGATCTGCTTCCACTTTGATGATATGAAGAAGGAAATGTTTGTTCAACAGAGATGAAAATATATTAACTGTTTGTTAATGAAGAAGTCTGGATCAATTTAAAAAGGGCACACATTCTGTGAAATTAACCCACAGAGCATCGCAGGAAGGACTTCACATTTCTTTGCCACTGTTGACTTGAAGGCAGGTACACCATGCTGAATAACAAAAACGTCCTTTTGAAAAACTAATTAAAAGAAATGTATTGCATTCATAATTTCAGGCAGGAGCATCATTCAGAGCAGCATCCAAAATAGCAGATTTATAACAGTGACTGTTTTTTTTGTCTGCTACATTATCCAATTCTACATGATCTACAAATAAAGATGGGGCCTTATTGTCACACTTCATCCCAATGGGAGCAAGCACGTTGGAGTGACGAGCACATCCATCACCCTGGATCACGCTCCGCTCTACCTTCTCCCCCTGTCTCCCTAAATGTCAGCCAGAGAGCTTGCTTTGCCGTCATTACAGGGAGCTGCTACTCTAACCACCCTCTCAATCAAGTGACTTCATATGCATTATTTATCTGGCATGACCCTTGCCAGCCGCACTGCGAGGTCGATTGCTGGGCACGCCCAACAACAGGTGTCGTTTACACAGGCTTCAAGTAAAAAGCAAGCACTGCCCAAAGACAGGCAGCAATCGTTCCCACATACACAAAAACTGGGAAACTTTGTTATGTTTATGGAATACAGGCTTTTTGGTTGAGAATAAATACACACTGGGAAAATAGAGCACCCTCGTGATCTTTTCTTGCATTTTTGTATCATTGATATTTAAATAATGCTCTTCGCCATAGGCTTTGACATTGAGGTCAAAGTGAATAAAGTTGCGAGTCCCAGCTAACAAACTGCCACTGTCAGTCAAAGCCTCTTATAATAATTGTTTCCCACATAAGTAGCTGGACTGCCACACTGGGCTGGGCCGCAGCCAAGGCTGCTGGTATGCACTTGGCACCGGCCTAATCCCAACAACCAAGCAGAGTCCAAACTTTCAACAGACAGAGGATTCAAATCCATCTTTAATATCACTTTGCTCAATGAAAATTTGCCATCTTACTCTACACCTTCGCCCCACACAAGCCACATGGATTCACCATGAAGAGTGCTGTCCTTCATCTAACAGCTCAGCCACAGTGTGGATGTGACCTCCCTTGGGTTGCCATTTTAAAGGTCGTTGTTTGTTGCCATTTCTAAATTGTCAATAAGCAGCTCCGAGGCATGTGCAATGGAGGATACGCTTTTCAAATGTTGGTATTGTCTTGAGTTACAGTAAAGCCTTCATTCTCAGAGTCTCTGCTTCATACTTGTGACCTGTAATTTGGTATGTGTGCCTACAAATAACTATGTGCTAAACAAAAAAACAAAAAACGCTGACCCTTCAGCAAGACCCAATGTCACAGCGCAGAGTCCCAGACACATCGATAGTTTGGGAGGGAGGGAGGCACAGGCTGCTGGTATACAGACAGCAGGGAGTCCCAGGGGAGAAACGGGCCGCCTCACCTCCCCCCTCACAGTTACCGCTGTGCGCAGACAGGACCCAGTGTGCGCAGACAGGACCCAGTGTGCCTTCATATAGCTTTCTTTTCTCTCCTTACTCTACCTTTCTATACGTGCGTATCTATCTTTACGACTATAACTATCACCTCTATCACTATACGGGTTAGTACTTTAAAGGTGCCCACAGGAAGCCACATCATTCTTTGGGAAAGTTTGCAATCCGATATGTATTCTTGTGTACACAAAGAACTCACAAGATGACAGAACACAGTTGTAGTCACCAAGAACCCGAAACCCTGTCTAGTGTCTCCACAGTGATGTCTCTCCAGCTGGAAGCACCATGGAGCGAACAATACGAGCTCATCCCACCATCGCCACAGATTATTACACCAATCCCATAAGCTTGTTCCCTTGCCTGCTTGGCACACAGTGGGGGGCTTGCGACATGTGCCCGGGCTGTGCCAAAACATTCAAGGCCCCTGCTACCCACTGAGCAAAGAGCAAACTCTGCAGTTTCCTACAGCGGTCACCCTCCTGCTGAGGGGCCCAGCCAGAGAGGAGCCTAACGTGAGTGACACCCTGAGGAAGACGAGTGGGCGTCGTGTCAGCCCTCATCTTCCTCACTGGCACAGAGAGCGGCCGCATCACAGGCAGGGCCGCACTGATCCACACACACACACACACACACACACACACACACACACACACACACACACACACACACACACACACACACACACACACACACAAAGCCATGAACAAATACATCATCCCACAACAGAGCCCTGAGTCATCACCACTGCAGAGGAGAGGTGAGTATGACTGTAACACATCCTCTGATGAGTAAATACCCACAACACTGTACTTTGTGAACCCACTGTAATGCTAGAGACGTGCTGTGTGCTGAGAAGCTGTACGGGGCGTGGAATCTGAACCAGGCGTAGAAGAGCAGAGGAGAGCAGAGGGCGGGAAAGGACAAGGCCAGGGCATGTTTAGGGGAAACCAATCAGACAGCTATTATCAGTGGATTGTCTGGCACGCTGTCCTCTCCTCGTCTGTGTGCCCTCAATCTGTCCTCTCTGCTGCTGTGGCTCTTTGCCTAGAAGGATCAGCCAAACACAGGGAATCCAGGCGGAGTTCAATACTGTGCACCTGCGCTGCGGAAAACAGAGTTAAGGTAGACTTCAACGGACAGGTAGTGCTTTCTGTTGAAAGGTTCTCTGCTTTCCGCTCACACCATCTAGGCCTAGTCGGCCCACCTCCTCTGCACAAATCCACTGAGGACAGATGCCCTGCAGTGACCTTGAGGTAGAGGGAGGATATAGCAGACATGAAGACACACACTCACAGACACATAAAGAGGATAGATTAGAGGATAGGTATGTGAACATTCACTTAGATAGAAGGTGGAGGGGGTGTTTGAATGAGAAGTATCATACCATTACGAAACAAGTCAGCTAACAAGAATCAGGGCCCTATGATAAAAAAGTCTCATAAAAATCAATGTTGAATGACTGGAAGGAGAGGCAGAGGGAGAGCCATGGGCGGCTGTCGACTCAGCACTGAAGTCACACACTGACTGAATATTATTTCATCCACACTAGTGTGGTGATGGTGTGGCAGGTAAGATTAGCCAGTAAAGATTACAATAATGCACATAATTATCTTATGTTGCAATATAGTATCTTAATCAGTGTGTGTGTGTGTTCAAACCCTTGCTAAAAAACAATGTTGACAGCATCAAAGTAAAGCGAGAGTCCAAAAAGGAAACTTCAAAATAAACAAAGGGTTGCCCTGGCACACAAGTATAATTTGCCTATTCTCTAAATAATTAAACGACATCATAACACAGGGATTTAGAGTCTTTAGTAAAACAAATAAACATTGTTTACATTCATATTCTATTTATTTCAAAGTAATCAATAATTGACTGAAATTAATCCCCATTTACATACTAATAATTACATTATAATTCAATTAATTGAATATTCCAATTTTTCAGTAAAAGTGAAAAAATAATCTATCTGGACCACTATGGACGCTGTAGCATATCCATATGAAGATGAACAAGCTATCAGCATAAAATCTTAACAAACTTGCATCTATATGTAAATTCAACCACAGGTGAAGCACCAATCTACAATTGATATGTGTTCACCGGAGCATGAAATTGGGATGCGCAAACAACACCAAACAGGATGAGGACCTGACTTCTCCAAAACACGGGAGATGCATAATCTCAGAGATATTCATCAAAATCTGACAATATGAGGGCAGCAGGATTTGAAAGAAAACTGAAAGAAGACATCAGGTGGCGACTGGAACAAAAATGAGTGAAGATGGGTTGAATAGTAGAAGGTGCTGGCTAAGAGGCATCGAATGAAGCTAGTCTGTCCGTACTGAAGCCCTGGCACAACCAGCTTGGAGAGGAAACACTGAAACAGGCGGTCCGGACAAGCTGGCATCTCCTCTCCCCTCCTCTCCTCTCACTCACACTCACACACACACACACACACACACACACACACACACACATACACACACACACAACCGAACTGTACAATATAACACAAAAAATATATAAATCAGTTTAGAATATAAACAATTACATAAAGGTTTGTGTCTTCATTGCTCCTCCTTTCGACCGTTAGAAAATACTACTGAGCTAAGATCATAAAACAAAAATACATTAAGAAAACCTTCAGTCAGCCACCATCAATTCTACAATAAAACTAAATCTGCTGTTTATATAAAAATACAGAAAAAATACAGATATCCATTATGCTGTG
>JAPMUY010010742.1:0-17500 GCA_026901105.3 Galaxias olidus
ACATTTTTCGACTTATATTTCAGGCTTACCTATTGCATACGCACACCTGGGAGTCCATGGAAGAGCTCAAGTCTTTTTTGTTCCTGCAAATCTGTCCCCATTTTTGGTACGGATATGGACCGCCAATACCTCTGCAAAACAGCAAGTTATTTACTAATGTCCCTGTTATAACTGAGAAGAGAGTTTGGCAGTGATGGGATTTGAACCCACGCCTCCTTAGAGACTGGAGCCTTAATCCAGCGCCTTAGACCGCTCGGCCACACTACCTTGTGCTGCCGATGTTGATCCTGGCACCTAGGAAAGCTTCTTTCCCTTCATGCTTTACTAAAGGAGCATTTTTTTTGTTGCTGCCTAAGGTTCATGAAACTAGCTGTCCTCCAGCTTAAGGCTCGTTGGTCTAGGAGAGCTCAAGTCTTTTTTGATTTTGTTGTTCCTGCAAATGCCATTTTTAAGGGCATCGTCATTGGAACATTGGAGTGTGTCTGTCCTTTAATGCTTTCCTTCAGGAGCACTCTTTTACTATGCTGCTCAAAGTCATAGAAAGAGGCTACTCGCCTGCTTAAGGCTCGTTGGTCTAGGAGTATGATTCTCGCTTAGGGTGCGAGAGGTCCCGGGTTCAAATCCCGGACGAGCCCTAAAATATCAACAAGACTTGTTTTCCAGGCATGTCTATTTCACATGCACACATACCAGTCCATGGAGGAGCTCGTTTTTCTTGTTTCTGAAAATCGGTCACCGTTTCTGGTACGGATATGTACCGCCAATTGCTCAACAAAACAGCAAGCAAATTACTCAACGTCCCTGTTGTAAGTGAAAAGGGAGTTTGACAGCGGAGGGATTTCAACACACGCCTCTGTAGAGAATGGATCCTTAACCCGTGCCGTAAACCGCTCGGCCACGCTATGGTGTGCTTAGCCGTAAAGCATGTTCGCCGTTGTCTGATGATGTGATAAGGAGTCCATTGAATTAGGCCTGCTGTAACCCTTTACTTCTTTGGTACAGATGACACATTCACATTGTGCGGATATGCTAAAAGAGAAGAGTTGCCGAAATTCATAAAGGAAACTGCTACTTTACTTCTTTAGACATGAGCAGATTAAAGTGAGTCCTTAGATGACAGTACTGAATAGAAGTCGGGGTAGACCCCAAGCTAGTTTATTTCACATGCGAGTCCATTGAGGAGCTCAAGTCTTTATGTATTTTTTATTTTTTTTGGATTAAGTTTATTTATTATTATTTTTTTCATTAAATGTACTCTCCTCCATCACAATTATCTATTTGTCGCACTTTTTTTCTCTCTTTACATCCTGATTGTTCGCTTGGCCTGCACGAACTATAAGTCCAATTGGGTTCATCGACCACTCATACTTTTCACCTGGTCAAGGGGAATCTGGTAGTATTAAATCCCACAGTCCTTGACATTCCTGAGAGAAGGGGCGCATGTTTTAATGTAACATCACCGTTGAAAATGAGCTATTTCTCGCTCTTTTTTTCTCTCTTTACTTCCCGATTTTTTGCTTGCCCTGCACGAACTATCTGTACAATTAGGTTCATCGACCACTCACTCTTTTCATCAGGTCAAGGGGAATCTGGTAGTAATAAATTCGACAGTCCCTGACCTTACTGAGAGAAGGGGCGCATGTTTAAATGTACTGTCCTCCATCACAATTATCTGTCATACTTTTTTTGTCTCTTTACATCCCGATTTTGTGCTTGCCCTGCACGAACTATAAGTCCAACTGGGTTCATTGACCACTCATTCTTTTCATCTGGTTAAGGGGAATCTGCTAGTATTAAATGTGACAGTCCCTGAGCTTCCGTAGAGAAAGGGCGCATGATTAAATGTACTATCCCTATTGAAAATGAGCTATTTCTCACTCTTTTTTTTCTCATTACTTCCCGATTTTCTGCTTGCCCTGCACGAACTATAAGTCCAAATGGGTTCATTGACCACTCATTCTTTTCATCTGGTCAAGGGGAATCTGGTAGTATTACATTCCACAATCCCTGACCTTCCTGAGAGAAGGGGTGCATGTTTAAATGTACTGTCCTCCATCACAATTATCTATTTGTCGCACTTTTTTTCTCTCTTTACATCCCGATTTGTTTGCTTGCCCTGCACGAATTATAAGTCCATTTGGGTTCATTGACCACACCTTCGTTTCATCAGGTCAAGGGGATCCTGGAAGTATTAAATTCGACAGTCCCTGACCTTCCTGAGAGAAGGGGCGCATGTTTTAATGTAACATCACCGTTGAAAATTAGCTTTTTCTCTCTTTTTTTCTCTTTACTTCCCGATTTTTTGCTTGCCCTGCACGAACTATAAGTCCAATTGGGTTCATTGACCCCACATTCGTTTCATCTGGTCAAGGGGAATCTGCTAGTATTACATTCCACAGTCCCTGACCTTCCTGAGAAAAGGGGCGCATGTTTAAATGTACTGTTCTCCATCACAATTATCTATTTGTCGCACTTTTTTTCTCTCTTTACATCCCGATTTTGTGCTTGCCCTGCACGAACTATGAGTCCAATTCGGTTCATTGACCCCACATTCGTTTCATTTGGTCAAGGGGAATCTGCTAGTATTAAATTCCACAGACCCTGACCTTCCTGAGAGAAGGGGCGCATGTTTAAATGTACTGTCCTCCATCACAATTATCTATTTGTTGCACTTTTTTCTCTCTTTACATCCCGATTGTTGTGCTTGCCCTCCACGAACTATGAGTCTAATTGGGTTCATTGACCACACAATCGTTTCATCTGGTCAAGGTGAATCTGCTAGTATTAAATTTAACAGTCTCTGAGCTTCTTGAGAGAAGGGGCGCATGTTTTAATGTACTATCCCTCTTGAAAATGAGCTATTTCTCGCTCTTTTCTTCTCTCTTTTCTTTCCAGTTTTTTTGCTTGCCCTGCACAAACTATGAGTCCAACTGGGTTCATTGACAACTCATTCTTTTCATCTGGTCAAGGGGAATCTAGTAGTATTAAATTTGACAGTCCTTGACATTCCTGAGAGAAGGGGCGCATGTTTAAATGTGCTGTCCTCCATCACAATTATCTATTTCTCGCTCTTTTTTTTTCTTTACATCCCAATTTTTGCTTGCCCTGCACAAACTGTAAGTCCACCTGGGTTCATTGACCACTCATTCTTTTCATCTGGTCATGGGGAATCTGACAGTATTAAATTACACAGTCCCTGAGCTTCCTGAGAGAAGGGGCGCATGTTTAAATATTTTATCCCCTTTGAAAATGTGCTATTTCTCGCTCTTTTTTTCTCTCTTTACTTCCCGATTTTTTTCTTGCCCTGCACGAACTATGAGTCCAATTGGGTTCATTGACCACACCTTCGTTTCAATTGGTCAAGGGGAATCTGCTAGTATTAAATTCGACAGTTCCTGACCTTCCTGAGAGAAGGGGCGCGAATTTAAATATACTGTCCTCCATCACAATCATCTATTTGTCGCACTTTTTTTTCTTTCTTTACATCCCGATTTTTTGATTGCCCTGCACGAACTACTGTGTGCTAGTACACTTTAAATGTGCTATCCCTCTTGAAAATGAGCTACTTCTCGCTCCTTTTTTTTCTCTTTACTTCCTTATTTTTTTGCTCTCCCTGCACAAACTATGAGTCCAACTGGGTTCATTGACCACTCATTCTTTTCATCCGGTCAAGGGGAATCTGGTAGTATTAAATTCGACAGTCCCTGACCTTCCTGAGAGAAGGGGCGCATGTTTTAATGTACTATCCCCGTTGAAAATTTGCTTTTTCTCGCTCTTTTTTTCTCTCTTTACTTCCTGATTTCTTCCTTGCCCTGCACGACCTATGAATCCAACTGGGTTCATTGACCACTCATTCTTTTCATCCGGTCAAGGGGAATCTGGTAGTATTAAATTCGACAGTTAGATAATTGAACTATAAGTCCAATTGGGTTCATTGACCCCACATACGTTTCATCTGGTCAAGGGGAATCTGCTAGTATTAAATTCCACAGTCCCTGACCTTCCTGAGAAAAGGGGCGCATGTTTAAATGTACTGTTCTCCATCAAAATTATCTATTTGTCGCACTTTTTTTCTCTCTTTACATCCCGATTTTGTGCTTGCCCTGCACGAACTATAAGTCCAATTTGGTTCATTGACCACACATTCGTTTCATCTGGTCAAGGGGAATCTGCTAGTATTAAATTCGACAGTCCCTGACCTTCCTGAGAGAAGGGGTGCATGTTTAAATGTACTGTCCTCCATCACAATTATCTATTTCTCGCTCTTTTTTTCTCTGTACATCCCGATTTTGTGCTTGCCCTGCACGAACTATAAGTCCAATTTGGTTCATTGACCACACATTCGTTTCATCTGGTCAAGGGGGATCTGCTAGTATTAAATCCGACAGTCCTTGACATTCCTGAGAGAAGGGACGCATGTTTAAATGTACTATCCCTCTTGAAAAGGAGCTACTTCTCGCTCTTTTTTTCTCTCTTTACTTCCCAATTTTATGCTTGCCCTGCACGATCTATAAGTCCAATTGGGTTCATTGACCACACACTCGTTTCATCTGGTCAAGGGAAATCTGCTAGTATTAAATTCGACAGTGCTTGACATTCCTGAGAAAATTGGCGCATGTTTAAGTGTATCTCGGGGTCTTGTTCTCGAGTGAGGGGAAAATGGAACGAGAGATGGGCCGGAGAATTGGAGCAGCGGGTGCGGTGTTGCAGTCGCTCTATCGCACCGTTGTGACGAAGAGAGAGTTGAGCCAGAAGGCAAAGCTTTCAATCTACCGGTCTATCTTCGTTCCTACTCTCACCTATGGTCATGAAGGGTGGGTCATGACCGAAAGAACGAGATCGCGGATACAAGCGGCGGAGATCAGTTTCCTCCGGAGGGTGGCTGGCATCTCCCTTAGGGATAGGGTGAGAAGTTCAGCCATTCGTGAGGGACTCGGAGTAGAGCCGCTGCTTCTTTGCGTAGAAAGGAGCCAGTTGAGGTGGTTCGGGCATCTAGTAAGGATGCCACCTGGCCGCCTCCCCTAGGGAGGTGTTCCAGGCACGTCCAGCTGGGCGGAGGCCGCGGGGCAGACCTAGGACCAGGTGTAGGGATTATATCTCCACACTTGCCTGGGAACGCCTTGGAATCCCCCAGTCAGAGCTGGTTAATGTGGCCCGGGAAAGGGAAGTTTGGGATGCCCTGCTTGAACTGCTACCTCCGCGACCCGACCCCGGACAAAGCGGATGACGATGATGATGATGATGATGATGTTTAAATGTACTGTTCTCCATCACAATTATCTATTTGTCGCACTTTTTTTCTCTCTTTACATCCCGATTTTTTGCTTGCCCTGCACGATCCATAAGTCCAATTGGGTTCATTGACCACACATTCGTTTCATCAGGTCAAGGGGAATCTACTAGTATTAAATTCGACAGTCCCTGACCTTCCTGAGAGAAGGGGCGCATGTTTAAATGTACTGTCCTCCATCACAATTATCTATTTGTCGCACTTTTGTCTCTCTTTACGTCCCGATTGTTCTGCTTGCCCTCCACAAACTGAGTCTAATTGGGTTAATTAACTACACATACGTTTCATCTGTTCAAGGGGAATCTACTAGTATTAAATTCGACAGTCCCTGAGCTTCCTGAGCGACGGGGCGCATGTTTAAATGTACTATCCCCATTGAAAATAAGCTATTTCTCGCTCTTTTTTCTCTCTTTACTTCCCGATTTTTGGCTTGCCCTGCACAAACTATTAGTCCAACTGGGTTCATGGACCTCTCATTCTTTTCATCTGGTCAAGGGAAATCTGGTAGTATTGCAATCCACAGTCCCTGACCTTCCTGAGAGAAAGGGCGCATGTTTAAATGTACTGTCCTCTATCACAATTATCTATTTCTCGCACTTTCTTTCTCTCTTTAAATCCCGATTTTGTGCTTGCCCTGCACGAACTATAAGTCCAACTGGGTTCATTGACCACTCCTTCTTTTCATCTGGTCATGGGAAATCTGATAGTATTAAATTACACAGTTCCTGACCTTCCTGAGAGAAGGGGCGCATGTTTAAATGTACTATCCCTCTTGAAAATTAGCTTTTTCTCGCTCTTTTTTTCTCTCTTTATTTCCCGATTTCTTGCTTGCCCTGCACGAACTATAAGTCCAACTGGGTTCATTGACCACTCCTTCTTTTCATCAGATCAAGGGGAATCTGTAAGTATTAAATTACACAGTCCCTGACCTTCCTGAGAGACGGGGTGCTTGTTTAAATGTACTGTCCTCCATCACAATTATCTATTTGTCGAGCTTTTTTTCTCTACACTGTCAGAAATAATCTGCAAAATTTGTACCTTTAGGGCTCCAATCGCTCCTCACTGGGGCAGTACCCTCAAAGGTACAGCCATTGTACCCCTTAACAAGGGTACATACAGTTAGGCCCAAAAATATTTGGACAGTGACACAAGTTTTGTTATTTTAGCTGTTTACGAAAACATATTCAGGATACAAATATATAATCAATATGGGCTTAAAGTGCAGACTCTCAGCTGTAATTTGAGAGTATTCACATCCAAATTGGAGCAAGGGTTTAGGAATTACAGCTCTTTAATACGTAGCCGCCTCTTTTTCAAGGGACCAAAAGTAATTGGACAATTGACTCAGAAGGCTGCAAAAAAAAATAACAACGCTGCATGGGCTCTTCCCTCATTAACCTGTCATCAATTAAGCAGTTAAAAGGTCTGGAGTTGATTCCAGGTGTGGCGTTTGCATTTGGAAGCTGTTGCTGTGAACACACAACATGCGGTCAAAGGAGCTCTCAATGGAGGTGAAACAGACCATCCTGAGGCTGAACAAAAAGAAGAAATCCATCAGAGAGATAGCAGAAATGTTAGGAGTGGCCAAATCAACAGTTTGGTACATTCTGAGAAAAAAAGAGTGCACTGGTGAGCTTGGGAACTCAAAAAGGCCTGGACGTCCACGGAAGACAACAGTGGTGGATGATCGCAGAATCCTTTCCATGGTGAAGAAAAACCCCTTCACAACATCCACTCAAGTGAAGAACACTCTCCAGGAAGTAGGTGTATCAGTATCTAAGTCTACCATAAAGAGAAGACTTCATGAGAGTAAATACAAAGGATTCACCACAAGGTGCAAACCATTAATCAGCCTCAAAAATAGAAAGGCCAGAATTGACTTTGCCAAAAAACACCTGAAGAAGCCAACCCAGTTCTGGAACAGCATTCTTTGGACAGATGAGACTAAGATCAACCTGTACCAGAATGATGGGAAGAAGAAAGTTTGGAGGAGAATTGGAACAGCTCATGATCCAAAGCACACCACATCTTCTGTAAAACATGGTGGAGGCAGTGTGATGGCATGGGCATGCATGGCTTCCAATGGCACTGGGTCACTTGTGTTTATTGATGATGTGACAAAAGACAGAAGCAGCCGGATGAATTCTGAAGTGTATAGGGATATTCTTTCTGCTCAGATTCAGCCAAATGCAGCAAAGTTGATTGGACGGCGCTTCACAGTACAGATGGACAATGACCCAAAACATACTGCAAAAGCAACCCAGGAGTTTTTTAAAGCAATGAAGTGGAATATTCTGCAATGGCCGAGTCAATCACCAGATCTCAACCCAATCGAGCATGCATTTCACTTGCTCAAGACAAAACTTAAGGCAGAAAGACCCACAAACAAGCAACAACTGAAGACCGCTGCAGTAAAGGCCTGGCAAAGCATCACAAAGGAGGAAACCCAGCGTTTGGTGATGTCCATTGGTTCCAGACTTCAGGCAGTCATTGCCTGCAAAGGATTCTCAACAAAATATTGAAAAGTAACATTTTACTTTGGGTTATGTTTATTTGTCCAATTACTTTTGAGCCCCTGAAATGAGGAGCGTTTGTATAAAAATAGCTACAATTCCTACATGTTTAATCATATATTTTTGTTCAACCCCTTGAATTAAACCTTTAAGTCTGCACTTCAATTCCGTTGTAGTTGTTTCATTTCAAATCCAATGTGGTGGCATGCAGAGCCCAAATCATGAAGATTGTGTCACTGTCCAAATATTTTTGGGCCTAACTGTACATTTCGAGAAACGGAGGGGACTTTCCCCTGTCCCGGAATTGGTGGATCTGTAGAATCTGGAGTTATGAGTGCCACTATCCTAAGCCTATGCGGGTCAAAGCATCGAACTGCTTGGCGAGGGATATCTCAGAGATAAAAACCTAACCCTAACCCCTAACCCTAACCCTAACCCTAGGTTTCACACTTGTGTAATCTGACTGTCTCAGATACCTATCAGTCTCCATTAACCATCAAAGGTCAACAGGCCACGATGCCTCAACCTAACAAGGAGACTCTTGCCTCAACCTAACGAAACCAAGGTCAGAGATCATCTTTCCCACTCTCTAACCCTAACCTCAACCTACCATGCTGGAGTCAAGTCACACCCCCCTCCCCTGACCCTAACCAAAAGGGGATTCATGCCTCACCCTAACCATACTGGAGTCCATCATCACCCCTCCCATTCTCTCATCCTGACCCTAACCAAAAGGGGATTCACACCTCAACTTAACCATGCTGGAGTCAAATATCACCCCTCCTATTCCCTTACCCTGACCCTAACCAAAAGGGGATTCATACCTCATCCTAACCATGCTGCAATCAAACATCACCCCTCCGTTCTCTTACCCTGACCCTAACCACTGGAGGATTCACACCTCAACTTAACCATGCTGGAGCCAAATATCACCCCTCCCTTCTCTTACCCTGACCCTAACCACTAAGGAACTGACACCTCAACTTAACCTGCTGGAGTCAAATATCACCCCTCCCTTCCCTCACCCAGACCCTAACCACTGGGGGATTCACACCTCATCTTAACCATGCTGAAGTCATGCTGGAGTCAAATATCACCCCTCCCATTCTCTCAGCCTGACCCTAACCACTTGGGGATTCCTGCCTCCACTAAAACATAACTTCACCATGTCTACAGCACAGGAACTCACAACAACATTCTCCCCTGATCCACCACGACCAAGGGTGTGGTTTTCCCTATGCCCCACCCCCCCTACCCCACAAGAGAAAATCCAGTCCGGCACAATGACAACCTTAGTGGATAAGGAGACTGCGATCCATGTTCTCAACAGGCCCCTCCCAAAAAAAACGTCCCCGAGCTATCGCTCACCCTTCCTGTTGAGAAGCACACGGGATATTGTAGGGCCCCGGCCTGATTTCGGAATGTGTTATATCCTGTAATATACATACATCTCGAGAAACGGAGGGGACTTTCCCCTATCCCGGAATTGGTGGATCTGTAGAATCTGGAGTTATGAGTGCCACTATCCTGAGCCTATGCGGGTCAAAGCACCAAACTGCTTGGCGAGGGATATCTCAGAGATAAAAACTTAACCCTAACCCTAACCCTAACCCCTTCCTGAGAGAAGGGCACATGTTTAAATGTACTGTCCTCCATCACAATTATCTATTTGTCGCACTTTTTTTCTCTCTTTACATCCCGATTTTTTGCTTGCCCTGCACAAACCATAAGTCGAATTGGGTTCATTGACCACACATTCGATTCATCTGGTCAAGGGGAATCTCGTAGTATTAAATTTGACAGTCCCTGAGCGTCCTGAGAGAAGGGGCGCATGTTTAAATGTAGTCCTCTATCACAATAATCTATTTGTCGCACTTTTTTTCTCTCTTTACATCTCGATTTTTTGCTTGCCCTGCACGAACTATAAGTCCGATTGGGTTCATTGACCACACATTCGTTTCATCTGGTCAAGGGGAATCTGCTAGTATTAAATTCGACAGTCCCTGGCCTTCCTGAGAGAAGGGGCGCATGTTTAAATAAATGCTGTACTCATGCAGCCGGCGACGGACCGCCCTTGTCGACACACAGAGGAGCTGGGCAATACAGGGGATTGACAGCTGCATATTGACTAACCTCTGAATGTGCTCTCTGGAGATCACAAACTATGGGGCTCCTATTTTTCCATACACCACTTCCACAGCAGTAGATGGTGCACTACTTGCGTCAACATGCAAATCAACAACCGTTTTTAAGGTTGAAAGTGCATGAAGCACTTTTACAGGTATTACTATCTGGTCGGACACTGAGGTGACAAAAATTAACTCATGGTTGCATAAAAACTGAAGGTAATCTAAATCCAATGGTCGGCGACCAATAACATATAGAAGTTTCGAAAGCAGCCTCTCCATCATCAACGTGCTCAGTATGACCTGTGAAAAAGTAGCAAAACATAAATTTTGTTAGCGTTTCTAGTTTGAACTAGATTAATCATCTATACCACTAGTTAGTGAACTCACTTATGAACTAACTGTACATACCAGAGATCCTGCATTGGGAACCAGCACTGCTCCCATCTTGCTGCTCAGCACTGCTCCTTTCTGATGTGAAATTAGAAAGCTTCTACTTCTTCAGATGTTTTTTCATGACGGTTCCCAAACCCTGCCTCATCCTCTCTGGATACGCCCACTCGTCTAACCCCGCCTCCACTTCAAAAAGAGGTCACAACGTGAAACGCAAGGAAAGGGCAAAAGGTTTTGCAAAAGGTTTTGCAAAAAGTTTTGTAAATGCAAAAAGTATTGTAAACGCAAATAAGTAATGTTTATTTTGCAAACAAATAAAAACTTTAAATTATATATTTTTTATATACAATACTTACTTACGTTTACAATGCCTTATGGCCTCGTTTTGACTCCATACTGGCTGGATAATTACAACCCAGAGGAGGGTAGTTGGAAGCGGGAATACTGCTATGACCCAGCAGTTGGGTCAGTAACAGCGGGAGAGGTCTTTGTTTATGCCAACCCAGCTGCTGGGTTACACAAAACAACCCCATATCAAGACAAATAACCCATAATAATGACCCAACAATCATAACCCAGCAATTGAGTAAGAAAAACAACCCAGCATTTTTAAGAGTACATTCAAACCTAGTGCTCCGTTCCTGCCCCTGAAACGGCGTGGTAAAACCCGTTTGCAAGCTTCCGATTAGCTAACATGGGTTGGCGTTCGACAGATTTTTTTTTTTTTAAACGAAGGAGAAAAAGCTGTTTTTTAAAATACCTGGCCACTTGTGGACATGGCCTAAAACACTAAAACAAAGAGGCCACAACCTGGAGGTCTACACAAGGGGACGATTCCTGAAGTGTATTTTAGGCATGTTACCGTCCATGTAGATTTGGGAGTGCAATACACCTTAGCTCAATTCCAGCTAATTGCTGTAACATTTACTTGATCACACAGAGGTAAATCACTCACCTGTCATGGCAGGCCTTAAAAAGAGGGAGAACGTCATCACTGCACTTTTATTTAGGCTGTGAACCCCAGGTGTTGCTAATTAATCATTAAATTATTGTTCAATCATGTTGCAAACTGCTGTGCCAACGTCATCTTCCAAATCAAAACTCGCCCAAAAGTAGTATGGAAGCATATCTTGGCCAAAATTCAAGTGCAACTCAAACTCGAAAATGATAAAGCAATAGGCCTAATGGGATTGCCATTTCGATTTGAAGTTATGTGTGCATAATCTGGGTCATAATTAAAATCATAATGAACAAAAGGGTATTTTTGTTTTCATGTTGGTGTATGGCCAATGTATGCCAAATTTCAAATGTAAGAGCATTGTCCATTTGACTTTTAGTTTTTTAGACATGTCCTGTAAACATTGAAAATCATAATTGCTCCAATGACAAATCAATGTTCACTTTGGCATTTCATTTACTAATTGTTACTGCATTTTTTGTGACAGTAAGAAGATGCATCAACTAAACCTGCTGCAGATATTGTTGATGCCTGTAAAAGTTAATTGACTTGTGATGCAGAATGTGACAGACATCTATGGAATAAGATTTGTGCCAAAGCCTACAAAAGTAAAAGAAAAATCCAAAAGCAAAAAAAGAAAATCCAAAAGAAAAACAAAAATGCAAAAGAAATATATAAGAAAACTATTATCAAAACTGAAATGAAAAAAAAAATAAAGGTTAAACTACATATTTTTAAATTACATTTTACAAATCCATATTTGTTTCTTATTGTTTTCAGGTTAGTCATTTTAATCCACTGTTTTCTTACGTGTGTTTTTTTGTTGTTGTTGTGGATCTGTGGTTTTGCTTGTGGATTTTCTTTTCTCGTTTTGACACAAAAATCACGTGAGGGTGGGGTTTAAAAGATGATTTCCATTGGCCCATCGTAGTTGGAGTGACAGCAAATTTTTCAGCTAGAATACACCCATTCTTAAACTCATCATCATTATGCGCTTGAAGTATTTGGACTGCACCAACCTCGACAGCACAGCTGAAAATGAAGGGTGCCGAGCCTGGATTCTCTTGGGTCATTGCTCTTGCGCGTGTCGGAGCGCTGCAAACTGTGGCATGGATTCCAGAACTGTGTGTCAAAGTCAGCATTTTCACCTACAGTATGAAATTCTCTCTCAAATGCTCTAGCCCAAGTTAAACTTGAACACCGGCCCGTGACACTGACTGCGGTAAGGTCGATTAGCATCAATGACAGTAGACATAGACCAAAGCCCTCTGGTGCCCAGGGACCAACAAGAAGAAGAGGAACAACGGGAAAAAGACAAAGGTATGGAATGACGTGATGATGAATGAATATCTATTGCAGTAGTTACCGTTGGAACAAGCCTATTATTCTACTTTGGACGATAGCTAGCCTAATTCGCTAATTTAATAAATAGCTAGAGTTAATGTCAGTTACTCCCACCTAAAATTAATTTGGAAAAGTTGGAAAGACTATTCAACTATTTGGGGATTAACCTACAACAACATTTTGAGAAATACACTTTCTTTACAAATCGTCCACTGTCTGCCTAAAAAAAAATGGGCATACATTTGTGTTGACATCTTAGTGTGTTAGCCAACGTTAGTCCTACCTGCAATAGTGCCATTAGTTGCTGGGTTTGACCATCAGAAGCTTTTTTAATAATATAATGTAACACCTGATGTTCACATACTCCTCTTCTCTCCTCAGATGCACTTTAGAAATATTTTCTCCCACCGCAGCATATCCTGGTCCACCTGCAGACACCTGCACCTCAGCACAGCCCAGCAGTGATGCACCATAAGGTTCTCCTGTCCCCTAGACCTCAGCACAGCCCAGCAGTGATGCACCATAAGGTTCTCCTGTCCCCTAGACCTCAGCACAGCCCAGCAGTGATGCAGCATAAGGTTCTCCTGTCCCCTAGACCTCAGCACAGCCCAGCAGTGATGCAGCATAAGGTTCTCCTGTCCCCTGCACCTCAGCACAGCCCAGTCATGCTAAACATTACAAACATGAAATTCTTGACATCTGTGTGAGAAGAAGCTGATGAAAATTTACCCCAATATGTGGGTAGCTGAGGATCGCAGCCACTCTTCCTCTTACAGTGGCTGTTGCTGAAAGGAGCTTCTCCGAGCTCAAACTAATTAAACCCTACCTAAAATCTACTATGGCGCAACAATGCCTCAGTGGACTTTCCATCATTAGTACAAATTATGTAGTCTAGCACAAACTGTCTTATGAGGTGATTTTTTTAGTTTGTTTCTGAAATAAATAAAATCAAGATCCCTGACTCCCTCAAACAAATATCTTGGGATATTTATTGATCAAAAGTTGTCTTTTGAAATAAATATTAATGAGCTAGCTTAAAAGTTAAGCATGAAAATTGAATCATTTTACAGAAACAGGTCATGTTTCTCACCTGATAATAGAAAGCTTTTAATTCAGTTTCACCTTCCTGTCAATACTAGACTATGATATCATTATCTATACGCACTCTGCTTTAATTCAGTCTATGTTCCTGTCAATACTAGACTATGATATCATTATCTATACGCACACTGCTTTAATTAAGTCTATGTTCCTGTCAATACTAGACTATGATATCATTATCTATACGCACACTGCTTTAATTCAGTCTATGTTCCTGTCAATACTAGACTATGATATCATTATCTATACGCACACTGCTTTAATTCAGTCTTGTGTTCCTGTCAGTACTAAATTACGGCGAAATTATCTATAGGTACTCTGCCCCTACTACTCTGAAACAGCTTGACACTGTGTATCATTCAGTACTTCATTTTATTACAGGGGATCATTTAGAACACATCATTGCACTATGTTTCAGGCAGTAGTCTGGCCATCCCAAGCGGCTAGGAGAACACAGCACTGTCTCCTGTTAAAATACTTGAAATTGAGGTCTGCACGTGTTTAAATAATGTTGAAAATAACAGAATGCGTTGAATTTAAAGGATGTTTTTATTATGAATGATGTTTTTGTATTTTTTGTTTTGGATGGCATACAGTAAAATGTTTATGTTTTTATGAGTGTTATTCTCCTTTGTAAACAGGGCACCATTGCAAAGGAGACCTTGGTCTCAATGTATTTCCCTGTATGAATAAAGGTAAAATAAAAATAATAATCATGATCACTCACAGAGCTATGGATAAAAAAAACCTGTTAAGTTACGCCCTGTTGTGTAATAATATTTTTTTAGGCAGCAAACAAATAAATAATAGTATAAGGGGTCCAAAAACATGCAGGTTAATTGGTGACTCTAAATTGCCCGTAGGTGTGAATGTGAGTGTGAGTTGTCTGTCCCTATATGTCGGCCCTGTGATAGACTGGCGACCTGTCCAGGGTGTACCCCGCCTCTCGCCCTGTGTCCGCTGGGATAGGCTCCAGCCCCCCCCCCCCCCCCCCCCCCCCCCCCGTGACCCTGTACAGGATAAGCGGTAAAGTTAATGGATGGATGGATGGATAAGGGGACCCAAAAGTTGTAATATTGTTGTACATTAGTATAATACTTTGATTGTTATTCATGTTTCTAACAGGATGGAATGCTGGCATGCTCCACGTCTAAACAAATAGAGCTCATATCAAAAAGGATTTAGGTGCCTGAATTTAGGACAGTTAAGCATAAGCCTTTATGTTAAAACCAAGAAGACAAAAAAACATCTAGATACAAGCTCCAAATGTCACCCGATAAAAGGAATGAGGTTTTCTTTTGCAGATCACCCAATTGAAAAAAGCTTTCCCCTTTAAATTAAAGAGAAGAGTATATACAGTGATGCTCTGATCTAGCTGTGTTGTAGATCCTTCTGTCAAATTATAAGATTATCATATGATGAACTCTTGTAATCTAACGTTTACATTTGTGTTCAATCGACTGCGTTTAAGAGCAAAGCGTTCTTGCAAAATTATTATGTTACAATCTATATTTGCAGCTCCGCGAGATTCTGATTTTCCTGGACCAACCCCTTCACGTGATTGGAGCTGTTGTGCGCATGAAGCAACGTGAAATGCTCAACGCTTTACTCTTTAGTCTGTCAGTTCGCTCGGTATTTGGTTCCAGAGTTAAGTCTACCAGATAATGATATTAAACTGATGGCCACAGCCGCTGATTTATTTGTTGTTTTCAACTTTAGGCAAAATACTATTACAAGACCGCGGAGAAGCAGTTGATCGTTGGCACACCTGCATTATGGAAGCGCAGTCACTGCAGCGATGATGCGTTTCGTTTTGGACTGTCTGCGGATACCGAGGGCACGAGCCCCAGACAACGCGAGGTCTGTTAACGTGACACAACCATGCTCATTTTATCAATGGTCATAACGGTAATATTTACAGTCAAGGGGCTGTATCGTTTATGAAAATGTATATTGAGGATGAAAGCCAGACCCAGTTACAGAAATTACATGAGTGGCTACTGCTCTTTACATTGATAAAAGATAGGCTATAGGACAATATCATCAGTCTGTGTTCTAATTCATCCTTATTTATAGTATTTTTGTATTATAGGCAATTTTAGCATGAACATATAAATAACTGCTATTTAGTAGGTCAGCTAATGCTTAAAGTCAATGGTTGGTGAATAGGCCAACCTTTCATCTGAAAGTGAATACAGGGGAATCTGAACTGAATACAGTGGAAGGGTTTCAATGTCCTTGAGACAGACTACTGCCAGCTGCAGTTTTCAATTGTGGCAAGTAGACGAGATTGATAGGGAACAGAATGGAGAATGGAAAGAGGGAGAGAAAATAGAGGAGAGGGTTGGGGTTGGTTAATCACTTAACCTACAATGAATTAGCTGGCTAGTTACCTAGATGAGGGGATGAACATAACAGCAGAGGCAGGGATTGGAGTCTACCTCTTTTCTCTAGCAATGGTCCCTCCCACCGACCCCCCCCCCCCCCGTCCACTTTCAGTTGGTTTATGCCTTTTCTGCAGCGTCTGTTCAGAACGTTAGACTGATAATTTGAAGAGAGTGAGAGAAGGATGGAGAGAAAGGAGCGGAGGGTAAGGATGAATCGGTACATGCTACGTTGGCTCAGTCATTAAACACTTTTCTGTGTTGGTCGCCTAGGGCAACAAACACTGTGGAAACAGACGAGCAAGTCATCCAGAAGACGAGCCAGATTGGAGTAAGACTCACCGTTATGTGCACATTACTGAGCCGCAATCCCGTTATCATACTCCCCATCTCCCACTCCCTAGTTCATAGTCCATGTCTCCTATTCCCTAGTTCATATTTCCTACTCCCTTGTTAATATTTCCTATATCATATTCCCTATCTCCTATTGCCTAGTTCATAATCCCCATCTCCTACTCCCTATCTCCTACTCCCTTGTTCATATACCCTATATCATGTTCCCTAGTTCATATTCCATGTCTCCTATTCCCTAGTTCATATTTCCTATTTCCTACTCCCTTGTTCATATTTCCTATATCATATTCCCTAGCTCCCATTCCCTATCTCCTATTCCCTAGTTCATATTCCCTATCTCCTATCCCATATCTCCTATTCCCTAGTTATTTGGTTCTGGAGAGTTGTGGTTCTGGAGAGTGGTGTTTCTGAAAGGTTGTGTATCTGGAGAGTTGTTATGGGGCCCTGGTTGCAGGACTTGGAGGATGCTGTTCAGGTGGAGAACATTGAGCTGGAGGAGCAGCGCTCAGACCGCCGGGAGCTGGAAGAGACTCTGCTCCGTCTGGAAACCTACAGGGCCACTCTCGAGGACAAGATCAAAACCACCAGGATAGACTGCAGCCAGGAGAGTCAACAGGTACACAACACTACATCACATTCAAACCACCAGGATAGACTGCAGCCAGGAGAGTCAACATGTAACACTACATCACATTCAAACCACCAGGATAGACTGCAGCCAGGAGAGTCAACATGCAACACTACATCACATTCAATCCACCAGGATAGACTGCAGCCAGGAGAGTCAACATGTAACACTACATCACATTCAAACCACCAGGATAGACTGCAGCCAGGAGAGTCAACATGTAACACTACATCACATTCAAACCACCAGGATAGACTGCAGCCAGGAGAGTCAACATGTAACACTACATCACATTCAAACCACCAGGATAGACTGCAGCCAGGAGAGTCAACATGTACATCACATTACATCAGCCAGGAGAGTCAACATGTAACACTACATCACATTCAAACCACCAGGATAGACTGCA
>JAPMUY010010742.1:22500-123476 GCA_026901105.3 Galaxias olidus
GCATGTGGGCGACTCCCCAAATGTATGGAGAAAGGTGCTCTGGTCAGATGAGACTAAAATTGAACTTTTCGGCCACCAAGGAAAACGCTATGTCTGGTCTTTTAAACCCAACACATCCCATCACCCCAAGAACACCATCCCCACAGTGAAACATGGTGGTGGCAGCATCATGCAGTGGGGATGTTTTTCAGCAGCAGGGACTGGGAAACTGATTCGAGTCGAGGGAAAGATGGATGGTGCTAAATACAGGGATATTCTTGAGCAAAACCTGTTTCAGGCTGCCTGTGATTTGAGACTGGGACGGAGGTTCACCTTCCAGCAGGACAATGACCCGAAGCATACTGCTAAAGCGACACTCGAGTGGTTTAAGGGGAAACATTTAAATGTGTTGGAATGGCCTAGTCAAAGCCCAGATCTCAATCCAATTGAGAATCTGTGGTCAGACTTGAAGATTGCTGTTCACAAGCGGAAACCATCCAACATGAAGGAGCTGGAGCAGTTTTGCCTTGAGGAATGGGCAAAAATCCCAGTGGCAAGATGTGGCAAGCTCATAGAGACTTATCCAAAGCAACTTGCAGCTGTAATTGCCGCAAAAGGCGGCTCTACAAAGTACTGACCTTAGGGGGGTGAATATTTATGCACGCTGAAGTTTTCTGTTATTTTGTCCTATTTGTTGTTTGCTTCACAATAAAAAAAAAAATCACATCTTCAAAGTTGTAGGCATGTTCTCTGGATGAAGTGATGCAAACCTTCAAACAATCCATTCTAATTCCAGGTTGTGAGGCAACAAAACATGAAAAATGCCAAGGGGGGTGAATACTTTTGCAAGGCATAGATATATATACTTCCAAATGAAGCCACCACAGTGTTATTAAACATGCCTTCCCTTTGGGTCCACATAACATAAAGTTCATTTCTATGTAAGTAACTAGACTTACTTTGCCCCTATTATACTCTTTTATCCTTTTGTTTTATCATAGCCACATCAACCTCCTATTCCTTGTAAAAGCCACACCACATTCCTCCATATCTTGACTACTTTTCTCTCTGTGCTGAAGTTGCCCTGTGCTGTCTGCACTGGCGCTAACGTTAATCGAGGCACAGCCACACTACACACTACGTCCAACTCTAGTTGGCTAGCTGAAATGAATACATATTATGCTAATACAGATGCCTGTGTGTGCATGGTAAACAGAGTACACAACGGAGTAGTGTACAGAGACTAAGCCAAATTATAGCAACAATATGACCAGACCAACCAATCAGATATAAGTAATCTATAATTATTTTTATGTGGCATGTTTCAAATTGGTCCAAAAAACATGTTTTTATATATATATCTATCTATATATCTATCTATATAGATAGATAGATAGATAGATATAGATATAAATATATACAGGTAAAAAAAAAAAAAAAACATATATATGTATATGTATGCATTTACTTTTCAGTAGTTTTTTTATTTTGGGATGAAGCTGGGTGGGTTTGGTGGGGCAGTCGAAGCGCTGGGTGGGGCATTACCCCCGTGCCCGTGCCTACACCTTCCGTCCCTCTAATACTACAATCCACAGCTCCTTTCAGTCTTACTCGTCCTAACCTCAGTCCCTCTACACTCTTCCAGAGGGCCAGTGAGTCTTCTTTCTGCAGCAACCTTCCTGAACCCAGAGAAGAAGCGGCGCTAGAACACGAAGAGGAAGAGAAACATGAGGAAGGGGGGTCTATATGTACACAAAAGGTAACAATAATACTATGAGTGACTGAAGAATAGATTAAAAAGTTCACTTTTTTAGAATGTTTACAAACATACTGATCTCTCATATAGGAACTCGAGACTCGACTTGTGTTGGACCTATGGTGTCTTGGTCCAAGTCAGATAACAGTGTTATGCAAATTCACATCTTTTTTTGTTTTGCTTATTAGTAGAGTAATATACTAGCGGACTAACAGAGATATATCAACATTTTAAAAACCCTTCGACATTTTATAAAGAGATCTACCAAGATTTTAAAAACCCTTCGAAATTTTATTAAAGGATGTTCCAAGGTTGTGGAACATCTAAGGAACAGGAGTCTTCAAAATTCATAAAAACATATTGGTGTGTAGATATCGTTTCTATATCAGTAATATTGTTGACATGTACAGATGACATGAGAAGACACACTCTAAGTAGTAAAGTGAAAGTTGCTTTAAAATAGTTTTGGTAGATTCATGCCAATTTCCCTAGTAAGTTTACACCTTAAACAGCTAGCATGGCTAACTAACCTGACAACAGGTAGCTGCATGAAACGATATGAAGCAAGAATAGATTTAAAAACTTTCTGAACAAGTCTGGCAGGACTGCCAGGAAAATCTAAATATTCATCCCGTTAAACTGGATCACACAGCAATAGGGACAGTTTATGCTGGGTTAAGGTGGATCACACAGAAATATGGACAGTTTATTCTGGGTTAAGATGAATCACACAGCAATAGGGACAGTTTATGCTGGGTTACGATGGATCACACAGCAATAAGGACAGTCTATGCTGGGTTAAGATGGATCACACAGCAATAGGGACAGTTTATGCTGGGTTAAGATGGATCACACAGCAATAGGGACAATCTATGCTGGGTTAAGATGGATCACACAGCAATTTGGACAGTTTATGCTGGGTTAAGATGGATCACACAGCAATATGGACAGTTTATGCTGGGTTAAGGTGGATCACACAGCAATAGGGACAGTTTCTGCTGGGTGGCATTTCTAAAAGGATCCTGTCAATAGATGCTTACCTGATGAGTGTTATGTTGTATACATCATCTCTTCATTACATTACAGTCATTTAGCAGACGCTTTCATCCAAAGCCACTTACAATGAGATTACACAGGTAGTCCCCCTGGAGCACTTTAGGGTTAAGTGCCTTCCTCAAGGGCACACTAGTGGTGGTGTTCCCATGTGGGCTTGAACTCATGACCCTTTGGTCACCAGGTAGCAGTTCTACCCACTAGGCCACCACTATCCATCCTATCGGTTTGTGTGTCCTATGTGTGTGAGCAAGTCTGTCGCAATATGTTGTGTGAGCAAGTCTGGTGCAAATTGACTGCTGTGGTATCACTCAGACTGAGTGTTGTGTTTGATAGCTGTCGATCCATTCGTTCCTCGTTCTGTGTAATTAATTGACAACAAATTTATGTAAAGCGCTTTGAGTCTCGAGAAAAGCGCCAAAAACTAAATAAAATGAATTATTATTGTTATTATTATTATTATTATTATTATTATCTTCACTCCACACTATCCCTCCATCATCACCATCTTGTCTGAAGCCCTCCCTCTTCATTTTTTAGCTGGAAGTGACACCAAAGGGCGAGCCAGAGGAGGAAAGAGGGAGTTCAGTGACATCGACCAGTAACACTGTTGCTGTGAACAAGCTAAACTTCTACCATACCGACCCCTTCATCCACTGTGAAGACAAACGTATGTATATCACCCATCTGTAATTTAACACTGAGACAAAACCATTAACAATGTTCATAACATTTCTCTTGGATCCCAGATCACCTTTTCAGTGATGATCTGTTCCCGAAGACAGACAGCTCAGGTAAGTTGCTGCCAGTCCAATGCCTGTAGGTATAAAATTGCTAAAGGTAAACATTTGGCCCTGTAATTACCTAATGTTATTCGCAAGAATAAGACCAAACAAGATGTGTAAACATGTTTTTGAATTTCTGGTTGCTTCAAGCTTTTTTTAGTGCCACGTTTAGATAATTTTAAAGAGGATTATGAGCATCTTTATACATAACGAGGCTGGAGCTCAGGGGCAGGGGTCAGCTATGGGGAGAAAAGCATTTTAAGAAAAGAGTCATTTCTTACTCTAGTTTTTTATTGACCCATTCTGATTGTTTTGTTCTACAGGTGTGTTTGCTGACGACCCATTCAAAGGTTCTGACCCATTTGCAGAAGACTGCTTGTTCCCAGAGGAAGGGGGGCTTGCTGAAGACGGTGACACTAGCCTGTCATGTGCAGAGAAGGCCTCCACTGGGACTCAATGCTTTGAGTCAGAATTTCCTGAGGAGGACAGTGACATCGAGATCAGCTACAGCCGAGAGGACCTGGATGCCATAGCAACACCAACCCAGACTGAGGGGCCGGGCTTTAAGCCCATCCAGGAAGTACGGAGCCCCTCTGTGGAGGAGGAGCCTAGCAAGGCAGCAGCGTGGGCCTCTGGGCCGAACTACTCCACTGAGTCAGACCCCAATGCCTACGAGTTTGACCTCACTGCAGTGTCACCGCCCTCTGACTTCCAAGAGGTCAGCCTGGGTTCCAAGCTTGGTTCTGACCCACCCGACATTCAGACTGACCCCGAGTCTACACTATCACACCATGTCCTTGCAGATGTCACTTCCTGTCATGGGGCCGGATGTCTGGACGCTCAGATGGATGGTTCCATCAGGCTCGAACCAGAGGCCCCACAACAGAACCCAATCTTCCCCTACAAGCCCAGCATGACCAGCTCATTTGACCCATACGGCTTCAAACTGAGTCCAGAGCATTCTAGCCAGGAGCTTCTGGACCCATACGGGTCTGACCTGAGCCCTGACTTGACGCTTCAGCCTGACAAAGTGAACTTTGAACTTTATGAGTTTGACCCTGTTTCCTCTCAGCCAGCCAGCCGAGATGTATTTGACCCATACGGCTTTAAACTAACCCCAGAGGAAGGCCAGCAGGAACTGGACAACTGTAGCCTTGACAACCAGGAAGTCCTGCAACTGTGTAGCCAAGAAAACCAGGAAATTCACTACTTGGGTAGTGAAAATGAAGCTGAAACTAACAACAGCAGCTCAGTCCAAGATACCTACAACTCTGAAGTGTTCAACTTGTTGGAGTTCAACAGCTCTGAAAGTAACATACCCAGCATGGCCGCTAGCCATGACCTGCCCTCTCATAACATGGACGCCACTAATGACTCACCTAATAGCAGGCCTGCTAGCCATGACCTGCCCTCTCATAACATGGACGCCACCAATGACTCCCCTAATAGCAGGCCTGCTAGCCATGACCTGCCATCTTATAATGTGTCTGAGAGCCATGACCTGCCCTTTCTCAACATGGCCACCAGCCATGACCTGCCCTCTCATAACATGGCCGCTAGCCATGAGCTGCCCTTTCTCAACATGGCCGGTGTCCTTGACCAGTTGGGAGCAAACACGGAGGAGCGGTTTGGGGGAGGCGGCTATGTAGCCTGTCCTGATGTAGCTGATGACCTAGAGCCCTTGGTAATCAGACCGGTAAACCCTGGACTGCGGCACGACCACATTCGTTCCTTCAGAGGGAGTGGGGCTGTTAACTCCGCTGCCTCTGATTGGATGGCCATCAAGGTGAGTGTACTATATCACCACATGATAATCAGTCGCCAGGTAAATTTAAAAATGATTTTCCATAAACAGTTTAGGGAAACTACTCACACCCTTGGCAATAGAAACGCCTGCAATAAATGGTGGTCCTCTAACTAAACATTTTCCTAATGTAACCTGCAATGTTGCAAACGTCTGGCTCTTTCTGTTCTCTCCTCAGTCCTTCTCCAAGGAGCCCATTGGGCCTCTCAACCTTCAATCAACCAGCCCCGACCAATGACGTCTTTGCATTATCAGACTTTTCTGGGTTTGACCGTGACAACTGTCAATAGTTGATCTGTAGGATGAGCGAAGTGGGAGTTAAAAGGGGATATAAGGAGGAGAAGGAGAAGGAGGAGGAGGAGGAGGGGGGGGGGGTGGAGGACAGAGGAACATCCTTCCTTTTGAAAGTTATTAGGATACCAAAAGCACTGCCTGTTATGAAGGAGTTTACCATTCTGAGGGCAGAACTAGGATTTGTGTTTACCTCTGTTGCTTAAGGTCGACCTCCAATGGGGTTTAGGGAACTAGTTGATTTGTTGTGTAGCTCCTTAGGATTGTTTGTGTAGCTTAGACTAGAAGTGTTTTTGTTCCTGTTCGTTAATAGCACCAATAGTCTGTAAAAACAGACAATTCTTGCTGCATGCCAGGAAAGTGATTATCAGTGTGCACACAACTACCAACAGATAAACTGCCTTGACAAAACTATTCCAGATAAAACTCACAATCACGCACTCGTTTTGAATTGACAACATAAAATAATGTGTAAGCTAGATGTGTGCATATATAATTACATGCAAACAAATTACTTTTTAACAAACATCTTAGTATACAATTGTATATGTTTCCATCATAAGCACAGGAAGATCTCAAACTGAACATTGAAACACAGGCGTAGATTTAGGGCGGGACTGTAGGGACATGTCCCTACCAATGCAGAGGGACCACTGAATTGTCCCTACCAATAATCTGGTACACGGCTTTCGTTAAGTAATTTAATCCATTCCAGTGACCCCACAAAAGGGTTAACAGTAAACGTCGTTGACGTTTCCCCTCCCACCTCCACCCAAAAAAAAACGTTAAGTTGATTTGTTTAGCAGTGGCTTATCTAAATTGTGTATTAAACAACAGTGTGATGTTGCATGCCTATGGCTATAAGAAAGCAGACAAGGACAACCTGGATAGGAATGTGATTTGTGAGTTTGTGGTAGGTAGCGTGACACATTGTTTACATTAATAAATCTTATGAACGTACAACGCAGTATATAACATGACTAGTAGCCAACTGTTAAAAAATGTGTATGATGGCCTGGGTTACAAACTAGAACTAGCCAGCCTGCTAACGTTGGGAAGACTCCCATATATTTTTTGTGGGCAATATGGTGGGCAGCCAGCTTGCTAGATAGCCCTAGTAAATAGAGAAGCGGACTAGCCACCAGAAGATTGCCGGTTCGAATCCTGGACCAGATGACTCAATACATTTTTTATGCCAATGGACAAAATCTTTACGTATATAAGCAGCTAGTGCCACTGCATCTGCAGGGAGCCTTTTAGAAAACAGTAGCCAATATAGCCAGCCCTTCAGTTTGTCTCAAAAGCACAGAATTATATAAACTAACAATCTTAAGCTAGTTTCCTTTCAGAAGTCTAAACCAAACCAACAACCATGCATTGAAACATTACTTTATTGAACCTTCCTTTCGGAACAATATGAAGGCTGTCTCTCTGTGAAATATGAAGGCTGTCTATGTGAAATATGAAGGATGTCTATGTGAAATATGAAGGCTGTCTATGTGAAATATGAAGGCTGTCTATGTGAAATATGAAGGCTGTCTATGTGAAATATGAAGGATGTCTATGTGAAATATGAAGGATGTCTATGTGAAATATGAAGGCTGTCTATGTGAAATATGAAGGCTGTCTATGTGAAATATGAAGGCTGTCTATGTGAAATATGAAGGATGTCTATGTGAAATATGAAGGCTGTCTATGTGAAATATGAAGGATGTCTATGTGAAATATGAAGGCTGTCTATGTGAAATATGAAGGCTGTCTATGTGAAATATGAAGGATGTCTATGTGAAATATGAAGGATGTCTATGTGAAATATGAAGGATGTCTATGTGAAATATGAAGGCTGTCTATGTGAAATATGAAGGCTGTCTATGTGAAATATGAAGGCTGTCTATGTGAAATATGAAGGATGTCTCTGTGAAATATGAAGGATGATGGTCTCCTCGCCCATGACCGTATCTTCAACACTACAGTTCGTTCTCCCCAACCGACCATTTTCACAGACAGTGTGAATTGTCTAGAAATGCATCAATTCGATAAGAATAACAAAACATTGAGTAAAATTGTTGTGAAACTGGTGCTGATCTATGCAATCAAATGATGTATGATCTATGCAATATTAGACACAAATGAGTTTGTAATATTTCAGAGATATTGCCAAAGTTAGGATAATTTCCAGACACTGAACACCCTCCCTTATAGGGATATCATGATACCAGAAATGTAGTAGTCGATACCGGTACCAGTGAAATTCCACGATTCTCGATACACAATTCCATACCATGGTAAAAAAACAAAACAATAAATTAAATCCAATTTACTTCAATATAAACCTTTTTTTAAACATTACAAAAAACAAACAGTGGCGTGTAGCCTTCAAGCCAAACATTTTCATAAATAAATAAAAAAATTAAAAACAGCAATTAACATTACTAAAAAGGACAGTGGCAATTCAATTATTTAAAACAAGCAATGTTGTTTTTAATTACAAATAATTATATTTTAATGGTGGCACATCCTTTCAATTGCAGTACCGAGCCAAGACATGAAAAACATGGAAATAATAAATAGACCTAGGCCTATTTAAAAGAAACAACTATTAACATTACAAAAAGAGAGGCCTATTTATAGAATAATAAAAAGAAACACATACGCGCACATTTACAACTTGTACAAGCGAGATCACAAGCAGAGTCAAATGTTCCCCTGCTGCATTTGGGTGTAAACTACTACAGCTAACACACATGAAAAGTTAGCTTTCTCTTGAAGCGTACAGCACAGATAGCATAATTAAACTGGCCCGAATACAAGCCAAATGTGTGCCAACATTCGGTCGAGATCGGTAAAACGGGTCCGCCCCAGTGTTTTTTTGCCCAATGGGCCACATCCGGTGTGGATCTGTATTACGGACCTTAGACAGTTTTGTGCTCTGGGTCAGATTAAAAGAAATTCAAGTCAATACGGCCTTAATCCAGCACAGATGTTACCCATTTATTTTGCTCTAATCAGCACTGGGCCTTTGATGTTCCAGACCGTACAAAAGCTGCTTTTTGATGTTGATTTAACACATTGTTACATAATCATTATAATAGGCTACACATTGACATGGTGACATCGCCACCGCGTCTCACACAACATAAGCCGTGTTGTAGCCGCTTGCCATGCCTCGATAAATCTTTTAGTAAGGGGGAATCATCCATATCAATCTGACAACGTTTGAAGGAGGGTACTCAATAATGTAAATTAGTTATGATGTAGTATTACCTATTGGACTACAAAACAAGGTGCTTGTTTTCACAAGTTGTGCAATAGTGCTCTGGCCCTTGTATATAATAGTGCTCTGGCCTGTGTCCGATCCAGTTTATCATCATGATTGTCAATCAGAGGGTTCCAGCCACATTAGGCGCGAAGGCGCACAGCAGGTGTGATTGCTACGCATATCTGGCAAGTTGAAGATGGATCCGGCACAGTGTCCACTGCTATCTGGGTGGGCAGGACCCTTCAGGAGAAAGCCAACTTTCCCTGTTTGTTTTGTTTCCTTTTCACTTGTTTGCCGAGGCTGTGATTGGCTATTTATAGGCCTACTTGTCCGTTTCTGATTTCTGATGTGAGTTAGTGGTAGCTTACAGCAGGGGAGCCAACACATGACGGATTGAGACAAACACTTCAAGGATCACAACGAAACATCAGAGATGTTCTTTTAGCCTTGGAGAATTTAGCTAGAAAAAATGGGCTGCGCTGCGCCCTGCGTACAAACAACCAAAGCCATGTCTTTTTGCTGGTGTTTGTTTGCTTACATAACATATTTTAATTGCAGCCCCAGAACCTCCGATACTGTAGAAAACAAATACCGTCATGTTATTAGAACTTTGGCATTGACTAGGTACCGAAGTATCAGTTCTCACGACATCCCTACTCCCTTATCGAACAGAGTTTCCCATGTCACATATGTAGTCCAGCTGTACAAAACTCTATCAGATGTGAACTAGTTTTGGCTAGTGACTCTAAATGGTGTGTTTGTGGTCCTGTAACTCCCTGTTGTTCTGTAATGTCTGTAAACTGAATAAAGAAGGCCTGTCACAGGATTCTAACAGCTGATCTTCCATCGTGTCTGCGTACACCTTCATTCCATAGCGGCTGGCCATTAAATTGACTCTTGCAGAATGAAACTTCAATGGTGTCATGTAGTGTTGTGCTTGGTAGGTCATTACGTTGACCAACCTCTGTGGTATTTAAATACAAATACAGCCAAGAGGTCTGTGATATACAAAGCCTTTCGAAGTGAAAACAATAACAATGAGAAATATAACTGCAAGCAGTGTGCGCGGTGGCCGGCGACATAAAACGAAAGATAGAAAACAAACACACAAAGGTGAAGAAAAAAGAAATATAAAAATGGCAAAACAAAGAAACAAATTTGGTTTGAATGGTCATAACAGCATCAGCAAATGGAGGAGGTTGTGCACCCACCAAGCTACACCACATTCAGTATCCTAAAGATGATATGCAAAATTAAAAAGATAATCTGTCACTAAAACACCGTCATACCGCAAACATTTTAAAATCTGTGGAAAAGTAGTAAAAGTTCAGTGTTGTTTTTCATGCTAAAGGTTCCATACTGTACGGAATGTGACAATGAAACTGAAAAAGGCCAAAGAGTTCAATAAGGAGACAAATGATTAGAGTGATGGTATCAGAAAGGTTCAAAGGCAGTACCTCCCGTCAGTAATCTAACATGGTGATGACTATTTTTGGATGAACAAGTGAGATATGAGAAAGGATTATATTCCAGTGACGATAGCCAGTGTAGACCATGCTGCTGCTGATTGCAGGCTAACCCTAACCCTATTTACAGTGGAACCACTCCTGAAGAAGATTCTGACAACAAGTGAGCAGACTGCCTGCAATATCCATTCTGGAAGCTTTTCATAAAAAAACTCCCAAAAAGGAGACCTGCGCTCTCTGGGCCAAAAACACACAATCACCCTAAACACTCACATACAATCAAACACACAATCACCCTAAACACTCACATACAATCAAACACACAATCACCCTAAACACGCACATACAATCAAACACACAATCACCCTAAACACTCACATACAATCAAACACACAATCACCCTAAACACTCACATACAATCAAACACACAATCACCCTAAACACTCACATACAATCAAACACACAATCACCCTAAACACTCACATACAATCAAACACACAATCACCCTAAACACTCACATACAATCAAACACACAATCACCCTAAACACGCACATACAATCAAACACACAATCACCCTAAACACTCACATACAATCAAACACACAATCACCCTAAACACTCACATACAATCAAACACACAATCACCCTAAACACTCACATACAATCAAACACACAATCACCCTAAACACTCACATACAATCAAACACACAATCACCCTAAACACTCACATACAATCAAACACACAATCACCCTAAACACGCACATACAATCAAACACACAATCACCCTAAACACTCACATACAATCAAACACACAATCACCCTAAACACTCACATACAATCAAACACACAATCACCCTAAACACTCACATACAATCAAACACACAATCACCCTAAACACTCACATACAATCAAACACACATACACACAAACATGTAGACACCAACATTCAGACCTGCTGATTAGACTGGTGATGTGGGTGACCTCTGACATTTGGACTGGAGAGAGACTGGATGGATGGATGGATGGATGGATGGATGGATTGATAGGACTTTATTCATCCCGAGGAAAATATCTGTTCCAGTAGAAATACAGTATGACTATAAACAGACACAGGGACACTAAACAACAACCACCACTAAACAATAAACAACAACCGTGCCTGTTGCATGTTTAAGTGTAATAAAATATACATTTAACTATGTAAAAAAATATATATTTATCAATGTGTAGCTCTACAGATAGCGCAGAGTACACATAATAGTTATTTCAAGTTGTAATTGCTGTGATCAGTATTGTATAGAGAAACATACTTTACAATTGCTAGAGTATAACCTCTATCTTATTTACATTTCAGGGCATTAGCATGTGCCAGGTGTGACAGTTGGAAAGATGCAGCTTGATGACTTTGAAGTCAGACATCAAGCTGCCTGAGATCACTAGGGTCAAACCCTCCCCTTCTTTTCGGGGACTCACTGTGTAGTCTTCTTGCTGTTGGCAGGAAAGACCCCTGACCTCTGACCTTTAGACTGGTGATGTGGGGGGGCCAGTCTTGGTGCACGTGCAATAGTGTCGCCAGCAGAGCACAATCAGAGTGACGATGATGATGGCCAAGGTAAACAGAGTGAGCAGCGCTCCCGCTATCACCCCAATGCTCAACTCTGGAAATACCAATACAAAAGGTCAACAACGTCAATACACCCAAATATGGGCGATAAGGGCAATATGCCAATATTTGGGCTACTAAATACATAAATACCCTGCATTACACCAGTATGCCTATTATTCAGCCTACAGTGTGACCATGAGCACTGCGGAGGGAGCAACAATGAAACCTTAGAAATGGACTGGCCATATGGACCGACCTGACCACATCTGATGCAGGATTTGTATGACTTTGTTTAAAACAAGCTCAATTATGACAAAAACTTTTATCTGACAGTCTAGAATTTGCGTATGAGGTAAAACTAATACATTCGCAGCCCTAACAGGCCTATGTACCATATTTTACCTTGCAGTAACGTGGTCTGTCCTCTAGGGGTGCACTGTATTTTACCTTGAGAAGCGTGGTCTGTCCTCTAGGGGTGCACTGTATTTTACCTTGCAGTAGCGTGGTCTGTCCTCTAGGGGTGCACTGTATTTTACCTTGCAGTAGCGTGGTCTGTCCTCTAGGGGTGCACTGTATTTTACCTTGCAGTAGCGTGGTCTGTCCTCCAGGGGTGCACTGTATTTTACCTTGCAGTAGCGTGGTCTGTCCTCTAGGGGTGCACTGTATTTTACCTTGCAGTAGCGTTGTCTGTCCTCTAGGGGTGCACTGCAGTGGACTCCAGTCCCCCAGTCTGGAGGAGGACGGTCTTGAGGGAATGTAGGCAGCAATGCTGAAACAGTATGTCTCTCCTGGATCCAGGGGTTTCAGCTCCACCACACTGAAGTCAGACACCACCTCTTTCTGATCAGAAACATTAGTAGCAGGGATTAGTGTGTGATATCCACCTGGGTACAGTGAAGAAAAGCCTATGGACAACAGAAACGTTTGGTGCGTGTGCAGCGACAAATTACTCAACCAATTGACTACAAATGAAGAGATCACCTTCAATGTGTTTGTATGGAGTAAAGGAGGAAATCAAGTAAGCAATTAATGCCAACATTTTGACAATATTTAATTTGTAATGTATGCTTATAAATGTTTTGTATTGTACAGTTTGTTAATGTTTTTTATCCCCAAATAGATGTAATATAGGAAGAACTTTGGCTCACAGTTAAACTTCATGTGATGTCCATTAATCTGAACTATATTCAACAATTGTATAACCTAGTTGTTCCTAGTAGCATTGCCTAGTCTTCAGCTGTTCGCATGAAAAATAAAAAATATAAAAACATCAACAAAAAATGTAATCTTTGACTGGCTCCAATTATAAACGGCCTAGAACGATACCCAGGAAATTTAGTTGCCAAACTGACATTCCAGTATAGCTCTGGTGCATCAGAGGTGGCCTCTAGTGCTGTCTCTCTATGGAATAATGTGTTAATTTGAACTACAGTATGTATTAATGTGTGTTATTTAGAACTATGTATTAATGTGTGTTATTTAGAACTATGTATTAGTGTGTGTTATTTAGAACTATGTATTAGTGTGTGTTATTTAGAACTATGTATTAGTGTGTGTTATTTAGAACTATGGATTGGTGTGTGTTATTTAGAACCTTGCCCGTGCTGCCAGCTTTATTGTAGATTATTCTGTATTTCAGGTCATTTTGCAGAACGTCTCGAACTGTCAGCAGTTGTCCTGCCCAAAATAGAGGTGAAGTTGTGGATTTTGGGGTCATGGGGTCAGAGTCTCGGTAAAGAGGGGTCATGGGGTCAGAGATGAAGAGTCTGACAGTCCTTCCCTCCTCCTCTATCTGTAGTCTGAACTCTGCTGGACCAATATGACCTAGAAATGAACACATAGGGCTGAGTTACTAGCGACGTGTGTGTGTGAGAGAGAGACAGAGAGAACACATAGGGCTGAGTTACTAGCGACATGTGTGTGTGTGAGAGACAGAGAGAACACATAGGGCTGAGTTACTAGCGACATGTGTGTGTGTGAGAGACAGAGAGAACACATAGGGCTGAGTTACTAGCGACATGTGTGTGTGTGAGAGACAGAGAGAACACATAAGGCTGAGTTACTAGCGACATGTGTGTGTGTGAGAGACAGAGAGAACACATAGGGCTGAGTTACTAGCGACATGTGTGTGTGTGAGAGACAGAGAGAACACATAGGGCTGAGTTACTAGCGACATGTGTGTGTGTGAGAGAGAGACAGAGAGAACACTTACTGTCCCTGTATGGGTTAAACCACGAAGAGCGCACAAAGGGAAATTCCACAAGGTCAGATTTTGTCTCAGCCACAGGTTCCGATTGGACCATAGCAGCGTAGGTTCTATCAAGGGGTGAAAGTTCGTTGCTGAGGTCACACTCGGTCTCCTCAGAGCGGATACAGTTGGGGTTCCTCTTAAAGTCCTGGTCCTGTCTGGAAGGGACACGGCAAGAAGGTGGGGTTAGAGAGGGAGAGGGCAGGGTTAGAGAGGGAGAGGGCAGGGTTAGAAAGGGAGAGGGCGGGGTTAGAGAGGGAGAGGGCGGGGTTAGAGAGGGAGAGGGCAGGGTTAGAGAGGGAGAGGCAGGGTTAGAGAGGGAGAGGGCAGGGTTAGAGAGGGAGAGGGCGGGGTTAGAGAGGGAGAGGGCGGGGTTAGAGAGGGAGAGGGCGGGGTTAGAGAGGGAGAGGGCGGGGTTAGAGAGGGAGAGGGCGGGGTTAGAGAGGGAGAGGGCGGGGGTTAGATAGGGAGAGGGCGGGGTTAGAGAGGGAGGGGCGGGGTTAGAAAGGGAGAGGGCGGGGTTAGAGAGGGATGGGGTGGGGTTAGAAAGAGAGAGGACGGGGTTAGACAGCGAGAAAGTTAAGTTAGACAGGGAGAGGGCAGGGTTAGAGAGGGAGAGGGCGGGGTTAGAAAGGGAGAGGACGGGGTTAGAGAGGGAGAGGGTGGGGTTAGAGAGGAGAGAGGGCGGGGTTTAGAGAGAGAGAGGGCGGGGTTAGAGAGGGAGTGGGCGGGGTTAGAGAGGGAGAGGTCGGGTTTAGAGAGGGAGAGGGCGGGGTTAGAGAGGGAGAGGTCGGGTTTAGAGAGGGAGAGGGCGGGTTTAGAGAGGGAGAGGGCGGGGTTAGAGAGGGAGAGGGCGGGGTTAGAGAGGGAGAGGGCGGGGTTAGAAAGGGAGAGGGCGGGGTTAGAGAGGGATAGGGCGGGGTTGGAGAGGGAGAGGGCGGGTTTAGAGAGGGAGAGGTCGGGTTTAGAAAGAGAGAGGGCGGGGGTTAGAGAGGGAGAGGGCAGGGTTAGAAAGGGAGAGGGCGGGGTTAGAAGGGAGGGGCGGGGTTAGAGAGAGAGGACGGGGTTAGACAGCGAGAAAGTTAAGTTAGACAGGGAGAGGGCAGGGTTAGAGAGGGAGAGGGCGGGGTTGAGAGAGGGAGAGGGTGGGGTTAGAGAGGAAGAGCGAGAAAGGTTAGAGAGGGAGAGGGCGGGTTTAGAGAGGGAGAGTGCGGGGTTAGAAAGGGAGAGGGCGGGGTTAGAGAGAGAGGGAGGGGGGGGGTTAGAGAGGAGAGGGGGGGCGGGGTTAGAGAGGGAGAGGACGGGGTTAGAGAGGGATAGGGCGGGGTTAGAGAGGGAGTGGGTGGGGTTAGAGAGGGAGAGGGGGGGGTTAGAGAGGGAGAGGGCGGGGTTAGAGAGGGAGAGGGCGAGATTGGATAGAATGCACACACTGATATTAACAAAAGTGTTCTCCCCCCCCCCCCCCCCCACTCTGCCACCACCTAGGTCTCCGATTCAGCGTAGCTCTATTGGGTCCTCTGTGAGGGGCGGACAATGCCTCAAGACCAACTGTATGAGGGGACTCTTCTCTTGCTTCATCTCTTGGCAGGTGTGGGCTTTGTAGTGGATTGTTCTAGGGTCACTTGTTTTATTATTATTATTATTATTATTATTATTATTATTATTATTATTAATAATAATAATAATTTTATTTATACTGGGTTAACCGGCTGAGACCAGGTCTCTTTTCCAGCAGTGCCCTGTTTAAAGGCAGAATATATAAATTATATAAATATATAAAACAACAAAAAATAAATCAAAATGGGCAAAAATAAATAAAAATGTTTACAATACCCCGCCTCTCGCCCTGTGTCGGCTGGGATAGGCTCCAGCCCCCCCGCGACCCTGCATAGGATAAGCGGTATGGCTAATGGATGGATGGATGGATGGATGGTTAACAATACAATATTTATAATACAACACAATATTTCAGTTTCAACCAAAACAAGAACACTCTTCAGCTCCCAAATCCTCCAGTAAAAGTTTGAATTGTTCAACAGAAACAAACTGCTCTAATTTAAATTCCTGTTGAACCTTGTTCCATTTATCCGAGGCATAAAACCTAAAAGCTGATTTACCCAGTTCTGTGTTCACTTTGCGGATTTCAAGGGTGATAAAGTCCTGTGAGCGTGTCCTATGACTACTGGATGTGCGTTTTAATAATGAAGTAAGGTAAAAAGCTAACTTGCCCAGCAATGCCTTGTAATCAAAAAAGAGACACTGTTTTTCTCTCCTATCACTATAAGAAGACCATCCTACTTTTGTATACAGTGTACAATGATGAGTTCTAAAACTATCCTGTTACAAAACGCAAAGCACTGTGGTGAACTGCATCAAGGATGTTTGGAATGTGCCGGTAAAATTTGAATGCTCTCTTTTGAACATTTTATTTTTTTATTTATTTTTTAATAATTTTTTTAATGTATTCATTTTCTCTCTCTGTCTCTCTAGAAAAGCTACCAAAAAGCTGAATGACTGTGCCCTTCAATCCCTCAGGTGGCATTAAAACCAACATGCCTGTATAAAAGACATTTCTACATGGGCTCGGGAACACTTCGGGCAATTGTCTGTAAACACAGTTGCACCTACAAATGCAAGTTCAGACTCTACCATGCAAAGCGAAAACCACATATCAACAACATCCAGAAACGCTGCCGACTTTTATGGGCCTTGAGCTCATCTGAGATGGACTGACTCAGAGTGGAAAAGTGTCCACATTTCAAATTGTTTTTGCTAAATGACATCGTTTTGTCCTCCGAGCTAAAGAGGAGAAAGCCCATCCAGATTGTTACCAGTGCAAAGTTCAAAAGCAAGCATGTGTGATGGTATGGGGGGTGTTAGTGCCCATGGCATGAGTAACTTGCACATCTGTGAAGGCACCATTAATGCTTAAAGGTGCATGCATGTTTTGGAGCAACAACATATGCTGCCATCCAGAAAACGTCTTTTTCAAGGACGTCCCTGCTTATAAGACAATGCCAAGCCACATTCTGCACGTGTTACAACAGCATGGCTTCATAGTGAAAGAGTACGGGTACTAGACTGGCCTGCCTGCAGTCCAGACCTGTCTCCCATTGAAAATATGTGGCGCATTGTGAAGCAGAAAATACGCCAGCGGAGACCCCGGGGGTTTGAGCAACTGACGTTGTATATCAACCAAGAATGGGGAAGAATTTTGCTTTCTAAACTACTACAATTAGTGTCCTCAGTTCCAAAACTCTTACTGAGTGTGGTTAAAAGAAAAGGTGATGTAACACAGTGGTAAACATGCCTCTGTCCCAACTTTTTTGGATTGTGTTGCAGGCATCAACTTCAGAAAGTCTATATTTACAAAAAATAATAAAGGTTTATCAGTTTGAACATTAAATATGTTGTCTTTGTAATGTACTTATTTGAATATAGGTCAAAAAGGATTTGCAAATCATTGCATTCTATTTTTATTTACATTTTGCACAGCGTCCCAACTTTTTTGGAATCAGGGTTGTAGTGCCTCTCTCTCTCGCTCTGTCTCTCAGAGATACTATCAGAACAGGGTTTATAGTCAGACTATAAATGCTGTTCTTTAAGTTCCTCTCTCTCTCTCTCTCTCTCTCTCTCTCTCTCTCTCTCTCTCTCTCTCTCTCTCTCTCTCTCTCTCTCTCTCTCTCTCTCTCTCTCTCTCTCTCTCTCTCTCTTAGCTGTTCCTCTCTCTCTCTCTCTCTCTCTCTCTCTCTATAAACGCTGTTCTTTAAGTTCCTCTCTCTCTCTCTCTCTCTCTCTCTAAACACTGTTCTTTTAGTTCCTCTCTCTCTCTCTCTATCTCTCTCTCTCTCGCTCTCTCTCTCTCTCTCTCTCTATAAACACTGTTCTTTTAGTTCCTCTCTCTCTCTCTCTCTCTCTCTCTCTCTCTCTCTCTCTATAAACACTGTTCTTTAAGTTCCTCTCTCTCTCTTCCTCTCTCACTCTCTCTCTCTCTCTCTCTCTCTCTCTCTCTCTCTATAAACACTGTTCTTTAAGTTCCTCTCTCTCTCTCTCTCTCTCTCTCTATAAACACTGTTCTTTAAGTTCCTCTCTCTCTCTCTCTCTCTCTCTCTCTCTCTCTCTCTCTCTCTCTCTCTCTCTCTCTCTATAAACACTGTTCTTTTAGTTCCTCTCTCTCTGTCTCTCTCTGACCATAAACCCTGTTTTGTCATGACTGGATTATTCCCCAGCTTCTGGACTGCTTCCTGGTCACATGGTCTGCATTCCACTGAGCCTGGTCAACTCCAAACCTTTCCCACAGCTAACCCAAACCCTAACCCAGAGCCCCATGGTACTGGATTAACATGACAGTACATACAGCGTTAGCCGTGAAACAGGGGCCTGAGTGTGCACTATAGCAGCAGTATTGAAATATCTAACCCAGTGATATTTTCACTGTGTAAGTGCAACAGAGTCAATATGATCAGGAGAATTACACCAAATATGTAGAGTTGCCTAATGTATTGTAATAGCAGTGTATGCCCAGGGGGCAGTGTGAGTAGTCTGCCCCTCTTTACCCTGCTCTGCCTATATAAACCCCTTAACTATTTACCCTGCTCTGCTTCTATAAACTCCCCTTAACTCTTTTCCTTGCTCTGCCTATATAAACCCCCCTTCACCCTTAACTCTTTACCCTATCCATAATAATATAAACCCCTTAACTATTTACCCTGCTCTGCCTACATAAAGCCCCCTTAACTCTTTACCCTGCTCTGCCTATATAAACCCTTTAACTCTTTACCCTGCTCTGCCTATATAAACCCTTTAACTCTTTACCCTGCTCTGCCTGTATAAACCCTTTAACTCTTTACCCTGCTCTGCCTGTATAAACCCTTTAACTCTTTACCCTGCTCTGCCTATATAAACCCTTTAACTCTTTACCCTGCTCTGCCTGTATAAACCCTTTAACTCTTTACCCTGCTCTGCCTTCACCCATCACTCCTTCCCATTCCGAGTCTACTGGGCAAAGGTGGGTGACTGGATCCGGGTCCATCAGTGTTGTACAGGACAGCAGTTAACAATATATGTCCCATTATGTTGTGTTGAAGTTCTTGTGTAACTGTGTATATGTATATTATATTATTATGATGGCTGGTGTCGTGTTAAATGTTAGATTTGTAAATGGTATAAACTGCTCTCTAGCCAGCTGCTGTACACTACGGGATCATACTGATCTGTGTAACTTGGAGTAGTGTTATGGTTTTTGTTTTACATGTCAGATGATATGAAACAGGTTCCAGGAATTCCTGGCTCCATTGAAGTCCTTGGGTCGTCTCACATTAATAAATAACACAAGGCAGGAGTACACAAGCTACATAATGTCTTTGAGAATGAACACTAATTACACAAAAATTAACTCTAATTTTACAGAAACTCCTCTCAAGGGTTTCATATATTTTTACACATATTCAACAGCAGACACCCTGTACAGTATACAAACACTTTTCATGTTTTCTGAGCAAAGAGTGTAGTTAATAACATGTATATGACAATCGTACATTTTAGTGTGATTCCTTAGTGTCTATGAAGCACATTCAAAAATATTTGAACACTAAAAAAAAAAAGAAGATATTTTTTATTTATTATTCTAGGGTGCCTCTTTCTTCCCTACCAACTCAGATGCTGTGTTCAGTGGTGAACGCGAGTTTACGCCCATTGCTCAAAAAAGCGGCTGTATGTAGTTTCTGGTTTTGGGAACCCCTACTGTTTGCTTAGTGTAATTATTTTTACCTAACCCTTGCAAAGAAGACATGCAGAACGCTCGTGGTAACTGCATGTTGCTAGCACCATCAACGACTATACTCCAAGTATGATATGCTCTTCCTGATTTAGTGACGCACTTCCTTGTGCCAGAAAGCAATTCATCCCAATTTCGCGGGAGATCGTAATTGGTGGCAGACAAAATTAGTGTTAAATATTGAGACTTCACTAGGACTGATCTGAACGGCAATTTTGTCATTTCCCATAGGCTTTACAATGTGCAAAAGGTAGAAAGGTATTGATCATCCGTTAATACTAAAAAGTTGCATAAAGACACTTAAATTAACATTAATTAGGTGAGTTATGTTATTGGCTAGGGATAGTAACATTCTGCTTTTGTCATGGCTGCTACTGCACAACGCAGATTTCACTTTTTCATGCTGTTGGCACATTCCCTCTCAGTGACAAAACAATGCTAGACAAAGAAATATAAAAAATCTTACATTATTGTCCCTTTAAGAAAAGTTGAGAGCTAGTGATGACATTAACCTTAGGCCATCCGGAGCAACCACCAAGAATAGGCCTACCACACTTCTATCGGAACAAATCGGATGTGTGCATGCGTACTCACTCGAAGAACTCGACAGTGTAAGTATAGCTGGAGTGTACGGGATGCCAGACCAGTAGCGTCTTAAAGTTGATGGACAGCCACTTGATGTTCTGCGCTCTGTGGTGTACAATCTCCTCCGCAGGCAACACACCTGAGTCACACAGGCATATTGACACAAAGTCAAGTATACCCTTACTAACTAACAATCACATTTCAAACCATGTAAGATGATGTACCAGAACAAAAAGATCTGTGAAACCCTTTCGTGAGGGAAACAGTTTGGTTTCAAAATATTTGTTCTTTGAGACGTTCTCTCCGTACATAGCTCTCCGTAAAAGATAACTTGAAACTTTACATTTGCAATATTGCAGGGTGTAGCCTATAATTAGCACACATAATCATTAGAACGTTATTATTTAGAGTCTAACATATCGCAGTATCAGTGGGCCAATACGTTTTTTAGCGGTATTAAAATTAGGTGAATTGATGAATAGATAAATCGCTAGATAATTACCTGTTACAGTGTTTGTCAACACAAAAGTTGAAAGGACACCTCCCACACAAATCATAGCGTTAATCACGTCCATATTGCCAGACAGCACCCGTTTTGTTTGCTTTAGCTTATATAACGGACACTCCAAAACAATTTATTTTATACTTGAAACTTAATCGTTGAATTCAACAGTTTAAACTAAAAACTGTGCTGATAAAGAAGGTTGCTTAAATAAAGTGAGTGTGAGCCGATCATTTTCACGGGATCAGATTCTCGGAATCTAGAGAAATTATCTATCTAAATCACAGTTGGTAAGAGTCTTCCCCTTACCCGAATGAAATGGGTTGACACAGCAACTGAGCTATGACATATATGGTCTTCCGGATGTGTTGACTAAACTACGTAAAATTTTTTCAATGGAAAAACAGGCACAAAAAAAAAATATATATTTCTTTCCTCATAAGTGATTTAGATCTGGGTTTTTTCATAACAGAATGACCAGGACAAACGGGGCCGGTTCTAGCCTGCCATAGTTCGGTGATACTGTATGGCACAGCGAAACAAAGTGTGGAGAACGGTCTGGCATCGCGAGACTAAGTGAGCTGCCGTATGGTTTATAGTCTAGTGGATAGCGAGGCGAAGTAATATCTAGATGATATCCGGTTCGAATCCTCGGCCAGATTGCATAATTTCACTTATTTTATGCAAAATCTTAATTTAAATGAACACACACACTAGGGTACAGTAGTAGACGGCGTAACTAAGACGAATCACCAGTTACAGTAGTAACCCGCGCTAGTCACACACATCTGAAGGTACAGTAGTTGACGGCGCTGTACATCTCCGGTTACCGTAGTAGAAGACGCCACAGACACACTTCACCAGAACTTTACAGTAGCAGACGGTGCTACTCACACACCCAGATGGTGATAATCATACAGTGGTAACTATCTAAATATCCTTAATATAAACAAAGAAAGCATTTATTCCTTACTTAATTTCGTTTTGTGACATATTCAAGGACTACCTATTATACAGCTAGCAAACCTTTGATTCTAGCTCAACATCGACAGCTACCCTAGGCCTAAACATGAAATATTCCCACTCCATTTCAATTAGGAGCGCGCGCTGCGCAGTCAGGCTGGTGGTGGGGCAGGGATTGTATATGATATGATGTGATTGGTGATGATAAACTGTGCACTCACTGTGTGCATGCAATGTCTGTGGAGCAGCAGACAGGACTGTGTGGGCAATGCAATGTGAACCCACAACACGTGAAATTACAGTTAGAAAACCCATTGAAAAATCGGGACAACTGAAATACGGGACAAATCGTGATTTTCGCAGAATAAATCGGGACACGTGAAAAGGAGCTAAAATACGGGACTCTCCCGAGAAAAACGGGACGTCTGGTCACCCTAGCTATTACCCAAATTATTTAATTATTTATTAAACAGTCAAAGTGATAACACTAACACACACAAGCTTTGCTTTTATAACACACAGCAAAACGCAATCCACCCAAATAAGGAATAATCGTCTTTTTACATTTCGGTAATTTAACTCTTGTTCCGGCAATCACACGCTCACTGAAAATAATACGTCAATACGTTTTTTTGGGCAACACGCATAAGCGCAACATTTATACAATATTATTAACAAATACAACGGTCATCAACAGTTAACCACATTACGCAGACCAAAGTAAAATTATTCAATATAATGACACCTATTTTTAATACTTACCCTGCTGCAAAGCCATGCATGCAGGCGGTCACCAAACTCCATGTTAAGGGTTAGGTTAAGGTTAAAGGTTGGGTTAGGTAGCCTATTGCTGAGGAAAAAGATGCTTCAAGCTAGCTACGGAACGAATCGACACGGGGAACAGCGAAATATTTGTCCAAGCAGATCAAGCGTATCCTTCGATCTCCAAATGTAGATTAGTCCGTGCGCCAGCAAAGCTTTTCATTTGTAAACTTTGGAAACATAGCCTATCTGAAAATTGTAATTTGTGGTTGTGAATGTCATGTATGCCAGTAAGGTTATTTTCAGTGGTGATGGGTTTTTAGTGTTTGTACTTTTTAGTATGCAGTGTTTTATTAGGTCTACTTACATTTTTAAGACTTGTTTTATTTAGCATGCAGTCTTTTATTCCTTTTACTTTTATTTTTTAAACTTGTGTTTTGTTGCTGTGCGGTTTTATTGTTTTAGTTTGCTATGTATATCTAGACACTATAACGTTGGCAAGCCTCCTCTTAATGAGCTTGATGTAAAACACCTGCAACCTGGACACTCAGCCCGCTCGACCAATCCTTGGCCCTGACAAACGGATCGTCCGAAATTAGGACTGCCAGACAACGCAACGAGGAGCGCGTTCGGCACACCCATTCAAGAGCCACCGTCAAGAGCACACAAAACACGACGGCTATGTGAGTGCTATTGGGGTTACCCAACGACTGAAGGGGTAAACTTTTCCTGTTTTTATTTCCTGGCCAGGACAGACGCTGCACGAAGCGAGGACTCTCACGCACTGGGGAGAGTGAAGCCTGGTTTATACTTCTCAGTGAGCGCGTTTGCGAACGTAAACGTTCATTTGGCGCTTCTGTTCGCACAGTAGTTTGCCTACATACTTCAAAGTAAGTTTAACGAGCCCACTTGGTGGCAGTGTCGCATTCAGTAATCCAGAATGTACAGAAAACCGAAGAAGAAGCACAGACACGGAAACTCCCGTTCATGTCCCGCGAAAGTATAAACAACGAGACGAAGGTTGCTCACTGCTTTTCATATTTAATTGTATCAAATCAAATCAAGCTAATTTACAGAGCACGTTTAAAACAAGCAGCGCTGACCAAAGTGCTGTACATTCACATACATACAGTTTATCAAACAGTACAGATGACAGTAGTAACATGTACAGCCTATATGTAGGCTACAAGCTACGACTTGCCAAGTGCATAGAAAACCACTATATGATTAGAAGGCTATTGAAAAGAAGCCTATCTGCTCCAGTTCATTATGTCATCTGCGTTTTCATTTGTTTGGATACAGCCAAAATATTACCGAATATCTACTTGCTTCCTACCTTGCTCAACCAATCAGCGATTGTTTGACGCACTGAGAAGACGCTTCGCGCAACGGACTGTTAGGATTTGGGAGGATTCCCCGTCAACACGTCGGCGGGCCTCGGTGAGCTACGCTTTCCCAGAATCCCCTGCGCTTCGAAGCTACGCAGAGCTGTTTACATGCTGCTTCGCAGAAGTATAAACCAGGCTTCAGTCGACCAACTACCGGACGTACAGTTCTTGCTTTGGAAAACACGTGATACGAACGCACCTACACTGAACATTGATACATTCTTATACTGGTGTGAACATTACCCGGAGGCTCCTAATTAGTTAATTGTTTTTAGGAAAACTTTTATTGTATTTTATTGACTGTATTGATTTGTATGATTTTAATCATTTAATGAATTTGAAATACTTTTTAACCGCAACCCAGTCTCATGAGTTTGGTGCATTGCCGTGGGAACAAACATTTAGCGTGTCAGCTGGCCCCATACCACACTTGGGCCTAGTAGGAACCTGACATGAATATATTTTTTGCACTCATTCAAATTATGATTTATGGAACACAAGTTGATACCTCCGAACACAAATTGAGAGGTGATGTGTTGTTTGGATGGCAAAAACTCATCTGGATTATTTTTACGAACACGAAGTGAGAGTTGTGTGTTTCATTTTGATAGAAATCCTCCATACCACACATTATCCCACACTAACTCCCACTTGAGTTGAGTGACGAAGACAACACACCTCTTTGTTTTTTATTTCAGCTGCTTTGTTTTGGCAACAGTCCCTAACACTGTACAATCAAATTAACAACCCACCGTTTCCTAGACCAGATAAGGGTATACTTGATCCTAAATGCAATGTAACCTTTAAAATGCTAACGTCCGTATGACAATTATTCGTTTGAGCGTATATTTGTAAGGCTGGCATGGGATCTTATTACGAAGTGTCTTCAACGACACAATACGGGGTTGCGTCGGACGGCTCCCCTGACCACCGGTGTCCACCAGGATGTTCGAGGTTACCGCCCCTTGAGGTCGGCATCGAAGCTGACTCGTTGTGGAGGGTGTTAAAAAAACCCACTTCAACTCCACCCTCACTGGTTTGGGAGATCCTCCACCCTCACTGGTTTGGGAGTTCCTTCACACGAACACGTAAACTGAGTGGAAGAGGGTGTAGAGGATGGTTTGAGAAAGGCTCTATGTACCGTTGGCATACTCCATACACATTTTTTGTCATATTGAGTAGCCTATGTTACGGATGCATAGTGTGCGATTTTGAATACAGCCCGTCACTCACCAGAGCTGTGTCACAGCGTGCATGTACGAAAGGAAAACGCCCACTTCAAAAGGATGTGATGTCGATCATAATAATAATAATAATAATAATAATAAATATTCATTTTATTTATATAGCACTTTTCTGACACCCAAAGTCGCTTCACAGCATCAACATAAATAACATGACAAAAATAAACAATTAGACAGAAATAGTATAACAGACAGACAGCAACAACAGTTCTAACTATAAGAAAGCAAATGGATAGTATTAGTAAAAGAAAGGAACCAGGTTCTAAACAGAGTTAACTAGGGTATGCTAGGGTGAAAAGATAGGTTTTAAGGCGGGTTTGAAAGATTGATAGCGAGTTGGCATTCCAAATTAGAGGAGGGAGAGAGTTCCATAATTTAGGTGCTGCCCTAGAAAATGCATGCTCCCCAAAATGCTTCAGTTTTTCTTGTGGAGTGACCAGTTGCCTATCTGCAGAGGAACGTTGTGTCTGGGTAGGATGGTAAGGTTGGCGCAGTTCAGTGAGGTAGGGAGGGGTCAAATTGTGTAAAGCTTTGTAGGTGAGGAGAAGGATTTTGTAGGTGATGCGTTGGCTGACCGGAAGCCAGTGAAGATTAAAGAGTACGGGGGTTATGTGCTCAGAAGATTTTGTAGAGGTGAGAAGGCGAGCAGCAGAGTTTTGAACCAGTTGGAGTTTGTGGAGGGAGGTTGCGTTGATGCCGAAAAGAAGTGAGTTGCAGTAATCAAGACGGGAGAAGATGAATGAGTGAATGAGTTTGGCAGCTGCACTCTGGGAAAGGGATGATTGGATTTTAGCAATGTTTCTAAGATGGAAGAAGGATAATTTGACCATGTTATTGATATGAGAGCTGAACAAAAGAGTGGAATCCATTAATACGCCAAGATTGCGTAATAAAGGGGAGGGGGAGACTCTAAGACCGTCAGTGGATATTGAGATATTGCCAACTTTAGTTAGGGTGTGTTTGGTGCCAATTAAGAGGAGTTCCGTTTTCTTGCTGTTCAGTTTGAGATAGTTTTCCTGCATCCAGTGGTTGATTGTAGATAAGCAGTGTTCAATACAGGCAAGTGGAGGATTATCGAGTGAAGTTGTGCTGATATAGATCTGTGTGTCATCAGCATAGCAGTGGAAATTGAAGTTGAAATGTCTGATAATTTGACCAAGCGGAAGGATATAGATTATGAACAGGAGGGGCCCCAGGACGGAGCCCTGGGAAACACCCTGTGTGACATCGCTGTATAGATTATTACGTAGAAACCACGGTTGGATCCGATTTATACAAGAAAGTGCAAACTAATTATGGAATGAGATCGCTATCAATAATAACAAATAAATGCAGAACAATTCATAACTGTAGCCTATTTCCTGATTAATATATAAATGGCGTGGTTCACAAATAAATGTATAAGGATTCACAAACAGTTTTTTGTGATTTATATGCAAGTGCCCGTACTTGTACTTGTGCATTAGGGATAGGGTAAAGAGCTCGGTCATCCGGAGGGAGCTGGGAGTAGAGCCGCTGCTCCTTCGCGTCGAAAGGAGCCAGATGAGGTGGTACGGGCATCTGATTAGGATGATTCCTGGGCGCCTCCCGTTGGAGGTTTTCCAGGCATGCCCTACTGGTAGGAGAACCCGGGGTAGACCCAGAACACGCTGGCGAGATTATATATCTCGTCTGGCCTGGGAACGCCTCGGGATCCTCCAGGAGGAGCTGGAAAGCGTTGCTGGGGATAGGGACGTCTGGAATACCCTGCTGAGCCTGCTGCCACCGCGACCCGGCCCCGGATAAGCGGCGGAAAATGGATGGATGGATGGATGGATATGCAAATGATGGGGCTGTCACAAAATGTGTCACTGGGTTAACTTTTCACCTATTGGTTGATCGACATCAGTACTTTTTCAAACTAAGTACTGAAACAGTCTTATCTTCCGAATTTTTGTTAGGTTTAGTAAACGTTTATGAATAAAGACAACTTAATAAATATAAAATAAAAGGGTGCGATCGTTGTTTAACCTGTCTAGCCAGTACCCATAGTGCCTTTTCCTAGTTTGATTGCTAAGACTGAAAATGATAGCACCGCCTACTAATTTGCATAATGAAGGAGAAATGCATACAGAAATGTAAAAGGAAAAGAATTTCATAAGATTATTCTTCCTGTGCATATTACTCTAGCACATTATTTGGTTGAGGAATGTGTACATGAAATTTCTATAGTTATTTAGCTTTAGGTTTTTCTTGGAGACATGCCTAATAAGAAATTGTCCCAACCGTCCATGAAGTTTTCAAACTTCAAGGCACTTGACCTGCATGGCTATGCTGAAGTTGCACAAGAGGATATGGAAGTTACCGGTGCACGGGAAAAACGGGCACTTGATCTTACTTCTGGGAAATCAAATAATTCAACTAAATTACTAAAACAGAAGATATTACCACCGAGGCAAATGCTTACGCTTCGATTTTAGCTGAGGTCAACTGACTCACTCAATCGATGGATAGCTTCGCCACACAACTAGAACTAAACACAGCCACTATTGCTGGTATAACACAAGCAGTGGAATTCAACTCTGCAGAAATTAAAGACACCAAAGCCAAACTCTCCACTGCAAAAAGGAATTAAAACTTCTGAAGTTGGACAACATCAATCTACAGCAGAGAGTGTTGGAAGCAAAGCATTATAAGCGTCGCTGGAACCTCCGGCTCCACGGATTAAAGACACAGGGGGCAAAAATACACGCGAGGCCGTCAACCAAGTCCTTACTAAAATAGCCCCTCAATGGGCTGGGAATATGGAAAATGTCGTGGACTCTGTGCGTCGCTTAGGCAGGAAGATCGAAGGAAGGAACCGCCCGGTGATTCTGCAGTTTCCAGTGAGACTACACTGACGCCTTCTGGAGGTTATCTAAGAACTCCGCCGAATGCGTCGATCTGGGGATTCTCTTTACTGAAGACCTCTGCAAAGCTGACAAAGAAGCACGGGATCAGATTAAACATGCAAGAGAGGCAGGTCCAATGATATACTGGCGAGGTCCGGTTGGTTTTATCAACGATCGCCCAGTGGTGCCTCCCTAGTAACGGGGGGGGGGGGGGGGTTCTCAACACTCCCAGATGTGCTGTGTTTATTGTAAATATGACTGAGTTAACTTTTACCATTGAAATTATAAAGCTTTTAGGATTTGGAAAGGGATAATTACTGTCTGAAGTTTCTTTCTCGGTGAGACAGACACCTCTCTACTTTTAGCCAGTTTAGGTTAAACTTTGTTTATAAACTAGGCCTAGTTGTACATTTTTATTTATTTTTCACGTTTTACTCGTATAAATGTTCTCTTTAAAATCTGATTTCAACTGTGAATGCTAGGGGTCTCAGGGCCAACGTTAAACGAAAAGTCGTTTTCTTATTTTGTAAAGGTAAAAAAGCCCATTGCGTATTTCTCCAGGAACTCATTGTAGTGTAGCTGACGAGAAGTTTTGGTTGAGTCAGTGGGGGGATAAAATTATTTTTAGTTATGGTGATTGGCTGAAAGGGAAAGTCATATCTGATTGGCTGCAGAGCTTCCCCATTTGAAAAAAATGTATTTGTGAGTCAAGCTGTGGCAAGAAGCTCTCAAAAATCCACACACGAATACGATTTGATCCACAAATGTTAGGCACTTCACAAATGCAGATTCGGCAGGTTTCAAATAAATGTAACTGCTTTGAGATTTTTTTTTATTTGTTTAAACCTAAACATATTTGTGTGAACTAAGTCATTTATATATAAATCTCTAAAAACATTTGTGAATTGATATGCATTTATTTCTGAACAGCGTCACTAATATATAAATCACAAAAAACTATTTGTGAATCCTTATACATTTGTTTGTGAACCACGCCATTTATATATTAATCAGGAAATACATTTATGAATTGTTCTGCATTTATTTGTGATTATTGATAGCGATCTAATTCCATACTCGTGGGTCAAAGTGCCGTAGTAGAACGGAGACTAAAAATGTGTTTAGCTACCGCAGTTGATGTGCTGTTCTTTCCTGCCTAATAAGAAGAACACAAATAAATGTTCCTAGTTCCAAGCTGTCTTCCACTCTGATAATGCAAATAGAAAGTAAGACAAGTACTTTAGGTTATGTTACTCATCACGAGCCATTTTTTTTAGCAAACAATCAGAGGTTGTCCTATCTACGGTTCAGATCTGCAGAGTAACAGAGAGTTGTATATGTGTAGACAAATCTGTGAATGCGTGCATAGATCTGTAAATGTGTAGACAAATCTGTAAATACGTACGTGGATATTAATGGCTGAAAGTCTAAGTATTTTTGCTGCAAGAGTTGAAAATACAGACAAGCATAAGTTACAACTCACGTGGGCTAGTCAATTGGATGTGTTTTTACACGTGACTTTTGCTACACTTCTGGCGTGGCAGAGATCTGTGCATGTGTGGCGATTCGTCTGTGTGTCAAGGTTTGTGTGTCGAGGTTTCGATTCCAATCCATGTTAAAGAAGGGTACTTCATGAAGGTTCCTCGCGCGAGTGGCCACTTTTGTGACGTTTTATTCGTCATCATCGAGGACACTTGATGGAGAGGCACGGAGGCGAGATGGGACTTAACTTTTCAAATTGGAACCGACTCGTCCTTCACCAGCAAAAAGAAACCAATAACAATGGAAAGTTTTACAGCAGTAGCATGTGGCTTTTACTATCTTCAATTACTCCGAATAACCCGTGGGAAGATTATAAGAAGAAGAAGACGTTGTAGTTATATTTGGTTAACTTTTGAATATAAACTATTTGGTATGCTATATTTTATCATAAAGCTACCTAAGTTAAATAGTTATAAAATAAATCAGTTCCAACTAATTTGTAGTAATGAAGAGAACGAAAACGGTTAATTTGAAATGGTGAAGAACCTTTCAACCTGTGTTTGTCATTCATCGCAAAGATTTCTGGGGCAGATTAAGTTAAAAGTCAGCTTTGATGCGCCCTTCGCTGGAGGAGGCATAGAAGGTTACATGTGGCCAGTCGCTCTTCGCTTATAAGCAATTGGAATGACACTCAATATGGCGGCGCGCGTTCACGTCGAGGAGAAGTGGTGAGTGTCGAGGAAAAGTCGGCAACTTTAAGGGATTGGAATTGGCCCCAGTAGAAATGTCTATGAATCCCAAGGTGCACTTTGACTTCCAATCAACGCGTTTAAAATCATGTCACATGAGCCGTTTATTTAAATATACACATTACATTAAGATATCAGATGCAGTAGGACTGCACTGCATAACTGATTACACAATGTAATGATATGTACTAGGCTACTGATTAAAAGGTCTGCCTTAGTGTTTTTTTTGTGTATTTAAAAATAATTGTTTTTATTAATATATAATTAGTTCGATTACATGGACAATGTTATGATATGCATTATCAAATAGCATATCTGCTGCAGCCTAGTTATATTCACTGTTGGTTTAGAAGACCGTGCAATTGAGTGATACCTGTCATTTTTGTTGTGAATTTAGATATAAACGTTAAATTCCTACATAAATAACCATATTTAGCCCCGCAGGCTTACAGAATAATCATATGCACTATTGATGAAAAAGACAAGTTTTTTTGTGGACCAAAACATGTTTATTAAAAGAACTTTAGTTAAATTCCTACATAAATAACCATATTTTCCTACATATACTATTGATGAAAAAGACAAGTTTTTGTGGACCATGCCATTTATATAAAATGGGACTTCAGTCACCACTCATCTTAGATTTCTTTAGAATGTCTATCAAATTCCTCCTGCTCACTGATGAAAAGAATAAAAGGACGTTACGTTAACTTATCTTATTTATTACTGCGTTGGGAGAGCAATAAGGCATGGTGCAATAACTTAAAACGTTAATATCAATAGACATAGCCTAGTGTAATAAATTGGTATCTTTCCTTAGCTAATCCAATAACCTAATCTAATAACCAACGTTACGCGATGGCTGAACAATAACTTTAGCAAAAATAATGAACATACAGTTCGCCTATACTTTATCCTAGCCAGCAGCAGGATGGTGAAACTGCAGACAGGACAAACGTGTTTTCAGTTTTTTTTTTAAATCAAGCGATTAAACAGTGAATGCTCCAAATTTGTGTTACTTACTAAACGTTTATTAATACAAATAAATTCATACATTTTCAATTGATCTAAAAGTGACAGTTTTAGTGTCGAAAAAAGGTTTTTAATTTTACCGAGTTGATACTTTGGTGTAGCCAAGCGGTGTCTTAAGAAAGCTCAAACCTCCTATGGCGAACTTTGACATTAGTTTACTTCTTTGTCTGGGAAAAATAATGTATATGTTGCTACAGATACTTTGAAAAACTAACTGCCTTTACAGTTACATGGTCGTTTACCTAAATTAAGGCTTTAAAATATTTAAAATATAAAAAAAATATTTTATACATGTATGCTGAAAACCGCGAACGTGTCAAACAACTTAGCTTTTTCATGACGCGGCCCTAGTCAACAACAATTCTGCAGCTCCGAACCAAAGTACTGCTTGCATTTGCGTTTGTACATGCATAATCAGTGCCAGATAATCCCCGGGTCGAAAACACATTTCAAAACATCTCAGTAAAATGTAGGTCCCATTGCAAGATCATTGCTCAGTATTATTTGTACATATCTGCTTATTTAGCCTATAAAGCGGTAATACACGGCATATTCTCTCGTTGAAATAGGCTACTATCGTTTTCCCTGCCTCCCCCCACAGTTCTCGTCCAATCGATCTCGCAAAAGTCAAAGCCCTCTGCCCAACAAACTTCTATAATTTATACTGATGATGATCTGGATCTTTTAGCTATGTAATTCCACACGACTTTTGGAAGTAGGATAGCTGATCTGCTCATTTCTGCAGTCTGCTCTGCAAACTTAAACAAAACAATAAATTGACCAATAAATACATCTTGTTTTCTTAACGCACTAATTTTTCATGCATGCTTAAATAACATCTGTAGTCACAAATACGGCATGCATGCCACTCGCAATCTTTAAAGAAACCAAGGCTTTGGTAGACATAATAAACAGAACATGAAAGGAAAGGTCCAACTTTTCTCATGACAATTGATAGGATCGCTTATCATGCACATTAAGTTCTTTATTAGCAGAAGTATTTTAAATGAAACTTTTTTTCAAATCCGCTAGGTACATTAATATAGCCTTAACAAATGAATTACCTTGATACTTAAAATGACCCCGCAACATTAATTTAACAACTAGCTTGGCAGATACAACGTTCCCAATGCATCACTTACATTCACAACCAATCGACAGCTAAAGTTTAAATTTAATGCGTTAGGCCTATGTAATCGTAGCCAAACCGACTGACATAAACATACATAGAACATGAAAAAATTCTCGCTTTATGGATTTCAATCAACGCGACTGAATTCTAACCAAAACTAAAACAAACTAGCTTGCAAGCTAGTTGTAATGCTTGCTACAGGCACAGACGCATCATTTCAATTTCTACTGAAATAATCAACAACAGTTAATATTTCCCTGGACATGCTGTTAGGTCATAACAAAATTATGAAAAACCAATGAACACGTACACTGAGATTATGTCTCTCTATATTGTTTTCCCTTCACAAAACAAATGAAATTAGTGGAGAAAGGTATCGCTCTAACCACTGTCCGGGCACAAGTGAAGTACTTCAAAGCATCAAATGTATCACGTGCTTTGAGGGGGCGGATGTCTAATTCCCACGAAGCGATTGATGTGATATTTGGCTCACTCCTCAATGAGACCTCCTTCTATCTCCTGTGAAAAGCTGTCAAGCGACGGATGCATTTTGGGGTAGTAGCAACACAAGTAAAGTATTTGAAACGCATTTTAGGTCATTTATATATGACCGATCGGAGCCGTCGCTCAAGGTCAGGTCCCGAGAGGGGTTGTCTTGAAAATGAGTCGAAGTTTGACTGTTTAATATTATGGGAAGGGACCGGAAATTTGGCTTAAACGCTAGGGGCGCACCATTTTTGACTGGCCGTTTTGATCTAAAAAAGGCAGATTCTAACTAAGTTCAGCATCTACCACCGCGCAGTGGTGAGATTTAAAATTACAACTGATGTTATAGCGGTAGAAATATGGAAAGATTGAATATCAGTGGTTTAAGGAGATGTGCTTAAACTAATTCATCAATCGTTTGATATTAAATAAAACATATATTTTTGTATTGAACTGCTTAAAGTTAAGGATTTTTTCGAGTAAGAACAAAACCTATGCTATTTGGAAGCAAACTGTGAATTAGCAAGAGCTGTATAGATATTAACACTTATATGTTGTGAAACTAAGTTCTACTCTTGAATGACTTAAAAGACTCAGACCAACGAAAACGTTATATTTGTGTCGATTCAAACTGTTTCAAAACGCTACACTGCGCGATTTTCTACACCGCTGCGTGAATGTGCTGTCATTGGTTACATTGGAGCAATTACGTTTGTCTAGCCTAGAAACTGCCTGGCCTATATTTTCCTTTGGCGTATATCTGCCTGTGCTCCAGGTCTGCAGCCTCCCTTTTCTCATTAATTTTGACCAGTAGCTCACCAGGTTATTGACCACATTTTCAAAGTGTCAGCCATTTCACCTACAAAGCTAAATAAATATATTTTTTAATGATTCTATGGTTTTTGGAACAAGTCGAATCAAAAACTAAGGGTTATCGAACACACAAAAGAGGCAGAAGCTGGATTCGAAGCCTATAGCTAAAACAAAGATCTTCATAGGTTTTACGCTGGCATTCTGCCGCTGTGCCTTTATACCATGAATTTCTCAGCGCAGAACAAGTCTTATTTGGTCATCCTATTTATGTAGGCAAGAAACGCCTATTGTCTACTCCAAGTAGGGAATGAGTCTTTACCCCAAGTGAAGGAGTTCAAGTATCTCGGGGTCTTGTTCTCGAGTGAGGGGAAAATGGAACGAGAGATGGGCCGGAGAATTGGAGCAGCAGGTGCGGTGTTGCAGTCGCGTTATCGCACCGTTGTGACGAAGAGAGAGCTGAGCCAGAAGGCAAAGCTCTCAATCTACCGGTCTATCTTCGTTCCTACTCTCACCTATGGTCATGAAGGGTGGGTCATGACCGAAAGAACGAGATCGCGGATACAAGGGGCGGAAATGAGTTTCCTCCGGAGGGTGGCTGGCATCTCCCTTAGGGATAGGGTGAGAAGTTCAGCCATTCGTGAGGGACTCGGAGTAGAGCCGCTGCTTCTTTGCGTAGAAAGGAGCCAGTTGAGGTGGTTCGGGCATCTAGTAAGGATGCCACCTGGCCGCCTCCCTAGGGAGGTGTTCCAGGCACGTCCAGCTGGGCGGAGGCCGCGGGGCAGACCTAGGACCAGGTGGAGGGATTATATCTCCACACTGGCCTGGGAACGCCTTGGAATCCCCCAGTCAGAGCTGGTTAATGTGGCCCGGGAAAGGGAAGTTTGGGATGCCCTGCTGGAACTGCTACCTCCGCGACCCGACCCCGGACAAAGCGGATGAAGATGATGATGATGATGATTATTATTATTATGTAAACAAATAATGTCATATTGATCGACTATAATGCAAGACATCCTTTTGAAGTTGGTTTTAGAATTTTCTGAATACATATTACTAATGGCATTAGTTAGAATATCTAAGAGTGACACAGCTCAATTGCAGTGAGTGACGGCCTATATTCTATAAATAGTTTAAGATACTGCTACCTAGTTCAGAGTTTATTTACTGACCTCATGTGACAAACTCGGATGATGTTGCATGATGATGATGAGAAAGGCATTTCTATTGAGACACAGTTGAACCTCGACACGAGGAATCACCAAATGTTAATCTCTGTCACGGCAGAAGTATACAAAATAATGTCATATTGAAATCGTCAAGCTATAATGCAAGAAATCGTTTGAACGTTTTGTTTTAGAATTTAAACTAGCTGAATACATATTACTAATGGCATTAGTTAGAATATCTAAGAGAAAATAACTTGGAAGCGAAACAGTAACACCAGATTCCATTCAATTGCAGCCTCAGCAAATGTAACGACAAACGTAGCCTATATTCCATAGCCTAATAGTTTAAGATATAGTCTAGTTCAGAGTTTATTTACTGGCTCATGTGACATAATTATAAACTCGTTGATTGGATGTTGCATATCGAAGTGCAACTTGGAAGTCATAGGCATTTCTACTGAGACACACCTATGAACCTCGACACAGAGACGAATCACCACATGGACGAATCTCTGTTACGGCAGAAGTGTAGCAAAAGTCACGTGTCAAAACACATCCAATTGAGAAGTCCGCATGAGTTGTAATTTATGCTTGTCTGTATCTTTAGCTCTTGCAGCAAAATACTTAGACTTTCAGCCATTAATATCAACGTACGCATTCACAGATTTGTCTACACATATACAACTCTCATTACACTTGCAAATCTGAATGCAGACGGATATTTTTTATAGACACTTACGAACTTGATTACGCACGCACGGATTCGGAATACGCATTAAAATCCCTGTACACATTCACAAGTCTCAGTACACATTTGTCAATCTGATTACGCACGCACGGATTGAGATACAGATACACAACTCTCTACTCGCATTTGCAAATAGTATATATATATATATAATATATAATATATATATATATATATATATCAAAAGAGTAGTTCACCCCTCGAATGGGTCTTTGGGTCTGAGTGTATGGAAGCCCATAAAGGACTTTATTCAAATGAAAATGTAAACTTGAAAATGCAAATGCAATTCAACAATAGCATTATCACTTCACACATTTGTATGTGTTATTTAAGACAAAATGTAAATGAAAATGCAATAATCTTTCCATTTTCATTTGCATTTTCAATTATGTTGCCGTCAAATGGGCATTCTGTGTCAATATTCAACACAGACTGAAGGAGGAAGTGAGGTCCAAACTAAAGACCCGCCTTGATGAGAGGACTGACAGATTGCATTTGAATTTTCATGTTCTGTCCCAAAGAGAGCGTGGTGACTTGAAAATGCAAATGCAATAGACTCCTAGCGCTGATTCGTGTATTGCATTTGAATTTTGTCCACTGCACAGCGTAGTACTGAAGATGAAGTCTTTGAAAATGCAAAGGCAAATGCGATTTCCTTTTAATTTTCATATTGTTTGACAACTGCATTTTAATTTTAATTGTGACATAAATAATGCTTGCACAAATGGAAAATGAGAATACAATTTTAACATTGCATTTTAATTTTGAAGTTTGAATTAACATTTGAATATTGTCCGCAGTATGGCGGGGTAGGACTTTAAAAATGTAATGTCTTTTGCATTTGAATTTGAATATTGACACAGAATGCCCATTGAAGCATTTGAAAATGCAAATGCAAATGGGATGATTGCATTTTCACTTAGCCTACATTTTGTCTCAAATAACACATACGAATGTGGAAAGTGATAATGCTATTGTGGAATTGCATTTGCATTTTCATGTTTACATTTTCATTTGAATAAAGTCCCTTATGGGCTTCCATATGAGTGAGTAGTTCATTCAAAAGAGTAGTTCACCCCTCAAATGGGTCTTCAGGTCTGAGTGAGTAGTTTGTTCAAAAGAGTAGTTCACCCCTCGAATGGGTCTTCTGGTCTAAGTCTTTCGTTCACTGGTCACGTGATAGCTGCATAGGCTCTTTTCTAGTGTTCGTTCTGCTCGATTTTTTTTTTACAGGGACTGAGACAAAACCCTTCCACAGGTTGCATCCTTCTAGTTCTGGGTGATGGTAGCTTTTCCTGTTTGAACTCACCAATCTGTCTAATCACACTTTACAAAAAAGCCCATTAATGGACACATCCAGGGTGCTTCAATCATTATCCTCAACATAAGAATCAGTTATTCATGCTCACAAACAATTTGACAGAAAGAAAATAATGCACTTTATTAGTCCATATTGACATCAGTCAGCTTCATTTTCACTGTTACATTCTAATCACCTAACAACATTGTCATGTCGATTCAGGTGTAAAGGTATTGTGCGGTTTGTGTGAATGGACCAAAATGTCATAAAAACAAAGTATACAAATAAAACGTGTGCTTCTGAGTTACAGACATCTGAATAGTGTAATCACAGCGTAAACAAATCAGCCATCACACAAACAGGAACTTGTGTAATGCAAGGGTAAAAAATTGCACATAACACAAACAAGCCAACATGAAATTAAGTGTTTGGCATTTGATCACTTTGTAGCTCAAACTGGCCTAAGAACTGCTCTGTTCACGCCTCACCCTCCTCATGGTGCTTCTGCTCTTTAGCACTTTCCTGTGTTAGACAATCCACCATACAATTTGTTTTTCTCCTCATATTCTTTTTCGGTGTATGGGTTGGGGAGCTTGGGTAGAAATGGGAGAGGCTGCCATGAAGAAGATGTGCTCAAAGTGGTGGGTTTGGGCTCTGGTGTCAGCACTCATTGTGAGATATACAATATCCTGAAAGAAAACAAAATATAGGAGAATGAATTATATGCCAGAACTGGATGATATGGCCATGTGTTACGTATAACTATGTTAAGTTAATTTCTGCAAAACAAGGATGTGTCCATTCTCATATCAAAAGATCAATAATCAAAAAAATGCCAGGCTGTTTGTTCAGATTGATCAGATTTAAAACAAAACAATGCCATTGCTTGGGATAACTGTAAACTATAAGGGTGACAAGCCCAGATTATCAAAATAACAGGTATGTTTATTTTATTGCATGGAGGACAGGTGAATCATACTGAAAATAGCATTTGTTCAGTGGGGTTTTTCTAACTTTCTAGCTTTACCTCCCTTCTATTGCATTAACGGTATTATAATCATGACATTTACCATTCTGTTGGAGGTAGAAAAGCAGGAAAGCTCACAATTCGTTCAAAACGTATGCTTCACGCTACCAATCGATCAAACAAGTTATCAAATAAAGAACAGCACTGCTTCATAACATAACCAGGCCACTTCCTCATGATACAAAAGCAGTGCTCTGTACTGTGTAAACTAGCAATCGGTTCTACCCTGCCAGTCTGCACTGACGTTAGTGGAGCAGAAACGAGCGCAGCAACTTCGCTGCTAGACCTGAGTTAATTTCGTGCATATTTCATATCGATATGCCATTATAGTGGGAAAGTATGACATGGAAATATGCAGAAGTTAGCCTGCGTTGAAATGTTAGCTAACTAGTCTAGCTAGAAACAACAGCAAACTAGCGATCTTTTTGTTATGCTTGTTATAAAGAAAAAGTCTATAATAAATTGAAACGATATTAAACTAAGATACGAGAGTATAATTTTTTACTCTTTATTAGCAAAAAATATACTTACATTTGTGTTTTTTTTTTTTTTACCAGTGAAGTATGCCTCCATCTTGCCGGTGATTCGCAAGACTTTTTGGGAGATTTCCTATAACCCTCGTTTTCAAGTGTGCCTTTGGAAAATCTCCGTTTCGAGGGCTACTTGGCACTTCCCCTAGCCCTCAGCCCTCTAAAACAAGGGAATTGGGACAAGAATAGCCCTACGTGTGAACGCGCAAAACGAAGGGTTAGGGCCAAGGGGTGTAAAATAGGCAATTGGGATTGGGCCCAAGTGTGCCTCTGGAAAATCTCCGTTTCGAGGGCCAACTGGCCCTTTGTCTCAGCCCTAACCCTCGCTGAAGAGAATTGGGACAACACTAGCACTTCGCGTGAACGCTCAAAACGAAGGGTTAGGGCTAAGGGCTAGGGTCAAGGGCTGAAAATAAGCAATTGGGATTGGGCCTGAATTATGACAACGTTCATAAGTGATCGTTATTAATTTTTTGAGCATTATACGTCAGTTAGCATTAACCCCCCTCTCCCACCCCCAACATATTTGTGTGAACTACGTTATTTATAGGCTAGCCTATATAAATCTCTAAAAACATTTGTGAATTGATATGCATTTATTGTGAACAGCGTCACATATATAAGTCACAAAAAACTATTTGTGAGCCCTTATACATTTATTTGTGAACCATTTATATATTAATCAGGAAATACATTTATGAATTGTTCTGCATTTATTTGTGATTATTGATAGCGATCTAATTCCATAGCCTTCCTTAATGACTTTCACTAGGCCTATGTACTTTTCCTTAACCCCGAGGGAAAACGTCATGAGGTTAAGGAAAGATATGAATGAGAATTCATAAGGACTTAGGAAAAGGCAATCGCGTTGCTAAAGGAGTCCGACTGCAGTTACACTAAGCTACATAATCATGCGACGGTGGTTTTCGTGGGTCATTCGTGGAGAAACTACAATGTCCCGAAGATGAACTAGCCTACAAAAAGCGCATCTTATACTTCGCCCGTGCGTTGTCACCATGTTGTTTCATGGCCGATATATAAACGTGGGCAAGGCGGATAAATATATTAACCTACTGTATTACCAAGGTTGGAATTAAAAAGGGAATATGGGCTACCTGTCACAAAAGTGAAACTAAATATGTCACATGGATAATGGTTGCTCACGTCATCCCCCTGTCAACTCATATTTATCGCCACGCATGAATCCCAATTGGTAACAAGCCAAATCGTCAAATGTATGCAAGTTATGCATTTATGTTAGGCATACAAATCTGCTACTATAGTTACATATTATGACTCTTACGTTTCAAACATGTTGACATTTGAAAACATATATAAGCAAGATAGGGCATAACATAAGATGGAAAATGCTTAATAAACAACTAGGCTATATGATCTGCATCCCTTGTCGGTCATGTCGATCGACGGCTGAATGGTGTATCGCTTTAAATATTGCTGCCACAAGGAATTATGGGGCGGCATTTGCTTCTTTCCTTTCGTAAAGGATGGTCAAGTGTATCCTATGCTAAAGTACACAAGTTAGGAAGCACTGAAACACCTTTCCTTAGCAATTAGAGAATTCGAACAGTACTTATCATGGCTGCCACTTTGATACTTCCGGGTCATTTGACTCAGTTAGGAACCTTTCTGTTCCTAAGCAAACTAAACTTAGCCCACCTCTTGAAAGTTGCACTGCAGTTTTGCGATTTACTATGTCCGACGCGACTCTCGACGAGGTATCCGTGCTAACCGCTATATACTGCGGCAAGGACGAGATGGAAGTGCTGCAGAAGAGTGGTGAGTTATCAGGCTAGTTACGCTAACCCCCATAATTTGCTTCTGTACAAGGACGGGGTTGTAACGTCGTTACAGTTTAACGCTTGTCATGTGTTCTGTTCGCATGTTGATGTCTGACCCGTATGCTCTTGTCCAGATGTTTTTGTAGGCCTAGTTATTAGTCTAAAACTTACTTGATATTGAAGTTTGTTTAACTTGTGCATTTCCCCAGTGATGCTTCACTGCAGGGACTTCTGCTTCTAAAATGTTGCATAGTTTTGTAGTAGTAGAATGTAGTAGAACAAGGTAGATTTATTTTATCTGGGATGATCTGACGATGATTAAAACATAACATTAGGTTTCACACGAAAGCAAGTTGCCTAGAAATAAGATACTACAAGTTACCCTACCAAATAGGTTTGTGTAAGACAAAAACAATTTCTTTTTCACATTTTCTTTAATGTCTTCCTCCAGAAGAGTTGGGGCTGGTGCTCTGTATCCGGGTGTCGGCAGCCGGAGGGGTGATGAAGCTTGTGTTCACTCTCCCACCCAGCTACCCCCTCAGCGCTCCCCACATCTCAGTCTCCTCCTCTCTCCTGTCCAGGGCCCGGTGCAACAGCATCAAAGAGAAGCTTCTGGAGCGTGCTGCACAGCTGACCCCTAACCCCATGATCCACCAGCTGGTCCTATGGCTGCAGGTACTCTACCCTAACCTTTAACCTCTGACCCTATGACCTTCTAACTGCCGATACTCACTAGGTAAACCTAAGTTTGTGAAACCACTGTTGTACTGCAGGAGTCAGGAGAGGTTTGTGTGCAGACAGGAGAAGAGGAACAGAGAGGAGAAGAGGATGTGGCCTTGTGGACAACGTTGCTACTACTTGATCACATACGTTCCAGGACACGTTACATCCGCATGATCCAACGCTGGACCGCTGACCTGCAGCTGGCTGGACGTCTGTTCCTGGGCAGACCCATCCTGCTGCTGCTGCAGGGCCAACGGGACAGCATCAAGGTAGACTGCACTCTAACCCACTGCATCAAGGTGGACTGCACCCTAACCCACTGCATCAAGGTAGACTGTATCCTAATGCTACACACTACACCCTTACGCACTGCATCAAGGTGGACTGCACCCTAACCCTACACCACTGCATCAAGGTAGACTGTATCCTAATGCTACACACTACACTCCAACAATATTTATTTTTGAAGGCAACAACTGCGACAAAGTTCAATAAGTACCAGTGAAACGGTAGAGGACGAAGTGTTATGCAGTTGAATAATCTGATTATCCTCCATACTCGTTCTAGGCTGACTGCCAATTGGTAAATAAAGGTAAATACTACAAACCTGCCGATAGATGGTTAACTTTGACGTGTGATTAGTTAAACACCTTAATGTTTGCAACAGAGTGTTTTAACATTATTACCCTAACTCTGACCCCTCACCCTAGGAGTATCTACGTCGCCACAAGGCCGAGAAGGTGGATATCGATTCTTCCGGGAGGAAGTGCAAGGAGAGAATGATGAAGGTTCTCAGTGAAGCACCCGCTTTCTCGTCTGTTCTAAGGTACTTACAATCTGCAAATTCAATCTTCATTTGTTTACCTACCACAAAATATAAAATGATGGATAAGAAACATTTCATAGTTGGAAAATATAAACCATCAGGAACAATGGATGGCTGTTATACATGATATACCAGTAAGGCACAGGAAAGAAAAGAAACATCTTACTAAAAAGTACTGTGAATTGAATGTTAGGATTGGAGCTGTGGACAGTCTTAGGTTGTTGACATCATGCTCTCCATTGTATCCCAGACGATCCGGGTTCCAGGTGAAGGAGGTGGAGAGTCAGGAGGTGCTACGACAAAGCTTTGAGGAGCTGGAGCTGGGAGATCTCTACCACCGCACTGTTCACCTGCTCTAAAGGAGACCAAGGAGCTGACAGGATGATGTACCTGCTCTAAAGGAGCTGACAGGATGATGTATCTGCCCTGCTCCTTAGGAGGAGACTGAGGAGGTGTCTTGGGTTAGGGCTGTATCTGCTCCTTAGGAGGAGGCTGAGGAGGTGTTGTCTTGGGTTAGGTATCTGCTCCTTAGGAGGAGGCTGAGGAGGTGTCTTGGGTTAGGGCTGTATCTGCTCCTTAGGAGGAGGCTGAAGAGGTCTTGGCTTAGGGCTGTATCTGCTCCTTAGGAGGAGGCTGAGGAGGTGTTGTCTTGGGTTAGGTATCTACTCCTTAGGAGGAGGCTGAGGAGGTGTCTTGGGTTAGGGCTGTATCTGCTCCTTAGGAGGAGGCTGAGGAGGTGGCTTAGGGCTGTATCTGCTCCTTAGGAGGAGGCTGAGGAGGTGTTGTCTTGGGTTAGGTATCTACTCCTTAGGAGGAGTCTTGGGTTAGGGCTGTATCCGCTCCTTAGGAGGAGAAACTGTGCCTCTGAGCAAGGTACAGTACCAGCTGATAAGTGCAGGAGTCGAAGTTTTATAAGTAAATTCTATTTAAATTGAACTATTAGTTTGGGGTTAGTCTAACCCAACCTTTTTATGAGCAGCTCAGGAAGGAGCTAAAGATCAGAGGAAGGGACAGAAAGAACGCAGTAGAGAGCAGAGACACAGCAGTGAGCAGAGACTGCAGTGAGCAGAGACTGTAGTGAGCAGAAACACAGTAGTGAGCAGAGACACAGTAGTGAGCAGAGACACAGCAGTGAGCAGAGACTGCAGTGAGCAGAGACTGTAGTGAGCAGAGACTGTAGTGAGCAGAAACACAGTAGTGAGCAGAGAGACAGTAGTGAGCAGAGAGACCGTAGTGAGCAGAGACAGTAGTGAGCAGAGAGACCGTAGTGAGCAGAAACACAGTAATGAGCAGAGAAACAGTAGTGAGCAGAGACACAGCAGTGAGCAGAGACTGTAGTGAGCAGAAACACAGTAGTGAGCAGAGACACAGTAGTGAGCAGAGACACAGTAGTGAGCAGAGACACAGTAGTGAGCAGAGACACAGTAGTGAGCAGAGACACAGTAGTGAGCAGAGAAACACAGTAGTGAGCAGAGACACAGTAGTGAGCAGAAACACAGTAGTGAGCAGACACAGTAGTGAGCAGAGACACAGTAGTGAGCAGAGAGACTGTAGTGAGCAGAGAGACTGTAGTGAGCAGAGACAGTAGTGAGCAGAGAGACCGTAGTGAGTGGAGATGGAGGAGTTTATTGAATAGTGAACACACACACACACACAGTCATCATTTGGACTCAACAGTAGAAACGTTTTTTAATTTGTCTATTTTTGTTTAAACAATAAAATTTCATAATTGAGATATAAAAACTTGAAACCAGTTAGAAAATATATGCAAAACCCTTTTGGAACCTGGGCATTTGTAATTCTGTTTCTTAAAAGGGCTGAATCACAAATTTGCTAATTTCAATCAACCACAATTGCACTGTTTTGAATAAAAAACCTGTTTGAAGGCCAGCAATGGATGATTGACTTAGTAAGGTAGTTTACTTATGTACCAGCCAGGCTTTGGAGCAGATGTAAATACCACACTACTATCATCATCAGTGCTGCAATGGGGATCAGTTCTGTCTGCGCTGAAGTAATCCATGCCTACCACTAGAGACATGGGGTCAACAGCTGCCTTCTGCACACTTAGAAAATCATGGCTGAAACGATTATTAATATACAGGCAATTCTACTAAGCATGTACACAAAATCAAACATTTCTACTACAAAAGGTGTCCATATGGTCGATTACTAAATAAAAACAAGTTACTACTTGGCTTTTTACTGAAAGGAAATCGAAAGGCTGGTTAATTTGGTCCAACTTTGAGTTTGGAAGAGTTTTCTCTGGCTGTTGAACCCATGGTGTAAATGTGAGTGTGTGTGTGTGAGAGAGATTACATGAATAATTTTATGAGAAAAAGCAACATCTATTACGTTTGCCGTCACCTCCACACACAGCTTAGGAGGTGGGGCGGGGATTGCACGGTAAGGCACCGTTTTGCCCATTCATTGTAATCAACAGGAAGGGACTAAAAACAAAATGGGTGCCATTCCAATCCTGGTACATGAAAGGCTGGTGCAGATGCTGGATAGAGCAGTCCAATAGAAACACAGACCTACTCACGTCTACCACATGCTCTAAAAGAAAGATCACAGACAAGGGCAGTCACCATGGACACAGACGGTGGTTTGCTACGGAGACAGGTCCTTGGATGGATTTGAAGGTAGGACACTGAGGTGGTCGTTAGAGGGGGGGTGGGGGTGAAGGGCCGCCTGGAAGGGATACAAGAGACTAGGGAATGAAGCTGGCTTTCTGTTTTATGTTTTATGTTTATCCAATTCAATTCAATAGTATTTCCATTATCAATACCACATCTCCAGTTTACTGACTGAAGGGGGTGGTTGACAGGCTGGTCAGCTCACTATGAATCTATGGTAACGTATTGACCTTTTACCCTGGTGACTGTCCTCTCCTGTATCTATGGTAACATAGTGACTTAAACCCTGATGACTGTCCTCTCCTGTATCTATGGTAACGTAGTGACCTTTAACCCTGGTGACTGTCCTCTCCTGTATCTATGGTAACGTAGTGACCTTAATCCCTGATGACTGTCAGCTCCTGTATCTATGGTAACGTAGTGACTCCTCTCCTGTATCTATGGTGACGTAGTGACCTTTAACCCTGGTGACTGTCCTCTCCTGTATCTATGGTAACATAGTGACCTTTAACCCTGGTGACTGCACTCTCCTGTATCCCTTCTTGACCAGCCCCTCAGAGAGAGTGAGATTAGCGTCAGATGGTGGATTTGGAGAAGGAGACTTTGAGGTGGTGGTTTCCTCCCATATCGTAGTTGTGAAGGTCAATCAGACCCTGAATGGCCTCCTCTACTGCTCCCATCTGGAGGAGCGCCATCTTGTGGTCTCTGGAGGGACACAGTAGAAATTATTAGGTGGCTGGCTGCACAGCCGTTCACCTCTTGTAATTGTTAGTATTATTATTATGTGATTGCAGTAACAGTATGTGATTGCATGACGCAAAGTCATATTCTTATTATTATTGGGACTATTTTTGGTGCCTTAACTACGCCCGCAGTTTTGACCCTTTTGATTTCATTCCAGTGCCCAAAGGTCTTGGTTAATGCTGTCCAGTGCGCGTCTATATATCTAAGTGATCGGTTCACGTGTTATATTTTTTTATTATTATTTTTAATCGGTTTTTGGCCCCATTGAAATGACTGGGGAGAGGGTTTTGACTGGGAGAGTTTTCACGGGCATATACTGCCATCTAGCGTTGATGTTATGTATTTGCATGCTGTTACGTTTGTATCTACTGTCTTGATTATTACGCCAACCACCAGTTGTCAACTGCAGCAGTGATTCCTTCTCGTTATTTGACATTGAGACATTATGTCAGAAGTGGGAACGCTAGATCATAAATAACAAAACACCACGCCAACAGTTCAGGTCATCTGCACAAATGCGCCTGTGAGTATCTGGCGGCACTGTATCGTTTTTACATAGCGAGTTAGCTAGTTTCCAGTTAGCATTAGCACTAGCCATGGATACCCGCGTCTGCAATGAAGGACATCATTGGAGACGGGAGCACAAACTGGGAAATTCACAGCTAGGAGTAGAACATTTTTGACAATATGTGGATGGCTGTTCACGAGCCTCGATGACGAGGAAAATAAACGTACTGCCTTCATTAGGACTATCAGGTTGGTCTACAAGCCTTTGGTTTGGTGACAATTTGTTTAGTGTAACATACAGTGTAGGGATTTGAGAATAGCACACTGCTGAAATCTGATAAATAAGCATTTACACGGAAGACAGCACTATTGTTGATTTAATGTCACAGGGCTGCACAGTGCGACAGTTTAGATCAGTTTTAAAATGATTCGGTGCGATTAGAAGAGATGGCCTGTGTAGTGTAGTGGGTTGAGAAAGCCTGTGTAGTGTAGTGGGTTATGCTGGTACCCATTCATTTAAACGGAACACTACGAACTGAAACAAAGTTACAAGTAAACGTAATATTATGCACATGCTGCTGCTTCTACATTGACGAGAAAGTGTTTTTTGTGCCAGTGTTGATAATAATAATAATAATAATATTTGCATGCTGCGCATACCAAAAGGTCCTGTCACATGAACCAAATATGTTAAGCCTGGCCCTTAAATGTATAAATTAGTTAACCAACTAACGTTTGCCATGACTACAAGTTGTAAGAGAAGAACATATTTTAGATAGACATCGTTAACTTGTTTACGTTACGTAACCTATAGCCTACTATAGTTAGGGTGGACAATATAACGCAGTATTTTTATCATTAAGGCAGAAAAGACAGTTGGTTCTGCAAGCTGTAGAACCCTAGCGCGAACCCATAGGAAATTAATTGAAAAGAATGTTGGTTCAGCCTTTTGAGGGCTACAGTAAAGTTTGCATTCTAAATCATGACACCGACTTCTATCACCCTGTTAATTTTAATATAACTAGGCAATTAAATAATATTGTGTGAAACAATCCATACATTCATTCTTGTAGCTGATTAAAATTGTAAACTGATAGGTAAACGAAGAGAGTCTTAAGAGTTTTGTTTGCTTCACCTACAAGCCTGAATATAAGGCCAACTCAATTTCAGTCATTTTAAAATCCAATTCAAAGCCTCTGGTATACACATAAAAGTTTAATCAAAATCTGAAGATAAACAGTTTTTGATATTTGAGGTATAAATTACGAGTTTTCTAAAATACCATTGGAACCTATGGGATTTTCCCAGCGTTCTGCAAGTCAAAATGATAAGTCATTGTAAAAGGCGTAGAGAGGTCAACGTTCAGGGCAACCCGATTTTGCGGGTCTCAAAATGAAGCTGATGATGTTTATGTGGATTTGGGGAAAATCCAAAGATATATATATATTTTACAAGAATCACCCTTTTGTATTGGGTGGTCTGGTCTTCCTTATATACATATAGTCAACATTACAGCAGCGAGCAGGAGTGCCTCGTAAACGTTAGAGTTTACGTTTAGTGCCTCATAAAAATGTATACTTTAATAAATAAGTTGATAATGATGTAGCTTTTTATGCAGGAGGACGTACATGGGGACGGTTGCATTTCTGTTAGTCTGAGACTAATTGACATAGACCAGCCAAACTTGGATATATTAAACTTAAATCTGTCTTCTAATTACCCATACAATTTCAAGATGACTACATATGACATATACAGTAGTTCACAATATGTATATGAATGAAAGAAGTCAGATGTTGCAACTGGCCCCAAGTGGGCGTTAAAACTTGTGTTCAGTTCAGCGCTGTCCACCAATACACGAGGATGTGGTAGTGCTGCAGCGGTTATTTTAGGGGGCTGGCCATCCGCACTGCCTGGTCCCTGATGGTGGAAACGCAATCACATCCACATTTTCTTGTGGAAATGCATTTCTAGTTATCATTATTATTCCCCCAGATTCTGTACTTCCCATGGTCAAAAATGCAACAATTTTGGCACACATGTCCAGGTCCACTCAAAACTACACCCCATGCAATGAAACCTCATTATACCTGTTGGTGGCGCTATAGTAGTAGTTCAAAGTGTTTAAAAAATCATTAAAAATAGACCATTAGGGTCACAGCTCTGAAATCTTCAGAACTGGTCCATTGCAGTGAGATGAAACTTTCATATACTGGCACCCATTAGAAATTATGAAGTTCATCACTGTTTTTTTCAAAAACCGCTGGTCTACCCAAAGTGTATAAGTCCAAAACCATACATCCAAATCACATCAAAATTTCAGGATATCATCTTCAGACTCTCATCATTAACTGTTCAGAATATCTTGTTGATATCTCCAAAACTGAGTCCACAGCACATCTAAAATGTATACTTTAAACACTACTGTACATTCACTTTGTCCTATCTCACTGGTTCATTAAACAATCCGCATTCAAAAAATAGATAAAAATCCAAAGACTGTTTTCATGAAGCATTTAAAATTTCAGAACTCTTTCTTGAACACTTAATTTTTAGTTAGTAGTTTAGTAGTTTTTTGGTTGGACGACACTGACACTTGAACTATTTGAAACAACTCCTCCAAGACCGTAAAACCAAATTACTCCAAAATCGCTGTATATCATCCTCAGATGGTCTGCTTTCAAAACAAAACCAAGCTTAGATACATTCATAATTGAGCTCACAGTGCATCAAAATGTATTACTGTAAACACTACTGTACATTCACTTTGTAATTTCTCACTGGTTCATTAAACAATCCACATTCAAAACATACATTTAAATTGCAAGACTGATACAGTGAAGTTTGTAAAATCTCAGAAATCTATCTTGAAAACTGATTTTTTTTTTTTAAATATCGGAGTTAGTAGTTTTGGAGTGGATTTGACACTTTGACCATTTAACTATTTGAAACAACTCCTCTGAGACCAATTTTGCTGGTGGTGCATGTTGTCTGGTAACAGATCATGTTTTAAATTTTGCACATCATCCTTAGGGTACTGAATGTCGTGTAGGTTGGTGGGTGTGCAACCTTCTCCATTTGCTGAGAGTTTTAAGACCATTCCAACCAAATTTCTGTCTTTTTTTATTATTATTATTATTATTATTTATTTATTTATTTTCTTCTTAAAGTATTTTTTTTTTCTGTCATTCTTTTTATATGCCGGCCACTGTATCACTGCTTGCAGTTATATTTTAATTCTGGTTTAGATTGGAGATCAAGTTCAGTAGATTCAGGGATCTCTTTCCCTTCTACAGCTTTGACTAAGAGTCTGGATAGGTCCAGGTGTTAATGTTCCCAGGGCGATGGCCTCCCTGCTGCTAACCCTAACCCTCCTATTTGCAGGTTTCACTTGGAACTGAGAGACAATGTAAAGAAAGAATGAGGCTTTAAATCTAGCATTTTGTCCAACAGCTACAAAAATCGAAAACAAAAAATTGTTCTTCTTCTACCAAATGGAATCCTGTGTTCATTCAGAGTACTATCCTTCTTGCTTACATATATTTTGGAGTCGTGACTGATAATTTATTAGCTTTCTATAGAAAGCTAATAAATTAAGTGTACCTGCCACTAGTGCGGGTTTCCTAGTGCTGGTATCCTACGGTCAGTCCATTAGCTGACACTAATCCAGCTGAAGCTGTTTACCAAGGTTCCCATGAACCAGCTGAGCCTGTTTACCAAGGTTCCCATGAACCAGCTGAGCCTGTTTACCAAGGTTACCATGAACCAGCTGAAGCTGTTTACCAAGGTTATCATGAACCAGCTGAAGCTGTTTACCAAGGTTATCATGAACCAGCTGAAGCTTTTTACCATGGTTATCATGAACCAGCTGAAGCTTTTTACCAAGGTTATCATGAACCAGCTGAAGCTGTTTACCATGGTTATCATGAACCAGCTGAAGCTGTTTACCATGGTTATCATGAACCAGCTGAAGCTGTTTACCATGGTTATCATGAACCAGCTGAAGCTGTTTACCACGGTTACCATGAACCAGCTGAAGCTGTTTACCAAACTACCCTACGATTCATAACAGCCACGCAATATAGAAGTCATTGTGTTCGATATGAGAAGGTGGGTTGGTTTGTAAAGGAAAAAATATTACTGCCAATTAAAAGGGAAAATAGAAAAACATCTTTCTAAACTTAGTTAATTATCTAGTCCTAAACGTAACTAGCTAGAAGTACTTTGAAGGGTAGGGCTGAATGATCTTACTGGAAGAACTTGAAGGCCTTGACAGATCCTCCAGCATTGGAGAACAGCAGGCGGAGATCCTCCTCGGTCACGTCCTCCCTGAAACACACACACACACACACACACACACACACAATTAACACAGTCTATTGCAATACTAGAAGACTGCCATGTACAGCTTTGTGTGTGAGTGTGACTTACGGAATGTTGGACAGATGCAGGGTGGGAGAGGGAGGGAATATGTTCTGGAAGTTTTTGGATCCAGGCTTCTTGAAGCGATGTAGAGGAGAGTTGTTGAAGTCCTTCGTCAGGCCCTGATCATCAAGGCCGTCTCTAGGCAACGCCACTGTCTGGTGCTTGGACAGAGTGACTCGGATGACCTTGCCATACATCTTCTGTCCATTCAGGTGGCTCATGGCTGGGGACAGGGTCAGTGTTAAGGTGCTGCACATTAAAGGAATAGTTCACTATTTTGGATGTTTTGCTTTATTTCCTTGTTTTCCCAGAGTTATCCCCTTCTGGTACAGATAGTTTTTACATCCATACCCCTACTCAACAACAGCCCAAATGTATGTAAAAACTACAACTCAGAGAGATATGAAAACAAGGTTAAACATCCAAAATATTGAACTATTCCTTGAAATCATATGATTGGAGCAGAGCCCTGTCACTCACCTAGCTGAGCCTGGTTAGAGTCAGATAATTGGATGAGAGCGCTGTCCTTCTTGTTGTAGAGGATCTTTACACGCTGCACATCACCATACACTCCTGGAGAGAATAACAAAGCAAAGGGGAGACAGAAGGAGGAAGGGGTGGAGAGGAGGAGAGAAGAAGAGATGGGGAGGGATTGAGGAAGGAAGACAACAAAGAGGAACAAAGTTAGTGCCTGAGAAATTGACTGACTGCATTTACACAAAATAAAACAAAGGATAGAGATAAGATAGAGAGAAAGAGAGTAAGATATTTATTTAGGTAGAGAGGAGCCTATCAAAAAGGAGAGAGAGAGAGAGATAGAGAGATAAATAGATAGATAGATAGATGCTAACATACCAGAGAGAGATAGATAGATAGATAGAGAGAGAGAGATAGATAGATAGATGCTAACGTACCAAAGAGAGAGAGATAGAGATAGATAGATAGATAGATAGATAGATAGATAGATAGATAGATAGAGAGAGAGAGAGAGATAGATAGATGCTAACGTACCAAAGAGAGAGAGAGAGATAGATAGATAGATAGATATATAGATAGACAGATAGATAGATAGATGCTAACGTACCAAAGAGGGTAAAAAGACTCTGAGGCGTGACCATCTTTACAGGAGGAGAGACAGAAGAGAGGTAGAAGAGTCGGAGGTAGAGAGCGATGGACAGATCAGATCATCCAGAAGTTTCCCCGATGGAGGGGTAGAGCATGGAGGAGGCAGGGGGTTAAAAGGTCAAGCCATTAGGTCAGGGGTCAAGGCAGCATAACGAGCACATGTTGAGGACCAGAATGAAAAAGCACAGTAAAGGAGGGAGTGAGTGAAGGAGGGGAAAGAGGGAGGGAGCAATGGAGGGAGGGAGCAAAGGAAGGAGGGAGGGAGGGAGGCAGTGAAGGAGGGAGCGAAGGAGTGAAGGAGGGAGGGAGGGGAAATAAAAAAAGGGGAACAAAAATCTAGTCAGTCAGGTCAGTAACCATGGGGACATTAGAGTCGGAACTAGCTGCAAGTTCAATTCTAAAGGACAAACAGCTCGCTTGTTGTGACATCTTTCTCTAATGGCCCCAGTAACAATGATGTTCCCTTAGCAACAAGCCGCCACGAGACCCACGGGTGAAAAGGCCCTAACCCTTTGAGTCACACACAGAAGAACGAGACCCACGGGTGAAAAGGCCCTAACCCTTTTTGAGTACCCTGTGTAAATAAATAATAATAATAATAATAATAATAATAATAATAATAAGAGTAATCACATAGCTCCTTTCTCAAGTGACCACATGTAACGTTCTAAAGTGGTCACTCGCCATTAAATCTTTGTCTTGTCGTAACAGTGCGCTGTCCACTTTCTTTGCTTTTTCGGCGATCATTTTTGCTATATCAGTCTTATGTGTCATTGTTAGTGGCATGAAATAACAAGGAAATCAAATTAATAAATTAAAGCATGACTTATTGGGCATAATTTCTTGACACTTGAGTATCCTAGTAAAAACCCATCGGACACGATAGTGCATATAAGCTGAAGACACCAGGACAGATCAATCGCCAAGGCAAGTAGAGCTGGTAGGAAAAGTGTTGACAGGAAGCGAGGTAGAGGCCCCGCCCTGACAGGATGACAGGTGGAGAGAGAGGCCCCGCCCTGACAGGATGACAGGTGGAGAGAGAGAGAGGCCCCGCCCTGACAGGATGACAGGTGGAGAGAGAGAGAGGCCCCGCCCTGACAGGATGACAGGTGGAGAGAGAGAGAGGCCCCGCCCTGACAGGATGACAGGTGGAGAGAGAGAGGCCCCGCCCTGACAGGATGACAGGTGGAGAGAGAGAGGCCCCGCCCTGAGAGGATGACAGGTGGAGAGAGAGAGAGGCCCCGCCCTGACAGGATGACAGGTGGAGAGAGAGAGAGGCCCCGCCCTGACAGGATGACAGGTGGAGAGAGAGAGAGGCCCCGCCCTGAGAGGATGACAGGTGGAGAGAGAGGCCCCGCCCTCACACGATGACAGGTGGAGAGAGAGAGAGGCCCCGCCCTGAGAGGATGACAGGTAGAGAGTAGAGCCCCCGCCCTGAGAGGATGACAGGTAGAGAGAGAGGCCCCGCCCTGACAGGATGACAGGTAGAGAGAGAGAGGTCCCGCCCTGAGAGGATGACAGGTAGAGAGAGAGGCCCCGCCCTGACAGGATGACAGGTAGAGAGAGAGAGGTCCCGCCCTGAGAGGATGACAGGTAGAGAGAGAGGCCCCGCCCCGACAGGATGACAGGTGGAGAGAGTCCCCGCCCTGACAGGATGACAGGTGGAGAGAGAGAGGAGAGAGAGAGAGAGAGAGAGAGAGAGAGAGAGAGAGGCCTGACAGGATGACAGGTAGAGAGAGAGGCCCCACCCTGACAGGATGACAGATAGAGAGAGGCCCCGCCCCGACAGGATGACAGGTGGAGAGAGGCCCCGCCCCGACAGGATGACAGGTAGAGCAAAACACAGAGGGAAGGGGGAGGGAAGTGTCTCAGCTCACCTCCTCATTGAGGTTGCTGGCCAGCAGAACTCCACTGACCCCTGAGTGACCCGACAGCGCCACTCTCCCTGCCGCCGCCGCCGCCGCTGCAGCCGCACTGAGGGGACTGATGGCTCCTGAGGGGCATTAAGCAAAACACACTGACACACTGAGGGGGCATTAAGCAAAACACACTGACACACTGAGGGGGCATTAAGCAAAACACACTGAGGGGGCTGATGGCTCCTGAGGGGCATTAAGCAAAACACACTGACACACTGAGGGGGCATTAAGCAAAACACACTGAGGGGGCTGATGGCTCCTGAGGGGCATTAAGCAAAACACACTGAGGGGGCTGATGGCTCCTGAGGGGCATTAAGCAAAACACACTGACACAGAGGGGACTGATGGCTCCTGAGGGGTATTAAGCAGAACACACTGAGGGGGCATTAAGCAAAACACGCTGACACACTGAGGGGGCATTAAGCAAAACACACTGACACACTGAAGGGGCATTAAACAAAACACACTGACACACTGAGGGGGCATTAAGCAAAACACACTGACACACTGAGCGGGCATTAAGCAAAACACACTGACACACTGAAGGGGCATTAAACAAAACACACTGACACACTGAGGGGGCATTAAACAAAACACATTGAAGGGGTGGTCATTCCTGGGGGCATTTCCACTGCAAACAGCTACGCTAAAACGTAGGCGTTGTTCATAGCCACGTAAATATCTAATATCTCCACATTTCTTGTGGAGAAAATGGAGGCTATAGATAGACCAAGATATTTTCAAATGTCCCAAATGACGTTTAGTGTTATTGTCGATACTTCCGGCGGAAATAAAGATACGTTGTTTGTTTTTAGCTTCATCGGCATAGCAGAGCTTTGATTATTTTCCGTACCATGCCCAACTTCTGCCAAAGAAATGTACCGTTCCGATGTGTAACGAACTGAACTAAACCTAAGTTCAGTCAGGACAACTTACGATAGGTTTAACTATTTATTGCAATACATAGTAATACATTGATGTATGGCATCAAGGATCTGCTTCTCTGATTGCTTCCCCGCACGGGGTCTTATACAAATGGCTAAGTGAACAACCATTGGTACAGAGCGGATATCTGCAGAATCCCCAATCGGATACTGTTCAACAGACCATAAATAGGTGGAAGCTGGGGTGGAGGTGGGCAGCAACAAGAGCAGGAGCATAGTGTGGTGCAGCAGTGAGAGAGCAGTTGTAGGAGCAAGTGCGGTGAGTGACTGTGGTTTAGAAGGCCACGTTAAACTATTGAGCGTATGCGACTGGTTGATTGATGTGACGTGCATAAATGCTGTGTCTGTGTTGCCTGCCTGTACTAGCTCTGCCAAAGCATCGCCTCATTAGACGGTTTTGGGGAAATTATCCTATATAGGAGTGGTTCACTAACACACTTACCTGCAGACATGGAGGACGGGTAAGTCATTCCAGATGGTGTTCCTACAAACACACACAGTAGATATTTAAACACACACAATAGATCAGTTGTTGCTGTTTTTACAGTGGATTTGCCATTGAGCTTTAGTTGGTGAATCTCAAAAGTGTTGTTCTGAGCACTGACATCAATTGCTTGTCCTTCTAATACAGCAGTTGGGTTGTTGTATTTTAACAGGTGAATCTCATAACTGTTGTTCTGAACATTAACATCAATTGCTTTTTCTTCTTCTATAGTAGTCATCGGCCAGAGTTAGGGGTTAACCAATAAGGAGGAGGAGTCCTTTGCCAGGGTTAAGGGTTAGTGGTTAGTGGTAACCCCTTACGGAGGAGGAGTCCGTGGCCAAGTTTAAGGGTTACCCAGTAAAGAAGCAGAGTCCTTGGCCAGTGTTAGGGGTTAAGAGTTACCCAGTAAGGAGGAGGAGTCCTTGGCGTGCCCCGAGTCTCCAGGGGGCTGGCCGTCTCCAGCAGGGAGCTCAGGGCGGGTGTAGTCTCGACTCTTGTCATTGTTGTACTTGACGTTCAGGCTCACCAGCTTAGAGAAGTCAATACGCAGCGTACAACACTGGTTATAAATATTCTGTCCATCCAGAGACTGCAGACAGAGAGAGGGAGAGAAACAAGATAGAGAAAGAAGGAAGGAAGAGCAGGAGAGGACTCAGAGGTAAATAGAGGTTGGCTAAATAGAGGTAGGGCTAGGCGTTGGCTAAAGAGAGGTAGGGCTAGGCGTTGGCTAAAGAGAGGTAGGGCTAGGCGTTGGCTAAAGAGAGGTAGGGCTAGGCGTTGGCTAAAGAGAGGTAGGGCTAGGCGTTGGCTAAAGAGAGGTAGGGCTAGGCGTTGGCTAAAGAGAGGTAGGGCTAGGCGTTGGCTAAAGAGAGGTAGGGCTAGGCGTTGGCTAAAGAGAGGTAGGGCTAGGCGTTGGCTAAAGAGAGGTAGGGCTAGGCGTTGGCTAAAGAGAGGTAGGGCTAGGCGTTTGCTAAAGAGACCAAGGGCTAGGCGATGGCAAAAGAGAGGTAGGGCTAGGCGTTGGCTAAAGAGAGGTAGGGCTAGGCGTTGGCTAAAGAGAGGTAGGGCTAGGCGTTGGCTAAAGAGAGGTAGGGCTAGGCGTTGGCTAAAGAGAGGTAGGGCTAGGCGTTGGCTAAAGAGAGGTAGGGCTAGGCGTTGGCTAAAGAGAGGTAGGGCTAGGCGTTGGTTAAATAGAGGTAGGGCTAGGCGTTGGCTAAATAGAGGTAGGGCTAGGCGTTGGCTAAATAGTGGTAGGGCTAGGCGTTGGCTAAATAGAGGTAGGGCTAGGCGTTAGCTAAAGAGAGGTAGGGCTAGGCGTTGGCTAAATAGAGGTAGGGCTAGGCGTTGGCTAAATAGAGGTAGGGCTAGGCGTTGGCTAGAAAGGCGTTGGCTAGAGGTAGGGCTAGGCGTTTGCTAAATAGAGGTAGGGCTAGGCGTTAGCTAAATAGAGGTAGGGCTAGGCGTTAGCTAAACAGAGGTAGGGCTAGGCGTTGGCTAAACAGAGGTAGGGCTAGGCGTTAGCTAAACAGAGGTAGGGCTAGGCGTTAGCTAAATAGGGCATTTCCGTTCTTTCCCTTTCTTCTCTTTTAAAAAAAAGTTATGTTTTTTTTTTTTTTAAGGGGCCCTATTATGTAAATGTTTAGGTTCATACCTTTATTTAGGAGTTTAACTAGAATAGGTATACGCGTTTTAATGTTCGATAAACAATTTATTTTTTCCAAACTGCCTGAATCTGCAGCACCTCTATTCACCCTCTGTCTGAAACGCTCCGTTTTAGCTTCTGTCTCCTGAAGGGCTTTTCAAGACATACTTCTTTTAAAAAACATTTGCAGCTAGAAACATTCATTAAAAGTCCAGTCAATTTGAAGGTAACCGGTGTTCGACACCACATTTTACGAAACGGAAACACTGTGTGCGTGTATGTGTGTGAGTGTATGTGTTGTGTGCGTGCGTCTGTGCGCTGACCAGCTTGGCCTGCTGAGCGTTGACAGGCTCACTGAACTGCAGCAGAGCCTGGAACTGGTTGTTCTTGGTGAAGGTGATGATCTTCATAACCGTTCCAAACTTGGAGAAAATCTGGAGAAAAACAGTTACAGTAAGGTGGTAACTAGGAGAGAACCTCATGATCTTTACAATACTTAATCAACATAATGCTACCGTGGTAACTAGGAGAGCATCTCTTGAACTTTTGCAGTTAATCAATATGTTCCCTCAACATGATGTTACATCCCACACGGTTACCTGCTGTAGGAGTCAGGAAGTCCAGTGTGAATGGGTTAAGGTTACCGTGGTAACAGCACCCGCTGTAGGATATCCTGTGTAAATGGGTTGGGGTTACCGTGGTAACAGTACCCGCTGTAGGACGTCCTGTGTAAATGGGTTAAGGTTACCGTGGTAACAGTACCTGCTGTAGGACGTCCTGTGTAAATGGGTTGGGGTTACCGTGGTAACAGCACCCGCTGTAGGACGTCCTGTGTAAATGGGTTGGGGTTACCATGGTAACAGTACCTGCTGTAGGACGTCCTGTGTAAATGGGTTGGGGTTACCGTGGTAACAGCACCCGCTGTAGGACGTCCTGTGTAAATGGGTTGGGGTTACCATGGTAACAGTACCTGCTGTAGGACGTCCTGTGTAAATGGGTTGGGGTTACCGTGGTAACAGTACCTGCTGTAGGACGTCCAGTGTGACGGGGTAGAACATGTTGTCGATTATGATGCGCAGGACAGGGCTGGGGGGCGGAGCTAAGCAGTCAATCAGTCCAGGGTCAGAGGAAGGAGACCCGCCTTCCTGCACAGCACACACCGCCTGCAGCACTGCCTGGGCTCTCTGGGGATAGATAATAAATTCATTTAATTTCACTCAGCACGAGTCTGGACCCGCTCCCATTCAAACCAATTTCCACCCGGCCGGGCCAATCACAACCATTTATCTAATATGGGGTTTAACCCTCCCATTATATTTGGGGTCAATTTGGCCCCTTTCAATGTTTGATGTCCCTAAAGAAATGACTGGCATAATTTGTTTTGCTTCATATTTAGTGACTTTTCCAAATTTAATGGAGACAACTGGTTAAACATCTAATTGACATGATATGTTTTCAGTGCCCTGTACACCTGGTCTGAATGATGTTTAAATTAAGGGCAGATTTATGTAGTCCACAAAGAGACAAAGTATCTGACGAAAAAACTTGGTCAACAATTTCAATAACAGTAATTTCCTGCAGGCTTTAAATACTGGGGTCAAACGCAAGGACAATGGACGTTAGTAAATTTGAAGATAACAGGAGGGTTAACACGATGACGCTACAGAGAAGCGCCGTTGAGGCATATTCACAAACAACAAAAGGCATCTTCTTCCCATCTTCACCAGTTTCCTCTACCCATACCTATCTCCATTTATTCTTTACATATCGGTCAACTATGCACGTGTGGTTTAGTAAATTTCGGTTCCATTTTTGAAGTTGTAAGGTCGCACGACAAACACATGCGTTACCATAGTTTGTGTACAGAGCCATTGAAAAAGAGTTGTGACACTCCCATAGGCTTCCATGGTAATCAAATAATGCGGAAGTAACAGTGTAATGGGGCATCTAATAGTAGACAGGACAAACGTGTTTTCAGTTTTTTTTTAAATCAAGTGATTAAACAGTGAATGCTCCAAATTTGTGTTACTTACTAAACGTTTATTAATAAAAACAAATTCATACATTTTCAGTTGATCTAAAAGTGACAGTTTTAGTGTCGAAAAAAGGTTTTTAATTTTACCGAGTTGATACTTTGGTGTAGCCAAGCGGTGTCTTCCGAAAGCTCAAACCTCCTATGGCCAACTTTGACATTAGTATACTTATTTGTCTGGGAAAAATAATGTATATGTTGCTACAGATACTTTGAAAAACTAACTGCCTTTACAGTTACATGGTTGTTTACCTAAATTAAGGCTAAAATATTAAATATGTGTATGCTGAAAACCGCAAACGTGTCAAACAATTTAGCTTTTTTATGACGCGGCCCTAGTCAACAACAATTCTTGGCTTCGAACGACAGTTTGCCAAGGTACTGCTTGCAATTGCGTTTGTACACTCATAATCAGTGCCAGATAATCACCGGGTCGAAAACACATTTCAAAACATCTCAGTAAAATGTAGGTCCCATTTGCAAGATCATTGCTCAGTATTATTTGTACATATCTGCTTATTTAGCCTATAAAGTGGTAATAAACAGGCATATTCTCTCGTTGACATACTATCGTTTTCCCTGCCTCCTCCCACAGTTCTCGCCCAATTGATCTCGCAAAAGTCAAAGCTCTCTGCCCAACAAACTCCTACATTATAGCCTATATTTCATTAAATTCATTCATCATTACGATGATGATCTTGTATTGTATTGATCTTGTATTTTTAGCTGTCTGCGAGTAGCCGATCTGCGAATTTCTGCAGTCTGCTCTGCAAACCTTAAGGCAATAAACCATCTGACTAATAAATAGGTTTTCTTGTTTTCTTAATGCACTGATTTTTCAGGCAAGCATCCGTGGTCACAACTGATCATGTCACTCAACGCGATCTTCAAGGAAACCAACGCTTCTGTGGACATACAGGAAAACAAAAGATGAAAGGAAAGGTCCCGATTTTTTCACGGCAATTGATATGCTACCTTAAACTCTTATCACGTATAGTTCTTCATAAGCAGAAGTATTTTAAATATGAACAGTTTTTCATATCCGCTGATCATTAATATATTCTTAACTGCCTTGATAGGCCTACTTAAAATTACCCCGCTCAAGAACGCAACAACTAGGTCGCCTTTTATCTTGGTACAGATAACGTTACCTATGAGCATCACTTACATTCACAATCAATCAGCATGGCTAAAGTTAAAATTCAATGTGTTATAGGCCTATGTAATAGTAGCCAAACTGAATGACATTACCATACGCTTACATAAAACATTGAAAATAGGTCTCGCTTTATGGATTTCAATCCACGCGACTGATTTCTAAATCAAAACAAACTATCTAGCAAGCTATAGTGGAAAATTACGTGTGTTTTACCGCTGTCCTGGAGAAGTGAAGGCACGGAAAACTTTGAGTGAGCAGTTATTTCTCTGCCTCGGATCGATTTTTATAATTTTTTCTGAGAATCTTTCAAAGGCTTTGGACTAGTCAGAGTTGAAATGCCCCGACCGACGGATTAAATTTAAGTTAGTAGCAACACAAGTAAAGTATATAGCACATATTTTAAATAACTAATTGTTGACTGATTGCTTATTCCACTTAAGGTGATGTAGGTACAGGGGTTTACTTCAAAATGAATCAAAGTTTGACCGTGAAAAAGTATGGGAACAGGTAGGCAAGAAGACTTCAAGACTTGGTGCGCGGCAAAATCGGTGCCTGTTTTCTACCAAAATAAAGCATTTCGAACAAAGTTCAGCGTCGAGCACCACGCAGAGGCAAGTTTTGAAATTACAATATGATGTTATTAACAGTAAGTATATGGAATGATTGAATTGTCCATGATTTAAGAATAAATGCTTAAATCAGTACATCAGTGGTTTGATATTAAATAAAGCATACATTTTTTGATCAAACTGCTTAAAGTTAAGGATTTGTTCATGCAAGAACAAAACCTGCGCACTTTGAAAGCTAAATGTGAATTAGCAAGAGCTCTATCAATGTTGACACGTATATGTTGTGAAACGAGGTTTACATTTGATTTACTGAACAGGTTCAGACCAACAAAAACGTTATATTTGTGGTGATTCAAACAGTTTCAAAACGCTACACAGCGCGATTTTAATCGCCGCTGCGTGAATTGTGTCCCGTTAAGACAACATTGTAGCGGTTGGAGTTGACTAGCCTAATAGTTCAAAAAGCTTATATTTCCAGCGTTGAACACCATTCATTTTCAGTGTTTCCGAGGTTCAGATCGCTGGTAAGTTGATAAATTTACAGATTTTTATTTTTACGTATTAGTGAACTTCTCATCAATTTAGTCAATAGTGACATTTTGTGTAGCCAGTTCTTAAACTATAAACTATTGTTTATCATAAGAAAATAGTGTTACGTTAGAATTTAAACGTGGTTAGCTAACGTAGGCAACTCTTCGCTAACTTAGCCTACTTACCAGATGTCATTTGGCTTACATTTACCTAAAATGAATTGCAGTTATTGGTGTTCGTTGGCATACAATGTTTATCTTCGTTATTAGATTCATTGTAAAAGTTATCCACATATTGTTCGATCATATTAGTAGCCTATGTCTGATTAAAATGAATGAATTGTACTTGTAGCCAGCTCAACTGATAATAATAATAATACACTTCATTTAAATAGCACCTTTCAAAACAAGGTTACAAGATGCTTGACAATAAGAACAAATAAAACAAAAATACAATATAAGTAGGTTACAGCAAAATGAAATAAGATCCTGGATTTTTTATTTTATTTTATTTAGCAAGGCTGTTCCTTGGTTAATAAATGTATTTCTGTATAGGAGCAATTGCAAGGATATTAGGGAGAGATTGACCAGGCTGGAGAACAAGGACTAGTTATTCAAAAAATCATTTTCACAAATAGATTATCTAGTTTCAATTATGTACTACCTAACATTGCTATCACAGGTGTGATATTGCCTATACCTTTATCCACAAGTTAAATGTCCAAATATGGAGTATAAACAGAATGTAACGCACAATTTTCTGTTGTTATATTTTCTTGTTATGGTCAGGTTGCTTCTGCAGATTTGGGCCAACCATTCTCCTCTCCTGTTGGGAAGCCATACACCGGGATCCCTTTATCGGAACAATTGGTGCGATCGAATGCTGCACAACTGACCATGGTAAGACTCCAATCTACACTGAAAAGATTTCTTGATTCAATTTGTGTTGTCAATACAACTTGTGGAAAATAAGTTATGCCACAATTATCTGACATAGTGAATAAATTGCAAAACAACTAACGATAATAACTGTTAAAACATTACGGGTGGAAGCTGGGGCATTTGTGGATTTGGAGAAGGCGCCAGTGGCTACCATGTCTACACATGCTCCCAAAGCGAGATTGTACTTTAGAGACTGTTTGTGGAGTGCACTTAGGATTGCACCTGCTTTATCAAGGTGTCATCGGTCTGCGACCTGCAGCACTCATTGGATGTTCGCAGCCTTATATGAGATCAGCACCTTTCTTCTTGGATTTCTTCTTCTTCTTGGGGTCTTGTTCTCTGATTCTTATTATATACATTGGACACCATTTGACAAATATACGGCACTGCCATGTAGGCTTTTTTTGGCTGGCTCATCATATCCTTGAAAGATTTAAATTGTTCGATTTCACTGCTCTGTAATGTTCATCATCATCATCATCATCATCATCATCTTCATCCACTTTGTCCGGGGTCGGGTCGCGGAGGTAGCAGTTCCACCAGGGCATCCCAAACTTCCCTTTCCCGGGCCACATTAACCACCTCTGACTGGGGGATCCCAAGGCGTTCCCAGGCCAGTGTGGAGATATAATCCCTCCACCTGGTCCTAGGTCTGCCCCGCGGCCTCCGCCCAGCTGGACTTGCCTGAAACACCTCCCTAGGGAGGCGGCCAGGTGGCATCCTTACTAGATGCCCGAACCACCTCAACTGGCTCCTTTCTACGCAAAGAAGCAGCGGCTCTACTCCGAGTCCCTCACGAATGGCTGAACTTCTCACCCTATCCCTAAGGGAGATGCCAGCCACCCTCCGGAGGAAACTCATTTCCGCCGCTTGTATCCGCGATCTCGTTCTTTCGGTCATGACCCACCCTTCATGACCATAGGTGAGAGTAGGAAAGAAGATAGACCGGTAGATTGAGAGCTTTGCCTTCTGGCTCAGCTCTCTCTTCGTCACAACGGTGCGATAAAGCTCTGTAATATTTTGATGTAAAAATGTAATATGTTCTGTTTCCGTTACAATGAACGCTTTGCACCAACATTTGCACCAACACCAGAAAGACTTTCATCTTAGTAATAATATGTTCGCCTGTTTTGATCTTTGTAGCTGTCACAGTGATTTGGCATGAGATTTGCATTGCTTGTGTGAGAGCGTAAGATAGGACATGAAAGCATGAGTCACGCCAGATGAGTGAGAGTTGGCAACCCTGATAATTGCTTTTAGTTCATTGAATCACGAGTCAGCACGGTGGCTCAGTGGGTAGCACTGTTACCTCACAGCAAGAAGGTCCTGGGTTCAATCCCCATCTGACCCAAGGGTGTATCCGTGGGGTTTCCTCCCACAGTCCAAAAACATGCAGGTTAATTGGTGACTCTATATTGTCCGTAGGTGTGAATGTGAGTGTGAGTTGTTGTCGGTGACCTGTCCAGGATGTACCCCACCTCTCGCCCTGTGTCGGCTGGGATAAGATCCAGCAACCCTGCATAGGATAAGCGGTATAGCTGATGGAATCATGAGTCCTCAGTAGCTAGCATATGTATCCTCCCTCTGTTGCTCTGCTTTAAGATATTGCCGCCAATTGATATTAAGTAATATAAACACATGTTAATAATAAAAATAGTAGACATATAAATTATATAACAGTAATCGATGTACATTATACGTTATTATTTGCCGAAAATGGCTGTAAATAGAGAGACTGCTGCTGTCAGCCAGACTGAAACCCATTCACAACGGTTGACAGCTCAGAATCCTTTTTGAACTAGTGACAGCTACATGCACCACGTGATCGCGTGTTGGCAAGAACAACGAGTGTCGCAACTCTCTTTCTCAACGGCTGTTTGTGTAGGTCTTAACTTATGCAGGTGACAAAATACGCCATTACGCACTATTTACGTGCACAAACAAAACACAAATGAAAGATGTAGGATAATTTGTGGTGGTGTAACTGTAAGATGCTAAAAACATAGCCTAGCGACCTATAAGCTTCAAGTCAGATGGAACTGTACAAAAATATAGCCTAGCGAGCTATAAGCTACAAGCCAGATGGAACTGTATAAAAATATAGCCTAGTGAGCTATAAACTACAAGCCAGATGGAACTGTATAAAATTATAGCCTAGCGACCTATAAGCTACAACTTAAGCCAGACGGAACTGAGCTATAAGCTACAAGCCAGATGGAACTGTATTAAAAACATAGCCTAGCGAGCTATATAAGCTACAAGCCAGATGAAAACACAGCCTATCGAGCTATTAGCTACTCACCATTCCTTCAGTCAGAAATCGTAGTCTGGTAATTGTATTCAAGGCCGAGCACAACTTTCAAAGCGATAAAGAATATCTTTCAGACTTTTCAATGCTCGTTCCATTCTGGATTGGTCTCTAAAAAGCGTACGTAGGGAATGAGATTGGTGCCAAAAGTCTACAAAAGTAAAAGCAAAATCCACAAACAAAAAAGTAAAATCCCAAAGCAAAAAAGAAAATCCAAAAGAAAAACTAAAATCCAAAAGAAAAATAAGAAAACCCTAAGAAAAACTAAACTAAAAAAATAAAATAAAAAAAAAGCTAAACTAAATATTTTTAGGTTAAATCTTACAAATCATCTTTTTTTTATGGTTTTCAGTTTAGTCATTTTAATCCGCTGTTTTCTTATGTGTTTTTTGGGGGGGCATTGTGGATCAGTGGTCTTGCTTTTGGATTTTTTTTATTTTTGGCACAAAAATCACGTGAGGGAGGGGTTTAGGAGATGATTTCTATTGGCCCATCATAGTTGGAGTGACAGCTAATTTTTCCGCTCCAAAACACTCGTTCTTAAACGCATCATCATTATGCGCATGAAGTCATTGGACAGCAAGCTGCATTTCTTCCTGCGTTTGCAGTCACAGCAAATTTTTGGAATAGCCGTCGATTTTGTTCAAATCTTAGCTCGAAAGTTATTTTCATTCATTAGCTTTCGAAAACGTAGTGGTTCTCTGTGCACTTAGCTGGTTTATCACAACAGGTTTTGTTTGTTATCTTTGATACTGTATTTGAATGTAGGCTATTCTGTTTGTACAGCATTTTAGTCAACTGTTTTAAACGTGCTCTATAAATAAACGTGTTTTGATTACTTACATATACGAGTTTATTATATAGAGATTACACATTAATATATGGCCTTTAGATTTATTTAATCAGGTACTGATAGTCTTTTCCCGCATCCTTTTGCGGAATATTGTAATAACCAGGTGCTGTAGCCATAGTTTATTTTTGTAAACTAATGTCTTTCTTACGTTTTGTGGAACAAGAGGTGTTTTAGAGATTATGATAGGGAAATATTAACCTTCTCTAGGGAGGCTCGTTGAAGCGTTTTAAAAAAACCAACACTGATGATCAGTCCTATCTTGTTGCTCCAAAAGTTAAGGTAACAGAAAATGGTGAAAGCTAAAGCTAGAGTTCTTTTACACTAGGTTTGCGAGCAAAAGCCCAAAGCCAAGGCAAAGATAACAGTAAGCATATAACAACACATATTCAAAATAGGGAGGTAGCTACGCTTTCAATCGTAATTATGAACAAGTGTAATATAACGTAACCAATTGGATCACAATGAGTTATCACGTTTTCAGCAGCCCTGCATTGTGACATGAAGCTGTAAATTAGTAAACATTAAAACGGCTCAAAGGTTACCGCACTTCGACTCAGTTACTTTGTCTACTCTACTAAGTAAGGTACAACCAGAGCCTCTCTGGGTACAACATTCATTCGTTGTTTAGATGCTTGAGCTTGGGCGCCGGAAGTAGATGCCGGGTCAACGGACCCCGTAACACATCGGACACCCGTAACAGATCGGGCAGCCAGTGCCAATTCTGCCGAATAGATCGCAGTTTTGACCAGGCGCTGCCTCTTTTTCTTATTTTAATTGTGTGGTCGAATATAAAATAGCTTTGTAACTTAAATAACTTCTAATTGCCCTGTAGCCTACCAAAACCCATTGTAAAATCAGCTTTTAAAAAGTAGATATTGGTGAAAATGCTTAGGTCTACATTTGGCACTTCACATCCATGATGATTCTGCCACCGTTGTTGCAGAGTTCCATTGACCCATGATGATCCAGGCCCAAGTTGATTCTAGAACACCAGCTTAATTTATATAAATCAAACTCGTAAAATAAATTTGGCGGTCATCATTCTTAGCTACTTGCACTTCGTGGCTAACGTTGAGTTGTCTCCCATTTTGACATCCACTGTATTTTTAACTGCTGTAGCTAGGTAGCTAATTATAATCGTAGTCATTATAAATGCATGTGTTTCCGTGTTTAGTTACTCTGAGACTATTAGGACTGGACGTTAGCGCCAGCCCAATTTGGTGCCTTAGGCAAGAATTTAGCTGGTGCCATTTGCACCGCATCCATTTCCACCACCAATCATTGTGTTCATACACTCACACAGTACCCGCATAGCATTATGCATTTGAATCGTTTATTCAGAAACAAACAAAAAACACTAATTAAAACAAATTATAAATAAGGTATTGCACAAAATATGGTATTAAAGAAACCAATGCATACATAAAAAGATGTATAAATATAATATAAGAGTATCGCACACAAAAAACTATATTACAGAAACCTCAGTGCAATATGCATCATCTAGCATTCTTCTGCAGCCTCACTCGCCTTGCATTTCTTGCAGCAAAGTCATCTGTGAAATGATCATAATAAGACAGTGTGTTAGACTACATGATTTGTACTAATGATGGAAAGTCCACTGAGACATTCTTGCTCCATAGTAGATCTTAGGTAGGTTTTAATTAGTTTGAACTTGGAAAAGCTCCTTTCAGCAACAGCCACTGTAAGAGGAAGAGTGGCTGCGATTCTCAGCTACCCACATAAAGGTACATTTCTGTCAGCTTCTTCTCAGGCAGGAAGGTAAAGAATACCATGTTTGTCATGTTTTGTATGACTGGGCTGTGCTGAGGTGTAGGGGACAGGAGAACCTTATGCTGCATCACTGCTGGGCTGTGCTGAGGTGCAGGTGGACCAGGATATGCAGGGGTGGGAGGAAAACATTTCAAAACTTATTCTGAAGAGAGAAGAGGAGTATGTGAACATTAGGTGTTACAGTATATTATTAAAATAAAGTTTCTGATGGTCTCACCCAGCTACTCATGTCAATATTAAAGCAGGAATAACGTTGGCTAACACACGAAGATGTCAACACAAATGTATGTCAATTTTTTTAGGCAGAGTGGACGACTTGTGAAGCACACTTTAGCGTATTTTTCTAAATTTTGTAGTAGGTTATTCCCCAAATAGTTGAATAGTCTTTCCAACTTTTCCAAATGAACTTAAGGTGTGAGTAACTGACGCTAACTTGCTATTTATTAAATTAACAAATTAGGCTAGCTATCGTCCAAAGTAGAATAATAGGCTTGTTCCAATGGTAACTACTGCAATAGAGATTCATTCATCATCACGTCATTCCATACCTTTGTCTTTTTCCCGTTGTTCCTCCTCTTCTTGTTGGTCCCTGGGCACCAGAGGGCTTTGGTCTATGTGGCTACTGTTACTGATGCTAATCGACCTTACCGCAGTCAGTGTCACGGGCCGGCACCGCTCGGCACCCTAACACATCGGCCCCTGTAACACATCGGGCAGCCACAGGCGCTCTAGTACCATTTTGCTGCTTTGCTGTTCAAAGACTAAATGCGCATAACGATGATGCGTTTAAGAATGGGTGTGTTTGCGCCGAAAAATTTGCTGTCACTCCAACTACGATGGGCCAATAGAAATCATCTTCTAAACCCCGCCCTCACGTGATTTTTGTGCCAAAAAGAAAAAACTTCCAAAAGCAAAACCTCTGATCCACAACCAAAAACACACACACACACACACACACACACACAGAGAAAACAGTGGATTAAAATGACTAAACTGAAAACCATAAGGGACTAATATAGATTAGTAAGATTTAATTTAAAAATATTTAGTTTATTTTTTAATTATAATTTTTTTATTATAGATTTTAGTTTTGCTTACAGTTTTCTTAAATTTTTCTATAGAATTTTAGTTTTTCTTTTGGATTGTCATTTTTTTTTGCTTTTGGATTTTAGTTATGCTTTTGGTTATCTTCTTTTTTGTTTGTGGATTTTGCTTTTACTTTTGTAGACTTTGGGCAGAAATCTCATTCCATACGTACGCGGCAAAATGCTGTTGTGAAACGATTGCCAAATTGTTTAAAAGATCGCGGCGATGATATGAAAACGAAACGAGTAACGCAAGGCCTTTTTATTGCTGTGCTTTTTCAGGCTGTCACTCCACACATTGAGCTGACACGTCACTAAGCCACAGTGTGAATAGATGTTTTTTTATTCTATTTTAATATTGGTCGACTTTATTTAAACAAATATGTAGGGTTTGGCTTTCTACATGTACAGCCATATTCTTGCTATGCAACAGTGAAAAAACAAAAAAAACAACGCAAGATTACTTTCTATAGACATAGGCTAGTGATTTATATTTGCATCTGAAACATCCCCGCGCCGGAATTCCGGCCCAGTGCTGGAGAACTTTAAAGTGGTCCTATTATGCAAATGTTCAGGTTCATACCTTTATTTAGGAGTTCTACTAGAATAGGTTTACACGTTTCAATGTTAAATAAAATTTATTTTCCCCAAACTGCCAGGATCTGCAGCACCTCTATTCACCCTCTGTCTGAAACGCTCTGTTTTAGCTCCTGTCTCTTTAAGGCCCCCCCCGAGGAGCCCAGTCCGCGCTGACGAAAACAGCATTTTCTCGACATGGCAAATCCACCTGGCCTCTGCTCTGACTGGCTCTGGTTGAGGGCGTGCCAAACATTATTCAAATGTTTGACTTTGTGACGTAGATAAGTTACGGAAGAAAACGCCGGACTACAAACGAGGCGTTTCAGGCAGTTCAGGGGCAGTGTTTTCTGTGAGAGAGAGTAGCTCCCTTTGGCGTGGACTATGGGCTTTGTAACCTTTCAGACCTTTTACATGCACAAAAAGCTATATAACATACTAAAGGAAAGGGAAAAACCCAAAAAGCATAATAGGTACCCTTTAAGCCCTGTAGATGAAAATATACCTGGTTAAGAGCAGAGTCGGTCTTTAGCTCCTGGTGGGTGGAGAACTGGATGAAGACGGGTGTGTTGCGAACTTGAGGCGTTACGGCTGCGTAGTAGTTCACCATGGTAACAGCAGCTTCTTCTGTCCCCAGCTCCAGGAAGGCCTTGCAGAAAAAGCATGACATTTGACCTTCAAGGGGCTATTTAGGAATTCACACTTGGCCGGTGGCCTCCAACGTCAGAATAGTTTTTCTTTTCACTTTGATTAAAAATATTTGTATGAAAGAGCCCTATAGGGTTATGGTATATATAAAAATGTCCTTCGACTCGTCTAGGTTAGGGTATAAATAGGAATAACCTTTGACCCGTCTGGGTTAGGGTATTTATAGGAATGACCTTCGACCCGTCTGGGTAAGGGTTAATGATGTCACGAGAACCAATACTTCGGTATCAAGTCGATGAAGTATGTAGGAGTTAATTTATTGTTTTGTTTTTTACCATGGTATGGAATTGTGAATTGTCGAATTTCACTGGTATTGGTATTGACTACTAAATTTCTGGTATTGTGACATTCCTAGTTAGGGTATATATAGGAATGACCTTCAACCCGTCTGGGTTAGGGTATATATAGGAATGATCTACGACCCATTTGGGGCTCACCTGGTTCTTCCCCTTGAGCATCAGAATGTTGGTGACCTTTCCAAAGGGGAGTCCCAGAGCGATAACCTCAGTCTCACTGACCTCACTGGGGAGCTTCCTGATGTGCAGCACTCTGGAGGGTGGGGCCTCATCTAGACGCTGCTTCTTACTGTCGCTGCCATTCGCTAGGACACACGTTTATTCCAGTTCACACCAGGTGCAATTTAACTGGCTATGTCATAGGTAAGCAGAGCAACAGTGATCCAGAAACAGAGTGAGCCATTACTTACAGATTGTCCTTCAGACTGTGTGTCAGTTAACATTACTATCCAAAGCGACTTAGAAAAAATAGTGCTTTCAACAAGAGAAGGTAAAAAAAACGCAAATCAGGTAGATAAAATCAGTGCATTCCTGAACCTAATCACCTATAATAGCTAAGCAAAGGCTATATTAAAGTGTATATACTGTATGGTGAGCATGAGAACAGAAGTTATATAGCAACAGGAAAACAGACTGATGTTATATAGCAACACGAAAACTGAAGTTAAATAGCAACAGGAAAACAGACTGATGTTATATAGCAACAGGAAAACTGAAGTTAAATAGCAACAGGAAAACAGAAGTTATATAGCTACAGTAAATCAGACTGATGTTATATAGTGAGCATGAAACTGAGTGCCCATAGGGAGATTGTTATTCAGCATTAATTTTGTTTCTTAGTGATTTGATGTAAACGAAATCGATTGGGCAATGCAAAAAACATTAAATTTGAATCAGGGAGCATCCACAGGCTGAGTGAGAGCTGGTCTTCAGATTCAGACGGGTACGCCACTCGAGTTGCACACTGTGCAGCGCTGCTATAGCCACTGGCACAAGGCTAACCCTAACCCTCAGGCACTGGTAACCCTACCCTAACCCTAACCCTAACCCTCAGGCTCTGGTAACCCTACCCTAACCCTAACCCTAACCCTCAGGCTCTGGTAACCCTACCCTAACCCTAACCCTCAGGCTCTGGTAACCCTACCCTAACCCTAACCCTCAGGCTCTGGTAACCCTACCCTAACCCTAACCCTAACCCTCAGGCTCTGGTAACCCTACCCTAACCCTAACCCTCAGGCTCTGGTAACCCTACCCTAACCCTAACCCTCAGGCTCTGGTAACCCTACCCTAACCCTAACCCTCAGGCTCTGGTAACCCTACCCTAACCCTAACCCTCAGGCTCTGGTAACCCTACCCTAACCCTAACCCTCAGGCTCTGGTAACCCTAACTCTAACCCTAACCCTCAGGCTCTGGTAACCCTACCCTAACCCTAACCCTCAGGCTCTGGTAACCCTACCCTAACCCTAACCCTAACCCTCAGGCACTGGTAACCCTACCCTAACCCTAACCCTCAGGCTCTGTTAACCCTAACCTAACCCTTACCCTCACCCTCAGGCTCTGGTAACCCTAACCTAACCCTAACCCTCAGGCTCTGGTAACCCTAACCCTAACCCTCAGGCTCTGGTAACCCTAACCTAACCCTAGGTAGTCAGTTTCCTCAGGCTCTGGTAACCCTAACCTAACCCTAGGTAGTCAGCTTCCTCTGGCTCTGGTAACCCTAACCTAACCCTAGGCAGTCAGCTTCCTCTGGCTCTGGTAAACCTAACATAACCCTAGGCAGTCAGCTTCCTCAGGCTCTGGTAACCCTAACCTAACCCTAGACAGTCAGCTTCCTCTGGCTCTGGTAAACATAAGCCTAGACAGTCAGCTTCCTCTGGCTCTGGTAACCCTAACCTAACCCTAGACAGTCAGCTTCCTCTGGCTCTAGTAACCCTAACCTAGCCCTAGGCCGTCAGCTTCCTCTGGCTCTGGTAACCCTAACCTAACCCTACCGAGCTATCTATGAATGGAACCGTCTACCGAGACAAATTAAACAAGAAAATAGGAGAAATAGATTTAAATGGTTATTAAAACAACATCTTGTGACTTGTGGCATTTGAAAAGTTTAAACTAGTTCAACGTTTGTGTTTTTGAGCAGAGAGAGAATGTGGTGAGATCTGTGCAGGATTTGGGTTTGGTGAAGAGGGTTATACATGTTCTATGTTGATGAATATTCTATGGAAAGGAGCTGTCTGTTTGATGATTATTCTATGGAAAGGAGCTGTCTGTTTGATGATTATTCTATGGAAAGGAGCTGTCTGTTTGTGTCTTGAGTCCATGTCTTGTATATATTCTTTTTGTAATATGTGTTGCATTGTCACAATCTATGTATGTCTGATTTGAGGACCCCAGGAAGAATAGCTGCTGCTATGCAGTAACTAATGGTGGATCCTCACAAACAAACACACACATTTATGGCCAACTTGTAATAATTTTCCCCTCTTTTAACAAGCAACATGTGTAATTCATGGCACAATTCAAACGGGATCAAAAGATAAGTTGTCTCACGCCAATGACTACCATACATATTTTTTACAAAATAAGGTCCCATGTTGGTGAGTCGTAACGAGAGGACTTACAGTGCATCCGGAAAGTATTCATACCCCTTCACTTTTTCCACATTTTATTATGTTACAACCTAATTCCAAAATGGATTAAATAAAAAAAAATTCTCAACATTCTACATACAATACCGCATAATGACAAAGTGAAAAAAGTTTTTTTTGAAATTTTTGCAAATGTTTTAAAACTAAAAAACTAAAATATCACATGTACATAAATATTCACACCCTTTGCTGTGACACTCAAAATTAAGCCAGGGCCATCCCGTTTCCACTGATAATCCTTGAGATGTTTCTACAACTTGATTGGAGTCCACCTGTGGTAAATTCAATTGATTGGACATGATTTGGAAAAGCACACACCTGTTTATATAAGGTCCCACAGTTGACAGTGCATGTCAGAGCACAAACCAAGTTATGAAGTCCAAGGAATTGTCTGTAGACCTCCGAGACAGGATTGTATCGAGGCACAGATCTGGGGAAGGGTACAAAAACATTTCTGCAGCACTGAAGGTCCCAACGAGCACAGTGGTCTCCATCATTAGCAAATGGAAGAAGTTTGGAACCACCAGGACTCTTCCTAGAGCTGGCCGCCCGGCCAAACTGAGCAATCGGGGGAGAAGGGCCTTGGTCAGGGAGGTGACCAAGAACCCGATGGTCACTCTGACAGAGCTCCAGTGTTCCTCTGTGGAGATGGGAGAACCTTCCAGAAGGACAACCATCTCTGCAGCACTCCACCAACCAGGCCTTTACGGTAGTGGCCAGACGGAAGCCACTCCTCAGTAAAAGGCACATGACAGCCCCCATGGAGTTTGCCAAAAGGCACCTAAAGGACTCTCAGACCATGAGAAACAAAATTCTCTGGTCTGCTGAAACCAAGATTTAACTCTTTGGCCTGAATGCAAAGCGTCATGTCTGGAGGAAACCAGGCACTGCTCATCACCTGGCCAATGCCATCCCTACAGTGAAGCATGGTGGTGGTAGCATCATGCTGTGGGGGTGTTTTTCAGCGGCAGGAAAGATGAACGGAGGAAAGTACAGAGAGATCCTTGATGAAAACCTGATCCAGAGCGCTCTGGACCTCAGACTGGGGCGAACGTTCACCTTCCAACAGGACAACGACCCTAAGCACACAGCCAAGATAACAAAGGAGTGGCTTTGGGACAAGTCTGTGAATGTCCTTGAGTGGCCCAGCCAGAGCCCAGACTTGAACCCGATTGAACATCTTTGGAGAGATCTGAAAATGGCTGTGCACTGATGCTCCCCATCCAACCTGATGGCGCTTGAGACGATCTGCAAAGAAGAATGGGAGAAACTGCCCCAAAATAGGTGTGCCAAGCTTGTAGCATCATACTCAAGAGGACTTGAGGCTGTAATTGCTGCCAAAGATGCTTCAACATAGTATTGAGTAAAGGGTGTGAATACTCATGTACATGGGATATTTTATGTTTATTTTTAATACATGTGCAAAAAATTCTAAAAAACTTTTTTCACTTTGTCATTATGCGGTATTGTGTGTAGAATGTTGAATTTTTTTTTATTTAATCCATTTTGGAATTAGGCTGTAACATAATAAAATGTGGAAAAAATGAAGGGGTATGAATACTTTCCGGATCCACTGTATGCTCTCTTTATTGATAATGGTTAGGGTTATGCCTCATACTGGAATGAGTGCTGCAGAGTATATATACAGTGTGTTCTCACCGGTCAGAGAGCTGGGACTGCTACCATACATGTTCAGCTCATCAGAGCTTCTCTGAAAAACACAACATACAGATGGCCCTTTAGTTTAGAGCTGCACTAAACAACCCTTTGAGTGATGTGTGACCCAACTTCAAACCAGATCAACAGCATGGATAAAAGAAATGCTGTGCAGCTTACCTTCACACCAACAGCAACATCACTGCAGAGCAGAGCCCAGCATTGAGAGGGGGACATTTAGGAAGTTATTCCATTAATAAAAAACAATGAATATAAACACATAAAAGAATGACCATCAATGTAATTCTTTGTCTAGGCTTATAGAGAGCTAAAATATATATTTATTTCACAAATTGCATTTACTATGTTCCCCGTTTTCAGTTCTATAGGTTTTTAATGTTTTCTATTTCGGCAGCCTTTACCATTTAGCTTAACAACAAACATTCTGACGTTTGAGGGAAGAAGTGACTGGCAGATTTAATTCATGAATGTAGGAATTTACCATTAATGTGGATGAAACATCCTATAGCTGAATTATGCAATTCATAACTTGCTATCCAATCGTTGCAAATTGAAAAGGTTATGTATTATTCCATATCTGCCCTGGTGCATTGGTGGAGTCAGTCTCCTCCATTTTCTGGTCTGGAATCAGTACTATCTAGCTCAGCAGCCAGGGGGGCAGCGCTACATAGCCGCTAACCGCTAACCCTACTCAGCTAGCCTAGATCAGTGATTACCCACCCAGTCGAGGTATTTATTATTAATAATAATAATAATAATAATAATAATTAATTTTATTTTGTTTTTAGCACTTTTCTCGAGACTCAAAGCGCTTTCACACAAATTGGTCTCCAATTAATATCACAGAATGAACTACGAATGGACCGACAGTTATCAAACAACACTCAGTCTGAGTGATACCACGGCAGCCAATTTGCGCCAGACTTGCTCACCCAACATATTACGACAGACTTGCTTAGGACATAGGACACACAGACCGACTCCAGGTGAATTGGCAGTGACTGGTCAGGGCACTGGTAGGAGAATGGAGCATGTGTTTTTGATGGTGGGAGGAAACCGGAGTACCCGGAGGAAACCCACACAAACACGGGGAGAACATGCAAACTCCGCACAGAAAGGCCATTGAGCCTTGGGTCAAGGTGGGGTTTGAACCCAGGACCTTCTTGCTGTGAGGCTGCTAACCACTGAGCCACCGTGCTGCCCAATCTTCCCAGTTTTTATCACACCTGGTGTAATTAGTCACATACAGCTAGGCCTTCACTAGGGAAGATCCAATTCCTGGCATGACCGGATTGGGAACCACTGACCTATATATTGGGAGAAATTACTAAAACTTAATTTGTGCAGTACATATTTTTAAGTTTAGTTTACCATCCTCATCAACCCTGCCAGGCTGCAAACACGGAGTAGAAATATCCTATTCACCAACAGGTGTTCTGACAATTTGCACCTCCCCTCAGAACGGGCTTCCCGGTAGCACATATTATCAAATACAACTGAAAATTTTAAACAAATGCAACTAAAAAATTGAGCCTCCCCTCCAAATGGGATACCTCAATTGAATAGTATGAGGAAGCCTATTTTGACAGGGAGAAATTACTGCTCAGAATGCGCTACCTTGTGTTTTGAAGTAAATGCATACACATTAAAGACCAGGTAGCCCATATTGACTGGGAGAAATTACCGCTCATAATGCGCATGCGCAGTTTGCAAAGGTAGCCCATCCTGAGGGGAGTCTCAGAATTTCAGAACACCGGCTTGGCAATCGACGCTGTTCGGAGGCCAAGAATTATTACTATTCATAATTTCACCATTCGTTCCTATTCTACAACAACCCCCATCAACAGAGCTCCCCAATTCAGAATGCCCTATAATCCCATTTAATTTGACAATTCACCCACAAGTGGGCTCGGATATTCTAAAAACATGGTTTACAATGATTTATTTAACAACGGGTGAACAATGTGAAACCTTCAATGGAAGAGTTCCCTGATATAGCTGCCTACCTAGTAACCTTTCTTGGTGGATTAGCCTAATTACATGAACGGTAGTTTGATGGCATGGCTCACCATACATACCAACCACCGTCAATTCTGATGATCAATTGTGAACATCCCTCTAAATTGGTATTTTGCGAATGGCATATCGAATAGTTTTACAGTGGTGATTTTCAGAGGCGACTTGTAGGCACTGCCTACTAGGCAGACAAAAGGGACGCCGCGCAGCAACTGCAACAAAGCGACACCGGCTCCTACTTATCGAGTATCAGTTGGGAAAATGCTTTTGTCTACCACGCCATCTATGTTGAAATGAGACCCATGCACGAGCTCGTGATTTACAGTTATATAATGAATATGGAATCAGTTAACATTACAACTAAATATTGAAAAACAGCCGGCTGAGCTCAGACTACATAGCTAACGCTAACGTTACCCTGATCTGCAATAGCCTGCGATAGCCTAGTGCATTTTGAGGCCTGACCCGTGCGCTGCCTTGACGATCACATTACAAAAAGCATGACTGTCAGCATCTGTTCTTAAATTGTTACTTACCCGTCCATTTTTTTTAGGGTTATAGCAATAACGTTAATTTTCAGCTGAGTGCCAGGCAAAATGGATGCAACCGTAAAAGCGAAAAAAAATCTTATATCGCAAAAAACCGAACACTGCCGAGTTAAACAGAGCTGTGCTTCATGGTACAGACTGCGTTGCATTCGGAGTAGACTACGGCGGGGTCCGTTGACCTAACGTCTACTTCCGCCGCGCTAATTCAAAATCTCCAAAACTACAAGAGTATAATTGTTTTAAAAAATATTTAATAAACTTATTCAGTAGAGAAAGTAATTGTGTTTACAGTTACATCTGACCGCATTGGCACAGTGCCACATCACATCTTTGCTTTTTGGGATCTTATAGCACTAACGGCACTACAATAATCCTACATTTAAAAAAAACAGACTATACTAACTAATATGCAATCGTGATGAAGTATCGGGGGAAAAAACAAAGCCACTCATGTCAGTCATTAAACCGAGGTTGACTGCAGGGTGCACTCTTTTAAGTTTCAGTTATTTACAGGTGATTCTTACGAGCAAAGTACACACAAAGTACACACGGCTAATGGCAAATGTTCGTTTGGCTACAGTTTACGAGACGATTAGGCTATTATTATTGAAAAATTGTTGAATATATCCTTCTGAAGAATTTTTTAAGATGTCGATTTGGTAGGCCCATATATCATAATAACTGCTCTTTTTGTGATGAACACATTGAAACAACAGATCATTAATTTTATGAATGTAAATTTGCTAGTAAATTTGGTTTTATTTCTCTGAATTAACAAAAGAAAATGTGATTTTTGGTGTTTATATGGAAGATAGTATGCAAGACTTAGCGATCAACACAATTATTGTTCTTGGAAAGTTCTTTTTACAGAAGAATAGATTTCTGAAATCACAACCAAAGTTTGTCACTTTTCACAAGGAACTGTGTCATTATTTCTCATCACAAGTAAAATGCTTTGAAACTATGTAATTTAGTTGAATAATTTAAAATTGCAGAAAACCCCTAAATTCTTATACATGTTTTTTGTATAATTAATTGTTTTTTAAAAATGTATTTTTATTTTTTTATTTATTCTTTTATTTTTCTTTCTATCTCCCCTCTTTCCGTTATATTGTCTTGTTCAATGTTTAATATGTAATTTAATATGTAATTTAATATGTAATTTAATATGTGATTGTTACATGTCGCTTGTCTGGTGTCTGATGAAGAAAAAGTTCTATATTGTACCGTGCCATTTATGTTTTGTAAAGATCTTAAAAAGTTAATACAAAATAAAATAAAATTTAAAAAACATAACTTTTTAAATAGTGATATTGTATTTAGTGAGTAAAGGACTTGTATAGGCCTACTTACTTATACTCGCGATTTAGTAGGCTATACAACTGTCCAGCTGACAACAGACACATTTCGAATGAAATCTTTAATTACAAATTTGTGTAAATGTTGAGCTAAGTAAGTAAGATGAAGACCGACTGAAATAAAAACTAAAACACTGTAATCTTTGCAGTAATCTTCTCACGTCTGTAGAATTATTGTGGCTAAAACTCACCGTCCAGACACGTTCTACTTTAATTGGCAGCAGTGGCGCAAATTGGTGCTTTGTCATATGGCAGTGCCCCCTTGCGCCCAATGGCGGTACAGCAATTGTGGAATATTATTCAATGCGATGGTCACTTTTGGAAATTCATCACAAAAAAAAAAATCAAAACTTAGAGGTGACAGCCATGTATGTTTAGATTTCACTGGTTTTCCCTCTGGGTCGTAGCGCTCCATCCCCTCTGTCATGTTGAAAAAGTGCATCAGCAGCCGACGCATGTTCCAATTCCAAACATGTTGGTGTTGACCCAAACATCTGATTTTGGACAGTTATTCAACTAAGTCTATGACTTTTTTATAAACATATTTTGATGTTCACTGCCTCAATATAACCTTGTGTCTGTCCTATGTTTATTGCACTTCAAATTTTATGTTGTACTATTTTAACTGTATATTCTTTGCCATCCATGTACGGTGATCTTCAGTGTCTAGAAAGGCGCCTTTAAATTAAATGTATTATTATTATTGAACTATTATACTATGTTTTTTTAACCGTTATTTTGAAATTGAGCAACTCCAGTCCTATGACCGTGTCTTGGTCAGGGCACTGACTGGAGGAGTAGCCCTAAACATGTTTTTATGGTGGTGGGAGGAAACCGGAGCACTCGGCGGAAACCCATACAAACACGGGGAATACATGCGAACTCCACACAGAAAGGACCTGGATCGGCCGGGGTTCAAACCCAGGACCTTCTTGCTAACCACTGAGGCACCGTATTGCCCATCTGTATTGTTTGTCTGTTCAGCGATTTGGATTTTTGTGTCTAGAAATGTGCTACATCAAATGCAATAAATTATTATTATTATTACTTAGTTTAGAGAAGAAAAAAAAAATCTCTTTCTTGAATGCAGTGTACATAAATATGTAAAAACCATTACCAGGCAATATTGTCCCAATGTTTTGACCCTATTGGGTGTTATACTGACTTCTAACCTGGCCTGACTCCGAGGGCAGTAAGGCTGTATACTGACTTCTAACCTGGCCTTACTCCGAGGGCAGTAAGGCTGTATACTGACTTCTAACCTGGCCTTACTTAGAGGGCAGTAAGGCTGTATAATGACTTCTAACCTGGCCTTACTCAAAGGGCAGTAAGGCTGTATAATGACTTCTAACCTGGTCTTACTCAGATGGCAGTAAGGGTGTATAATGACCTCTAAACTGGCCTTACTCAGAGGGCAGTTCTAAGGAGAGCATAATCACAAAAAGGCGTTGTCTATGGTTGCTAAATAAAAACTTTATTTTTGGTGATTATATCATTTGAATGGAGGGAAATCATGCAAATAAACATGTTAAATAATTTTAAACATCACTTTTTGTCCACTGGAAAATGAAATGGTTTGACACTTGTGCGGATTAGTTACAATATGGTACAGAAAACATAATTCAAAACGTTTTAAAAACACAATGCCACAATCAAATATTAAATATGTTATGTTGAATTAAATATTCAATATTGGCCTTTGATTTACGTTGGGGAAAGTATGTGTAGGATTCTCGTTCCTTATTGGCCAGTTGTTCAGCCCTTTTCATTAGTCTTTTTGCTGATTGGTTATCAATCCTGCTTCCCAGCGCTGTGCCATAGCATTCTGTCGTCTTGGTAAGGAGGAGAGGGATGAAGGAAACTGGGGAGAGAGAGACTTACCTAAAGCACTGAGGTCATAACCATGACAACAGTAGAGGATGAACAGATGATGGAATGAAGCAAAAAAAAGACATGAATGGCTTGAATGGAATGAATAAAAGATTTAAATGATTCTGAGTGATTTAAAGACAAGTGGTTAGAAAGGTAAACAGATGGATGCAGTCTGATTCTGTACGGTTTTACAAGAGACAGTGAGTCCAAAAATAATAACAGATTTAATTTATACAGCACTTTTTTAAAACCCAAAGAGGCTTAAGCTGAAACACGCACCTTAACTTAACTGAACTTAACTGAGCCAACTGTCTGTGATGCACAGTACATCAGTACATCATTATGAATGTATCTAGAAAAGTGCTATACAAGTTGAATCTATTATTATTATTATTATTATTATTATTATTATAATCACAGACAACTCCGATGTCCAGTGGATGAGTGTGGATGTGTGTGATATACAGTGCATGAGTGTGATATACAGTGGATGTGTGTGATATACAGTGCATGAGTGTGATATACAGTGGATGAGTGTGTGTGATATACAGTGGATGTGTGTGATATACAGTGGATGAGTGTGTGTAATATACAGTGGATGTGTGTGATATACAGTGGATGTGTGTGATATACAGTGGATGAGTGTAATATACAGTGGATGTGTGTGGATGAGTGTGATATACAGTGGATGAGTGTGGATGAGTGTGATATACAGTGGATGTGTGTGGATGAGTGTGATATACAGTGGATGTGTGTGGATGCACCTAATAACATGGTGGCTGCAAGAGAGGTGTAGCTAAACAATAAACACCAATAAGAACATGGCTGCAATGTGGAGGCTATACTACATTACATTATCTTGCGTTTAGCAGGCCACCAGGGGTAAGGATACATTCTAAAAAATACTGGTGCTTCAGAGGTTCTTTATTCGTTCTAATGGTTCTACATGGAACCCCCAGTGTTTTAGAACCTTTGTAGAACACCAAATGGTGTTTATTGTTTCAATGTCAAACCCGTCCACTAGAAACCTTCTGAGATTCCATATACCGTAGAATCAAAAGTGGTTGCCCAAGGAACCCCTTTGAGGTTCTATGTAGAACCACATGGATCCATAAAATATAATGAGAACCATATGGCTCCATTTAGAACCTTTAGTAGGCAGGACAAAATAATTTTCACGTTTTTTAAAACAAGTGATTAGACTGTCAAATTTTCCGATTTTATGTCATTTAGTAAATATTTGTGAATAAAATAAATTAATAAATTGTTAGTATGTCTAAAATATATAGTGTTAGTGTCGAAAAAATATTTTAAATTTTACCGAGTTGATACTTCCGTGTAGCCAACCGCAGTTTTTAAAAAGCAAAAACTTCCTATGGCCAACTTTGACATTAGTTTACTTCTTTATCATGAAATAATATATATGCTGCCAAAGATGCTTTGAAAAACTCACTGCCTATACAGTTATATCATGGTCGTTTACCTAAATTAAGGCTACAATATTAAAAATGTGTACTCTGAAAACCATGAACGTGTCAAACTACTTCGCTTTTTTAGGATGCGGTCCTTAGGCTACAAAATTTACCCAGATACCCTATGCTTGCAACTGCATTTGTACACGCATAATCAGTGCCAGATATTCAGCATGTCGAAAAAGCAATTCAGAACAATCTCAGGAAAATATAGATCCCATTGCAAGATCATTGCTCAATATTATTTGTGCATTTCTGCTTATTTAGCCTATTTAGCTGCAATTAACAGGCATGTTCTCTCGTTGAAATACAATAGTTTTCCCTGCCTCCCCCCACAGTTCTCGCCCAATCGTGCTTGCAAAAGTCACAACTCTGCCCAACAAACTCCTATATTATATGTAATTTATAATGATGATGATCTGGAATTTTCAGCTGTCTAATTCCATACGACTTTTGGAAGTAGCTGATCTGCTCATTTCTGCAGTCTGCTCTGCAAACTTAAACTACACAATACAACATCTGACAATACATTTGTTTTCTTGATGCACTGACTTTTCATGCTCATAACAAATCCAGGAAAACAAACATAAAAGGAAAAGTCCAGCTTTTCTCGCAGCAATTGATAGAATACCTCAAACTCTTATCATGCACATTAAGTTTTTTATTAGCAGAAGTATTTCAAATAAAAAGTTTTTCAAATTCGCTAGATGCAGTAATATAGGCTTAATTGCTTTGATACTTAAAATGACCCCGCTACAGTGAAGAGTCCAACTACTAGATTGATTCTTAGCATGGTACATATAGCGTTACCAATGTGTGCATCAAATACATTCACAAATGTAGGCCTACGTAATAGTAGCCAAACTGACTGACATAACCACACATAGAACAATGAAAATATGTCTCGCTTTATATTTTTGAATCAATGCAACTGAAATCTAAACCAAAACAAACTTGCTAGCAAGCCATAGTGGAGAATGACGTTTGTTTTACCGCTCTCCTGAAGAGGTGAAGGCACGGAAAACTTTGAGGGAGCAGATGTTTTTTTTGCCTTGGATCAACATATATATATGTTTTGCCTGAATATCTTCCAGAGGCCTTGGTCTAGTCAGAGTAGAAAGGCCGCGATGTCTTGTTCTTGATTTCCCTTACACTTTGTATTCCTATGCTTTCAACAATGTATTGTTTTTATTTTCTATTTACATACAGATGTTGCCCTCTCCGGGAACCATCACCTTATCGTGGTGGAGAGGTTTGTGTGTCCCTATGAACCTGGGGGCTGTGTTGTCTGGAACCTTGTGTTCCTGTTAGGGTCTCCCATGGCAAATTGGTCTCGGGCGAGGGGCCGGACAAAGAATGGTTCAAAAACCCTCATGGAAAGAACAAAAAGAGAGGATGATACCCGGCCCGGAGGAAGCCCAGGGTCCCCTTCTGGAGCCAGGCCCAGGAGGAGGACCCGTCAGCGAGCGCCTGGTGGCCGGGCTTAGCCCGAAAAAGCAACGTGGACAACACCAACATTTTTCCTTCTCCGTCCCGTGGGCTCACCACCCGCGGGAAAAACCAAGGGGGTCGGGTGCGCTGCCAGAAAGGTGGCAGTGAAGGCAGAGGTTTTCGACGGATCGGACCCGGGTGGCAGAGGCTGGCTTTGGGGACGTGGAAGGTCACCTCTCTGGGAGGGAAGGAGCCGGAGCTTGTGAGGGAGGTGGAGCGCTACCAGCTGGATCTGGTGGGGCTTACCTCTTCGCACAGCCTCGGCTCTGGAACCTCACTCCTGGATAGGGGTTGGACTCTATTCTTCTCCGGAGTTCCCCAGGGTGTGAGGCGCAAGGCTGGTGTGGGGATACTCACAAATCCCCGGCTAAGTGCCTCTATGTTGGAGTTCACCCCAGTGGACGAGAGGGTCGCCTCCCTACGCCTGCGGGTCATGGGGGGGAAAACTCTGACTGTTGTCTGTGCCTATGCACCGAACAGCAGTTCGGAATATTCGGCCTTTTTGGAGACCCTGGATGGAGCCTTGTATGGGGCTCCTGAGGGGAACTCCGTAGTCTTGCTGGGGGACTTCAACGCACATGTGGGCAATGATGGAGACACTTGGAGAGGCATGATTGGGAGGAACGGCCTCCCTGATCTGAACCTGAGTGGTGGCTTGTTATTGGACTTCTGTGCTAGTTATGGAATGCCCATAACAAACACCATGTTCGAACATAAGGATGCTCATAAGTGTACCTGGTACCAGAGACCCTAGGCAGAAGGTCGATGATCGATTTTGTTATCGTATCATCGGACCTGAGGCCATATGTTTTGGACACTCGGGTGAAGAGGGGGGCGGAGCTGTCAAATGATCACCATCTGGTGGTGAGTTTGGTCAGGTGGCGGGGGAAGCCTCTGGACAGACCTGGTAAGCCCAAACGTGTAGTGCGGGTGAACTGGGAACGTCTGGAGGGGTCCCCGGTCCGGGAGGCCTTCAACTCACACCTCCGGCGGGGCTTCTCTGGCATCCCTGTGGAGGCTGGGGGCATTGAACTGGAGTGGGCGATGTTCAAAGCCTCCATTGCTAAAGCTGCGTCTGAGAGCTGTGGTCTCAAGGTCTTAGGTGCCTCAAGGGGCGGTAACCCTCGAACATCCTGGTGGACACCGGTGGTCAGGGGAGCCGTCCGATTGAAGAAGGAGGCCTTCCGGGATATGTTATCCCGGGAGACTCCGGAGGCAGTTGCAAGGTACCGACAGGCCCGAAGGACTGCAGCCTCGGCCGTGGCAGAGGCAAAGCAGCGGGTGTGGGAGGAGTTCGGAGAAACCATGGAGAAGGACTTTCGGTTGGCACCAAAGCGGTTCTGGAAGACCATCCGACACCTCAGGAGGGGAAAGCAGGGAACCATCCAAGCTGTATACAGTAAGGATGGGACGCTGTTGACCTCAACTGACAAGGTGATTGGGAGGTGGAAGGAACACTTTGAGGAACTCCTGAACCCGACAAACCCACCCTCTATAGTAGAGGCAGAGCTGGAGGATGATGGGGGATCAGCATCAATTTCCCTGGCGGAGGTCACTGAGGTAGTCAAACAACTCCACAGTGGCAAAGCCCCAGGGGTTGATGAGATCCGCCCAGAAATGCTGAAGGCTCTGGGTGTTGAGGGACTGTCATGGATGACACGTCTTATCAACATTGCGTGGAAGTCGGGGACAGTACCTAAGGAGTGGCAGACCGGGGTGGTGGTTCCACTGTTCAAAAAGGGGGACCGGAGAGTGTGAGGCATCACATTACTCAGCCTCCCCGGGAAAGTATACTCCAGGGTGCTGGAAAGGAGGGTTCGACCGATAGTCGAACCTCGGATTGAGGAGGAACAATGCGGTTTCCGGCCTGGTCGTGGAACAACGGACCAGCTTTTTACCCTCGCGAGGATCTTTGAGGGGGCCTGGGAGTATGCCAATCCGGTCTACACGTGTTTTGTGGATTTGGAGAAGGTGTATGATCGTGTTCCCGGGAGATACTGTGGGAGGTGCTGCGAGAGTATGGGGTGAGGGGGTCTCTACTCAGGGCCATCCAATCTCTGTACTCCCAAAGCGAGAGCTGTGTCCGGGTTCTCGGCAGTAAGTCGGACTCGTTTCCGGTGAGGGTTGGCCTCCTCCAAGGCTGCGCTTTGTCACCTATCCTGTTTGTGATATTCATGGACAGGATCTCACGGCGTAGCCGCGGGGGAGGGGGGCTGCGGGTTGGTGGGCAGAGGATTGCATCACTGCTTTTTGCAGATGATGTGGTCCTGATGGCATCATCGGTCTGCGACCTGCAGCACTCATTGGATCGGTTCGCAGCCGAGTGTGAAGCGGCTGGGATGAGGATCAGCACCTCCAAATCTGAGGCCATGGTTCTCAGCAGGAAACCGATGGATTGTCTACTCCAAGTAGGGAATGAGTCTTTACCCCAAGTGAAGGAGTTCAAGTATCTCGGGGTCTTGTTCTCGAGTGAGGGGAAAATGGAACGAGAGATGGGCCGGCGAATTGTAGCAGCGGGTGCGGTATTGCAGTCGCTTTATCGCACCGTTGTGATGAAGAGAGAGCTGAGCCAGAAGGCAAAGCTCTCAATCTACCGGTCTATCTTCGTTCCTACTCTCACCTATGGTCATGAAGGGTGGGTCATGACCGAAAGAACGAGATCGCGGATACAAGCGGCGGAAATGAGTTTCTCCGGAGGGTGGCTGGCATCTCCCTTAGGGATAGGGTGAGAAGTTCAGCCATTCGTGAGGGACTCGGAGTAGAGCCGCTGCTTCTTTGCGTAGAAAGGAGCCAGTTGAGGTGGTTCGGGCATCTAGTAAGGATGCCACCTGGCCGCCTCCCTAGGGAGGTTTTCCAGGCACGTCCAGCTGGGCGGAGGCCGCGGGGCAGACCTAGGACCAGGTGGAGGGATTATATCTCCACACTGGCCTGGGAACACCTTGGAATCCCCCAGTCAGAGCTGGTAAATGTGGCCCGGGAAAGGGAAGTTTGGGATGCCCTGCTGGAACTGCTACGTCCGCGACCCGACCCCGGACAAAGCGGATGAAGATGATGATGATGATGATGATGATACAGATGTTGCAGTAGTAATAATTAACTAAACAATTCAGGTGATTTTACAGTTTTCATGTGTAGCCAAAATAGCTTTTTGGTGTGGTATGGTATATAACCATTTAAGATTTGAATATGGGGCTCTATGGAACAATATGGGGCAACATTGAACTGTTTGGGGTTCTAATATGGGGCCACATTGAACCTTTTGGGGTTTCAATATGGGGCCACATTGAACCTTTTGGGGTTCTAATAGGGGGATACATTGAACTGTGTGGGGTTTCAATAGGGGGCAACTTTGAACCTTTTGGGGATTTAATATGGGGCCACAATAAACTGTTTGAGGTTCTAATAGGGGGCAACATTGAACTGTTTGGGGTTTCAAAAGGGGGCCACATTGAACTGTTTGGGGTTCTAATAGGGGGCAACATTGAACCTTTTGGGGTTTCAATAGGGGGCAACATTGAACTGTTTGGGGTTTTATTATGGGGCCACATTGAACCTTTTGGGGTTTTAATACAGTGTCTCATTTAGTGGTTCTTTGTGGAATCATTTGGGGCTGTTGTGTGGTGCTGTATGGAACCTTTAAGGATACAAATATGGGGCCACATAGTACTAAAAACTGACATGGTTCCATGTAGAACCATGTGAGGTTCTAAATATTTCATGAGAAAAAAACCATTTGGTTCTTAAAAGGTGCTATGAACCCTTCGATAAAGGTCGACATTGAAACATTTGGAACTTGTGCCAAATAGAACCAAACAGTGGTGGCCTTATGATTACAAACCAAAGAAACCTTTTTGGTTCTGTAAAGAACCTTTTTTTTTAGAGTGTAGGGTAAAGGTCAGGGTTTAAATTTTTTGTGGGCCTACATTACAATAACTACCATTTAGAAGGCCACCGGTAAGTGCATCACCTGAGAGGGGAGATAGAAAAAGGCCCTTAATTTAACTTACTTTATGGTCACATGACAGGCTGGAGCGGTCCAACTTGCGTGTCCTGGAGGGGGAGCTGGGGGAGGAGACACACCTGTCCGGAACATCTGGAACTGGGAGAAACCAATCACTCATATGCAAGCAGGGAGAAAGCATTCCCTATCCATTCTCTTTTCCAGATTAAATAGTGATTTACTTTAAAAATAAAATACTTCCAATAAGTAAAACACATATATATGACCATAATGGGTGTTCGACAGGTTGCTCATAGAAAACCTTTTGTTTCTCCAAACTCAAAACATTCCTTGAGAACTGCCTTGTGAGACTTGGACCTCTTTGATGCATGTTTACAATGTGTTTCTTATGGTTAATGGTTGGTTTATTAGTTTCACAGTTACACATTTAAGTTAGGTAGTGCAGCGGATGGGATCATCGGGGATAGGGGTAAGGTTAGTGCAGACACTTTATTCAGTATTTGGTCATTCCTGACTGTACCTGCTGATTGGTTGTCGGGAAGGACTCTAGCTGCTGATTGGAAGCTGAGGCTGTCATTCAGGGCTGGAGACACCAGTACAGTGTCATATCTCTCTCTTTCTCCTCCTCTCATCCAGCCTTGCTCTGTCCTTCTCTTCCATTCCTCATCCCTTCTTCTCCTCCATTCTTCCTCCCTCTGTCTCCTCCACTCCTCTTCTCTCTGCCGCACCATGCGGATCTCCTGCTCCACCAGCGATTGGCTGCTGAGTGAGCGCAGCTTGAAGAAGGGATTGGTGGAGAAGGTGCTCTGCTGCGTTTCCACGGCACTGGGGGCGGAGCTAAGACAGAACTCTGAGGCGCTGCGTATGATCACATTGGTGGTCTCCAAGATGATGACGTTGGAGCTGTCTGAGCTGGGCCAATCAGAGAAGCTACTGGGGGACAGTAGGCGTGGCCTGGAGCCAGGGTGGGAATCCGGTTCCAGAATGATAACATTATTGGCTGACATCTCGTGATAGACAGGTCCTCGGTTGGTCGGGGAGGGAGAGAGGGAGAAGGTGGGTGGTCTGGGTTGCCAGTTCCCCCCCTCCCCCTTCACGCTAGCCTCCAGCCTTCCTCTCTCCCTCCGATGTCTTTCCTCTCTGTCTAGAGTCACACGGATCTCCCTCTCCACCGTGCTCTCTGGCTCCTCCCAGGGGGCTCTGCTGCTGGCCTCATCCAGCCCAGAGTCCTCTGAACCGGGGCTGAGTGTGGGTGGAAGGTGGGTCAGGTGGGCCTGGAGGCTGGGTGGCTGTTGGTGCTGTCTGCTGCCAAGTCGGGGACTTCTTACGGGGGGATAGAGAGAGTTGTGAGATGCCCCTGACCCTTGACCTCTGACCCCTGGCTGGGGGAAAGGCTGACCTTTGGTCTCCTCCTCCATCTTCCTCCACTGTTGCCGTGCCAACATGAAGTCCAGGTGTTCTGTAAAGACGTTCTGGCTGTGGCTCTCCTCAGGAACCTGAGCACAGAACCACAACCAGATCAAACATCACTTAGAGGTAGCTGTCTGATGGACCGAACCATCAGGGTTAGGTAGCTGTCTGGTGGACCCAACCATCAGGGTTAGTTAAGAGTTAGCTGTCTGATGGACCGAACCATCAGGGTTAGTTAAGAGTTAGCTGTCTGATGGACCGAACCATCAGGGTTAGTTAAGAGTTAGCTGTCTGATGGACCTGTACATCAGGGTTAGTGTGAGTTAGCTGTCTGATGGACCGAACCATCAGGGTTAGTGTGAGTTAGCTGTCTGATGGACCGAACCATCAGGGTTAGTGTGAGTTAGCTGTCTGATGGACCTGTACATCAGGGTTAATTTGAGTTAGCTGTCTGATGGACCTGTACATCAGCATTAGTTTGAGTTAGCTGTCTGATGGACCTGTACATCAGGGTTAGTGTGAGTTAGCTGTCTGATGGACCTGTACATCAGGGTTAGTGTGAGTTAGCTGTCTGATGGACCTAACCATCAGGGTTAGTTTGAGTTAGCTGTCTGATGGACCTATACATCAGGGTTAGGTAGCTGTCTGGTGGACCCAACCATCAGGGTTAGTTTGAGTTAGCTGTCTGATGGACCTATATCTCAGGGTTAGTTAGCTGTCTGATGGACCTATACATCAGGGTTAGTGTGAGTTAGCTGTCTGATGGACCTGTACATCAGGGTTAGTGTGAGTTAGCTGTCTGATGGACCTGTACATCAGGGTTAGGTAGCTGTCTGATGGACCTATACATCAGGGTTAGGTAGCTGTCTGATGGACCTATACATCAGGGTTAATTTGAGTTAGCTGTCTGATGGACCTATATATCAGGGTTAATTTGAGTTAGCTGTCTGATGGACCTATACATCAGGGTTAGTTAGCTGTTTGATGGACCTATACATCAGGGTTAGCTAGCTGTCTGATGGACCTATACATCAGGGTTAGTTAGCTGTTTGATGGACCTATACATCAGGGTTAGCTAGCTGTCTGATGGACCTATAGATCAGGGTTAGGTAGCTGTCTGATGGACCTATACATGAGGGTTAGGTAGCTGTCTGATGGACCTATACATCAGGGTTAGGTAGCTGTCTGATGGACCTATACATCAGGGTTAATTTGAGTTAGCTGTCTGATGGACCTATACATCAGCATTAGTTTGAGTTAGCTGTCTGATGGACCTATACATGAGGGTTAATTTGAGTTAGCTGTCTGATGGACCTATACATGAGGGTTAATTTGAGTTAGCTGTCTGACGGACCTATACATGAGGGTTAATTTGAGTTAGCTGTCTGATGGACCTATACATGAGGGTTAATTTGAGTTAGCTGTCTGATGGACCTATACATCTTACTCTTATGAATAAAACAGATTTATTGCGAGTAAAACAAACAGACCTTTCGCTCTAATTCAGAAGAGCTGGTTGAAGACCAGAGTGATGGAGAGCGCATAAGAGCCTCCTTTCTCTGTTCCACCTCTTCTCCAACCTTCTCTTCTTTTGTCTCCTCTTCCAGTTTCTTTTTTTTCTCCTTCACATCCTCCTCCACTTCTTCCCTCTCTGTCTCCTCCTCCACTCCCTCCCTCTCTCCTTTCCTCTCTACTTCCTCCTCCACTCCCTCCCTGTCTCCTTTCCTCTCTACTTCCTCCTCTAGCCCTTCCCTCTCTCCTTTCCTCTCTACTTCCTCCTCTAGCCCTTCCCTCTCTCCTTCCTCCTCCACTCCTTCTCTCTCTACTTCCTCCTCCACTCCTTCTCTCTCTCCTTCCTCCTCCACTCCTCTCTCTCCTTCCTCCTCCACTCCTCTCTCTCCTTCCTCCTCCACTCCTCCCCTCTCTCCATCTTCCTGTCCCTCTTCCTGTAGACTGCAGTCTCCCGCTAAACCAATCGCCTCATCTCTCTCTTTGTTTCCTTCTTCCTGTTTGGTGAGGTCAGAGGGCATCGTGTCTCCACATTGGTCCTCTCCAGTGTCACTATCCGACACCATGGCTAGCTCGGCCTGGAGACAATCGTCGCTCCGGTCATCCCGGTCTAGGTCATGGCCCCAGCCTTCCTCATCTCTGTTTGGATGTGGTTCTATGATTGGATCTGAACTAGCAACTTGCTGCACTGTCAGAGGGGTTTGTATGCATTCTGCCTCAGTGTTCAGAGAATACACCCCTCTCTCTATCCCGTCTCCATCCCTCTCTTCTGCCTCATTGCCTTCTGGGTGAAGCTCTTCCAGGGTGCAGCAGCCAACCTGGTTCTCCTTGCCTGGCAGTGAACTGGTCTCCATGACAACAGGCTCTGAGTGTGGGCTGTTGTCGTGGTTACAGTCAGTCAGCTCACCAGTGGGCCTCCGCCGCCCTGCAGTGGCTCTCTGAACACACACACACACACACACACACACACACACACACACACACACAGAGGATTAGACTACAATCTACTACAGTATATATATATATATATATATATATATATATATATAGAGAGAGAGAGAGAGAGAGAGAGAGAGAGAGATGATTAGAAGACAATCTACTACAGTATAAGGTTGGGCCGATTATCAATGACATCATGATGTGGGAATAACATTGTTTACATTTTGTGTCACTTTATGGTTGTACAGTTCCCAAAAACAGTTAGAATTTCCCTTAGATAGTAGAGGCGTTCTGAGCTATCTCAAACAATCAAAAACACAGGCAAAACTTAACACATTTTAATCTTTAAGGCTAAACATTATCCGAAAAAATATTGTAAGAGCCATTTGAAAACGTTAATCACATTCTTCAATAACTCGGTTGGTGTGGTAAACCATGTCATATGGGTTTGGATATGGGGAGCAGCTTGCTCTCTTTGCGCTACGCATTACTCCGGCCGAGTGGTTCTATGCCAGTTTATTCTGACACAGCCTACAAACAACCTCATTTTAATTTTCTAGACAATCAAATACTACCAAACCACACGGTTTTTACGAGATGTCACCTTTGCTTGGTATAACTTGCGGGCCACGGAGCAAACAGGCCAATGTATTTTGTTTCGCTTGTATTTTTTATCTGTAATTATTATGGTCGTTTTTCTAGGGAGACATGACATTTTAGCGCAAATTATGTCTGTAATTTAAATGTGTATGCTTAACCAGTGTTGTGCTGGTTACTGGAAATTTGTATTTAGTAACAGTTACTCGTTACCTCTTTAAAAAAGTAACTAAGTTACTTTACCGATTACTCCCTTAAAAAAGTAATGCGTTACTAACGTTAGTAACTTTTGCGTTTCCCAATTTATTAAAACTCTTAAGTTTAGGCTTTATTTTTCATCCCACACTGCTAACTTGTGATCGTTCTGTGGTACTTTCTATTAGCCAATAGGCCCCAATATATACACATATATTTTAAAACAGCAACACAAATAATAATCTAATAAACCACGAATTGTTTACTAAGCAATTGAATAAACCACACACAAAATATTTGTTCAACTTATTTATTCTAGTCTCAAATGGGCAACCAACAAGCCTCCAAACTGACGGCTTACATTCCAATGCTCAAAATAATAATAATCACATTCAAAGCGGATGAAACATAACGATGTAAGTTTCACAAAATGCTCAGCAATGAACGTTAAGTTTAAAGTAACAATATATCTCCCGTACTGTGTGTGTCCAAGCCACCCTCCAGATCAGCCGAGCACTTTTGGTCAAGCTGCCGTTGCTGTGACTTGTCTTTAGCTAGCCAGTATGCCAAGTTTACCTAGCTAACCACTACAAGTAGCCTACAACCACTAAAGTCGAGCGCTTAGCAAACGTTCATTACCAGCTTAGTTACCACAGTTTCCTCCAGAACCAAAATGTATGAATTTAGAATACCAGAGGCACCCCTTAAAAAGTATTCATTCGTTATGAAACGTACTAACATTAGCAAACCCTAAATAACATGTGTGGTCCGCTATAACTTTGAGGGGGCATAAGAAGTGGGGCTATATACAGTATAACGGTGAGCTCCCGAACTGCACGCAGAAATATAAACAAGAACGAGTCACGTTTGAGCATAAACAGTAAGAGTGACCAAGTGGCAAAAAAAATACACATTTGTTATCGGTAAAATGCACAGTATAGAGGAAAATAACAGTATCTAGTAACGGGCCCATTTAAATTTTCAGTAACTGTAATTTAGTTACTCAAATGGGAATAATAATGCGTTACTTTACTAGTTACCGTGAATAGTAGTGAAATTACAGTAACGCGTTAGTCCCAACACTGCGCTTAACCAGCTAGTATTTCTGGTGCCAACTAACGGCTGATAGGAGTTTGCTTATTGAAATAAATTCAGGTCAGAAACTTTCACTGTTTCAAACAAGAAACCAATCAAAGCAGAGGAAAGGGGCATGGCCAATTTGAAAGTTCAAGCGCAAGAAAAACTGTTGTGCTATGGGAGAGCTTGGATTCATTTGACATATTTGCATTTATTTCGTTCACCATGTTTTTTCTTTGAAGTGAGGCAAGTTTAAGTTAGCAATTAGACTAGCGAGGGCGGAAATGTTTATAGGGGCCCTATTATGCTAATTTTCAAGTTCATATCTTTATTGAGGAGTTCTACTAATAGGTTTACGCATTTTAATCTTCAATAAACAATACATTTTTTCCAAACTGCCTGGGTCCGCATCACTTCTATTCACCCTCTGTCTGAAACGCTCCGTTCTAACTCCTGTCTCTTTAAGGGCCTCCTGACGAGCCCAGTCTGCTCTGATTGGTCAGCTGGCCAAACAAAGCGAATTTGCCTTCACACTGACAAAAACAGAGTTTTCTCAACATGGCAAAACCACTTTACAAAATTCCCGGCCACCGCTCTGACTTTCTCTGTTTGAGTTCGTGCCAAACTAGCCGCTAGATGGGCATTATGCAAATGTATGACTTAGTGACTTAGATAAGTTACGGAAAAAAACGATGAACTACAAACGAGGCATTTCAGGCCGTTCAGGAGCAGTGTTTTCTGTGAGAGAGAGTAGCTCCCTTTGGCGTGGACTATGGGCTTTGTAACACTTCAGACCTTTTACATGCACAAAAAGATATATAACATACTAACGAAAGGGAAAAACCCAAAAAGCATAATAGGTTCCCCTTAACAGACTAATCCTTCGCATCCCTAACAAACTTGCAAGAAAGCTGTTAAATCAAATTTGCAACCGCCTTTGCTTAATTCCATTAAAATGTTAAGCTACATTAGAAAAACTATGCTATACAGGATAGCCAAGTGTTTATTTTAAATGAACAAATATGAACTAAATCCCCGAAAATTAAACTAAATAAACCCAGAATTATCTATGAAATTAATTTGCAATCACAGTACAGAGGGTTATATTTTGGAGAGTGAGTAACACCCATTGTCTCTCCGTGTGAAATTTGTAATTAGTTAGTTACTCGTTACCGCTTTAAAAAAGTAACTACATTACTTTATCGATTACTCCCTTAATAAAGTAATGCGTAACGTTAGTAACTTTTGCGTTCCCAATTTACTCAAACTCTTAAATTTAGGCTTTATTTTTTAACCCACACTGCTAACTTGTAATCGTTCTGTGGTACTTTCTATTAGCCAATAGGCCCCAATATATACATATATTTTAAAACAGCAACACAAATAATAATCTAATTAACCATAAACCATACACAAAATATTTGTTCAATTTATTTATTCTAGTCTCAAATGGCCAAACAAGTCTCAAAACTCAAGGCTTGAATTCCAAGATCAAAATAATAATCCCACATTCAAAGCGGACGAAATAAAATGATATTAGTTTCACAAAATGCTCAGCAATGAACGCTATTTAAGTTTAAAGTAACAAAATTTGTCCCGTACTGTTTGTACGGTAGTTGACGTCCCCCTCAACAGTCAAACTCAAAACACGCCATATTGGCAGGAAAGTGAAGCAAATTATACTGGCTTTAACTGAGGGTCAATCAGTCTTTGGGAATAATAATTGAATGTATGAGGTGGTTCCTTTTGATATTCATTGACACTGTGATAATGTTAACTCTTGCTGGTACATTGAAAATACAGACTAGCCAACGCTACATACCGATGCCTGTTACTTATGCTAATGTTCACTAAAATGACGTGACGCCCACCCTTACAGTGATTTCAAAGCAATTTCAGCCGGTAGACTCCAAAGATGAAGATTCATCAGGAATCCTGATTGTGTCCTCCAGGCTTTTGCAGGCTTTCAAAGACTCTCCAGAGTAGGACGAAGGAAAGTTGATGAAATAATTGTATATGTCCGGACACTGGAGGTCTGGGACGTTGTCTTTTCCTGCTATATTAATTGTTTAACTAAGAAATTGTATTAGGTTTGCGATGGGCCTGTTTTGTATCCTGGTGTTTAAGAAAGCACTTGATTGGCTCTTATCTAGATGATTAGGTCAGGGATGCACTTGTTTTATCTACCTGACTTGTGGTTTTTTACATTGTTGAAAGCACAATTTCTTTGTAAGTCGCTTTGGACAAAAGCGTCCGCTAAATTATTGTTATGTAATGTAATATATCTCAATGCTCTTGAAAATAACTCCGGGGGCATTATAAGGGGCACTAATGGTTAATCGATCATTTTTTCCTACATAGCGTTCAATATCATTGGGATTAAAGTGGGCGGACCTGGGCTCATCTTTTCACCCAGCGGTACAATATACGAAGAGGATTGAAAGACAGTCTACTACAGTGTATAGGCTTCACACACACACACACGCACACACACACACACACACACACACACACGCACACACACGCGCGCACACACACAGAGGATTAGAAGACATTCATATGTTGCCAAAGGTGGTTGCACCAGCAACACATCCTACATACAGAAAATTATGTGTAGTTTATCCATCACCAATAGACACTAACTCACATCAATCAGCAGTGCTTCAGGGAGGACATGGTGTAGCCAAACCCATATGGGACCAAATTAGATATATTATGTAAGGAGTATCATTCAATCACTCTGACTCAAACAGCTCCATGTGAAGTGTTAAGTGAGCGGTGAGGGAAAGAGTGCGTTTCCAGCAGCACACAGGATTACTGACTAGATAAAGGGTTGCAGTACGCATACATCATTAAGGTTTCAATCACCATGTTGTCTTCCTTACCAGTAAAGCATCAATTAAAATACCTCCTATTGCATCCTTTTAATCAATTGTGTTTTCGCTCTATCTCCGCCCTTAGCAAGCCATAGATAAACGTTGATAACGAAATCTGAAGGGACTGCGTTTGCAATCGCCCTGTCAGTTTCTACCAGGCGAAACAAGCTCACGTTCTTCTAGCAAACGATGTATGTGTCATAACAGCCAAGCTTGGCACATGCAGTAAATCGTCCAAAGGTAGAGGGAGAGGGGATGTGGGATTTAAGGGGAATAGAAAAACACAACTGACTGCTTCGCAATAAAATAGTTTAACTACATTCGCTGCTGTTTTTGTTGACGGCAGTTTACCTACCAACAGTTTCCAACACAGTAACCAGAACGATATCATCTCCAGTCTACCACGGTGCGTGCCTTCCTCTCCCACTGGCAGCGCGAGCAACCAGGCGGCCAACCGGCGTGAGGAACTCATGGGTCTGACCCAGAGAGACAATTTTCCGATGTTAGAAAGAGTGGGTGTGTGTCCGTGTGTTCCTGTGCGTATGCATGTATCAAAGATATGGATCACACCAGATCTATAGTCAAATAGAGCAGACGCAATCTGTATTGGCAAAATCGCTACGGAAATGCCTCACGCCAGCACCCTTCCAGTCCCTCCCTCTGAACACTGCGCGCTAGTCCCCGTTTGGAGCATCAGTTCCCTCCCTCCAGGCGCTGGTTATCTATTGAGTATTCGATGTTGCCCACGCGCTGACATCATCAATCACCGATCAAGGTCACTTGCAGGAAGTTTTTTAGTTGAGAGACAACCGATCAGTGTCTCGGATGGCCCTCGTGCTGATTAGGACAAACGTGTCAGTCAACTCATTCAGCTGTTGCTTCTGTTAATGTGATGTTCTCTTGACCAACCGGTCATCTCCCAACTATTAAAATGTACATGACTTACTTTTTAATACGGAATTAATATCTTCACTGGTTATTTTGTTAATTTGCTAGGTACAAACTCAACAGAAAAAGTATACCTATATTAGTATAACTTCCCATATGTAAAACTCCCAGCCTTTGGTGAATATAGCATATATACGTATATATCGTATTTATATATATATATATATATAGAGAGAGAGAGAGAGAGAGAGAGAGAGGTTAGGATAACCCTAACCCTAACCCTAACCCTCTGGTGAAGGTTCATAGGAACGACGAGCCCCAACCTACAGGCTGAATTAGGGGCCATGAGAAATTTCAAACCAAACAAGCGTAAAACCAGCCGATCTGTTCCATGTCCCGTCTGTCTTCTCTCTGATGCAGAGCAGTTTTTTAGAACTGGTTTAACTTGGAATAATTTAGACCCACAATTGAACTGAACAAAACCAAGACAAACGGGTGACACTTAGACTTGTCCTAACAATATAAAGGTTAACAAAAGTTATGATTCTCCTCCTACCTCGCAGTGTGTGTTGCCACGGTGATCCTCGCTGTTCCAGTGGTGGCATTCGCATCTGTCTCAATCCCCCCTCCCTCCCCCACTCCCCTTCCCCCACTCCCTCAGTCTCCTTCCCCCACTCCCTCAGTCTCCCTCCCCCACTCCCTCAGTCTCCCTCCCTCCCTCCCTCCCCCCTCCCCTTCCCCCACTCCCTCAGTCTCCCTCTCCCCCTCCCTCCCCCACTCCCTCCCCCCTCCCCCCCCCCTCCCTCCCCCCTCCCTCCCCCACTCCCTCAGTCTCCCCTTCCCCCCCTCCCTCAGTCTCCCTCTCTCCCCTCCCTCCCCCACTCCCTCAGTCTCCCTCTCCCCCCTCCCTCCCTCCCCACTCCCTCAGTCTCCCTCTCCCCCTCCCTCCCCCACTCCCCCACTCCCTCAGTCTCCCTCCCCCCTCCCTCCCCCTCCCTCCCCCACTCCCTCAGTCTCCCTCTCCCTCCCTCCCCCACTCCCTCCCCCACTCCCTCAGTCCCCCCCCCCCCCCCCCTCCCCCCTCCCTCCCTCCCCCCCCTCTCTCCCCATCCCAGCTAGACAAACAGAGTGTGTGGGCAGCAGCCAATCAGAGAGCAGTATAGCTTTAAGCTTTAGTGACAGTTGTGTCATGTTTAGCTCTCTCTCCCTCTCTCTGTCTCTCTCTCTCTTTATCCCTTTTCTCTCTCCGTCTCTCTTTATCCCACTCTCTCTCTCTCTCTCTCTCTATCTCTCTCTCACACACACACACACACACACACACAAGGGCAGATCACATCTGTCACATTCAGATTCTCCTATTCAACCATCGTGAGGATTACTTGTTTGTCAGTGGACACAGCTTCACTCAACTTCATAATCTGCAGAACAGAATCTTTTAAATCAGCATGTCAATGATAACCTGTCTAACCAGACATACCTGTTTTATACCTGGATGATAACCTGTCTAACCAGGCATACCTGTTTTATATCTGGATGATAACCTATCTAACCAGACATACCTGTTTTATATCTGGATGATAACCTATCTAACCAGGCATACCTGTTTTATATCTGGATGATAACCTATCTAACCAGACATACCTGTTTTATACCTGGATGATAACCTGTCTAACCAGGCATACCTGTTTTATACCTGGATGATAACCTGTCTAACCAGACATACCTGTTTTATACCTGGATGATAACCTGTCTAACCAGGCATACCTGTTTTATATCTGGATGATAACCTATCTAACCAGGCATACCTGTTTTATATCTGGATGATAACCTGTCTAACCAGACATACCTGTTTTATACCTGGATGATAACTTGTCTAACCAGACATACCTGTTTTATATCTGGATGATAACCTGTCTAACCAGACATACCTGTTTTATATCTGGATGATAACATATCTAACCAGACATACCTGTTTTATATCTGGATGATAACCTGTCTAACCAGGCATACCTGTTTTATATCTGGATGATAACCTGTCTAACCAGACATACCTGTTTTATACCTGGATGATAACCTGTCTAACCAGACATACCTGTTTTATATCTGGATGATAACCTGTCTAACCAGGCATACCTGTTTTATATCTGGATGATAACATATCTAACCAGGCATACCTGTTTTATATCTGGATGATAACCTGTCTAACCAGACATACCTGTTTTATATCTGGATGATAACCTGTCTAACCAGACATACCTGTTTTATATCTGGATGATAACCTGTCTAACCAGACATACCTGTTTTATATCTGGATGATAACCTATCTAACCAGACATACCTGTTTTATACCTGGATGATAACCTGTCTAACCAGGCATACCTGTTTTATATCTGGATGATAACCTATCTAACCAGACATACCTGTTTTATATCTGGATGATAACCTGTCTAACCAGGCATACCTGTTTTATATCTGGATGATAACCTATCTAACCAGACATACCTGTTTTATATCTGGATGATAACCTGTCTAACCAGGCATACCTGTTTTATACCTGGATGATAACCTGTCTAACCAGACATACCTGTTTTATACCTGGATGATAACCTGTCTAACCAGGCATACCTGTTTTATACCTGGATGATAACCTGTCTAACCAGGCATACCTGTTTTATATCTGGATGATAACATATCTAACCAGGCATACCTGTTTTATATCTGGATGATAACCTGTCTAACCAGACATACCTGTTTTATATCTGGATGATAACCTGTCTAACCAGACATACCTGTTTTATATCTGGATGATAACCTGTCTAACCAGACATACCTGTTTTATATCTGGATGATAACCTGTCTAACCAGACATACCTGTTTTATATCTGGATGATAACCTGTCTAACCAGGCATACCTGTTTTATACCTGGATGATAACCTGTCTAACCAGACATACCTGTTTTATGCCTGGATGATAACCTGTCTAACCAGACATACCTGTTTTATACCTGGATGATAACCTGTCTAACCAGGCATACCTGTTTTATATCTGGATGATAACCTATCTAACCAGACATACCTGTTTTATATCTGGATGATAACCTGTCTAACCTGTTTTCTGAAATTTAACATCAAGAAAGGAGTGCAGTACAGTTTGTGGTAAATACTAATAAGTAGAAAACATCACACAGAATTGTACTATCAAATTACCCTAAATGGAGCATTATGCTGGTCAGCATTGCTACATAGCAAAAAATATGAGGACATTACTACTTAAAGGCCATACAAGCATTTATTATAGCATTAGATAATGATCCATTTTACTGTAAGGAAGACCGTAATAGTTAATCTTACTATAAGGACAACTGTAATAGTTAATTCTATTCTTGTACACAGCGGCAGTGTGTTGAGGGGTCAGGGGCAGATTGGGGGGAGGAAGGCCCCCTCACCATCTTCATCTGGGCTGCTGTAATAGACATGAGAAAAGGAGATCTGTTGGCTTTCAGTGGGCAGCATTCTAGAAGTGTGTCATTGTGTGGGTGGCTTGCAGGAGTAGATGTTTCATAATAATGTTAATATTTTAAAGACGCTCAGAAGTCTGATTTCCACTGCAGGAACGAGACGGGCTTGCTCAGTTTATTTAATCTGAGGAAAATTCTGGTTAAAGTTCTGGTTGTTCTCAGATAAAACTTGTTCATAGGAAGGTGGAGATTGAACTAGCCCTGGTCATGCTTAGCCATGTGGTGGAAATGAGGTTGTGAAGGGAACAGCTGAGGCCTGAACCAAAAAGCAAGTTCAACATACCCCGGCTATCTTTTCGTTACATGGCTTCACTAACCCTAACAACCGCAATCACTCATAAGTGGTAGCACGAAGGTCATCAACTCGGTAAATCAACCAGGTTCACCCAATCTATGAGCGTGTTGACATAAGAGGGGGTGGTGTTTGCACCTTATGACCAATCGCAAACATGGGCAAGTCTATAAAATAGTCACATATCTTACGCAAATGTAGCAAACCATAATATTAAAATATTAAATGCAGAATTGAGAAACGTAATCCAGGCAAAAAGCAACACAGTTGCTATGGCCAAAGGCAGGAAGGAGAGCTGGTCAAAAGCTTTAGTGATCATCATTAGGTCATAATTGCTGTGTATTTGGCAAAAGGCTTATAAATATCACTGCCATCATTATGGTTAGGTTTAGGGTTAGGGTCACGACCCCATCATTAGGTTAGGGTCACGGCCCCATCATTAGGTTAGGGTTAGGGTCACGGCCCCATCATTAGGGTTAGGGTTAGGGTCACAGCCCCATCATTAGGTTTATGGTTAGGGTTAGGGTCACGGCCCCATCATTAGGGTTAGGGTTAGGGTCACAGCCCCATCATTAGGTTAGGGTTTGTGTCGGACAGTCCGGTTTTAAAACACGGTGTCTGTCTAACGGCGCAGTCTTTTGAGATCATCATAATTTCATACAGTTTATGTGTTCCCTTAGGACTTGTCTGATTATTAACAAATGATTGGTTGAAAGTGGTGTCAAACAAATATGTGGTATTTCATTGGTTATAACTAAATTAGCCACATGCTAGCACAGACAAGCACAACAATGAAGCCTCAGGTGCGGTGAGTAAACAAAGGTTTTCCTTGAAATAGAGGGAAAATGCCATTGCCATGCTTATGGTTAGAAAATAAAATGAAACATTTCAATCATAAATTAAAGTTTTGAATGCAAAGTGCAGTGTCCAACTTTTTGGTAATATGGAAATGGCCACCCTACCCATCATTAAGGCACGAGTATATCTGACAAAAATTACAATTGTGCATTCCGTCAAATGACTGATTAGCATAGATGTATTATTCTGCTACCCCAGCAGCGTTAAACGGTCTGGAAAATAGCACTCAAACCGGTGAATTGGCTTACTAGCAATTCAAATGTTATGAAGTCAACAAGTAAAGGACTTTAATGAGTCTGTATTAGGATCCCATCGGTCTACACAGGATTATTATATTTCATCTG